>OW240916.1:90046065-90117238 GCA_933207985.1 Pelobates cultripes | reverse complement strand
AAAAGTTCGGGTCCCCATTGACTTCAATGGGGTTCGGGTTCGGGGTCAAGTTCGGGGTCAAATTCGATCACGAATCCAGACTTTTTTTTCAAAGTTCGTCCGAACACGCCGGACCTGAACATCCATACTGTGCATCCTGTGCTGGGAATTGTGGGAACCGAAAGGGAGCATGAGAGAGACATGCTCCTCCCTCCTTCCATCCTCAACATTAGTGACATGCTCCAGCGTGGAACGCAGCCAGTCCCCTCTGTCTTCTCTTGATAAATGGGAGGGGGGAAAATATAACAGAGTGGGGGAATTGATAGAGGCAGGGGAAGAGGGAAGAAACAGACAGTGGGAGAATAGAGAGAGACACAGGGGGAGGGGAAGGAAAGAGACAGAGGGGGAGAGAGAGTGACAGGGAAAGGACGGAGAAGGAGACAGAGGGGGAAGAGTGATACACAGGAGGAGAAAGAGGGGGAATAGAGAGATGGTGAAGGGGGGAGAAAGAGACAGAGGGGAAGAGATGTGGGGTAAAGAGAGACACAGGGAAAGGGGGAGAAAGGAGAGAGACACACAAGGGGAGGGGGAGAAAGAGGCACAGGGGGAAGAGAGATTGGGAAGGCGAGGGGAGACATGGACACAGAGGAGCAGTGAGGGGGAGAAAGAAACATACAGAGGGACTGGGGGAGACAAAAAGGCACACAGAGGGGCTGTAGACATCACTGGTGGATCCCCCCCGGCCGATCTCTCTCCCCGGTCTGCAGGCACCTTGCAGGCAGCCAACAGGGGAGTGAGGAAGAGAGGACCTGGGATCTCAGCCTGCAGCCAGTCCACAGGCCAGCAGCCAGCCACAGGCCAGTAGCCAGCCCACAGACCTACAGCAAGCCACAGGCTTACAGCCAGCAAGCCCACAGCCTGGCGGCAGTAGCCAGCACGCCCACAGCCTGCCGGCAGTAGCCAGCAAGCCCACAGCCTGCCAGGAAGCCACAGACTGCCAGCCAGCAACAGTAATTAAGGTAAGAGGAGCCAACTTGGCCTAGGTATCAGCGAGCTACATTGTGTTGCTATATTGTAAATAGGAACCAGAGTGTTGGAGAGACCCCCCTCCAGGTCCCATTAGACTCCATTGTAGTCTCTAATGGGGCCTGGAGGAGATTCTAACACACTCTCTAAAGGACACAGAGAAAGCCCCTGCTAGAAAGACCTCCCCTCCATGGCCCATTAGCCCTCAATTGTAGTCTCTACTGGGGCCTGGAGGCGACTGTTTCCAGCGGAGGCTCTCTAATGGACGCTGAAATGGCCTCTGCTAGAAAGACCCCCTTCCAAGCCTATTAGATGCCATTGTAGTCTCTAATGCAGCCTGGAGGGGATTCTTTCTAACACACTCTCTAAGGGACACTGAGATAGCCTCTGCTAGAAAAAACCCACTCCATGGCCCATTAGCCCTCAATTGTAGTCTCTACTGGGGCCTCAAGGGGATTATTGCATTTCTGTTCCTTGTGTCTAAGGATTGTGTTGGGTGTGGCTGGGACAAGGGTTGGGCTTGCTGTGGAGCATGGGTGGGGCCTGTAAGGGGGCCCTTGATTTATTTTGCCTGGGGGCCCTGAGGGTTCTCAGTCCGCCCCTGATTACAATAAAGCACAAATAAATTAAAAATCCCATATAAAAGTTATTTTTTTTATACATTGAGTTACTTAAAAGCAGAGCTATAGGTTACACACATAGGTATTGGTAAGCATTATAATCTTATGCTGCTGTTTGATAACTACATTTGTCTGTTAGATTTAAAAATAGGCATTATAACAATGATACCATTTAATAGATGAACTAATTATTCTCAGGTTTTTAAAAGGTTGTGCCCAAAATTATGTATTCTACTTTGGAGGGACAGGCAGTGGCCTTTTGTGAGAGCATTCGTTTCATCTATAAATAAATGGTAGCTTTAAAATTCGCTGTCACAAAGATAATGGGAATTAAATTAAGGGCGGGTGTACTCTAAAGGATGAATACTTTGCTGAGTTACAAATTATATGCTTTCAATAGAAAATGGAAAAACTTACTTGTCCATAGACCGAGTTTAATTCCTAGTTCCAAAAGCAAAATGTATGTTTCAATGCTTTACTTTCATGGTATATTTTCCACAAAATCAGGAATCATAGGTGTGCTCAAAGGATGTTCAGGCGCACCTTTATCAAATTGCCCTCCAAGTCCACTATTTATGGGCACTTTTGCATGAATTTAGGTTAACCTTTTTTGTTTTTAAAGAAAAAAATCATGACTATTTCATGGCATGGAACAATATGCTTTAACATATGAAAAGACCTGCGAGTCACTGAAATGTATTTTATTATTGCTGACAAAGAAAAAATAATACAAATATATTTACAAAAAACATTTTAATGGCAAAATTCAGGCTGAACTAGCCAAACTGTTACTATAGCAGACTTGGAAAATATCTCCATATTTTTGCCACTCAGATTTCAAATTACTGTTATCCAGAATTCAGTAAATAAACCCCTAATTATTACTAAACTACAATGTGAATTTTGTATCTCATTTTTAATTTATAGTTTTTAAGTAAAAATTTGATTATAGTTTCTCTGGGTGCACAGCATAATGCAGGGTACTGTGTACATTTATGACAAGAATTGTGCATGATTGACAAGAGAAAATAAATGATTTGCCCAAAACTGAAAAACAAAAGCAATAGCTTATCTGGACAATATTTCCAGCCTGGCTATTTTGGGCTAAAGTGAGAATGTATAAAACATGAATTATGGGATCATGAATTGAGGAAATGTATTTATTTTAAATAAAGCAAATATACAATATATAGTATCAAATTAAACATTAATGTTTGCTTGTGCATTAAAGCGGCACTGTCATAGCTGCATCTGTTTGTTTGTTTTTTTAACCCCCCTCCCCTAATACATCTAAGAGCCCCCTGTTCACCCCCAAATACCTCTAAGCCCCCCATATTACCTATATTTTATGTTTATTTACTGCCCGGACCTAGGTCCTGGGCGTCACGATCTTTGTGTGGATAAATGAAGTCCCTGTGGGATACGTCATCTGCCCACACTAGATAGCGCTGTGAAATTCCCGCTCATGCCCAGTTAAACACTTGGGCATGCAAACGGGAATTTAATCTATTCATTCGTCAGAAAGGCGATTGAATAGAAATTTCAAACGTACAAAGAAAGACTGAATGTTGGTGTTCGCTTGTTCTTTTGTTTATTACAAGGAGTGAGCTGCCGGCTTGCACCTCCCTCCCTGTAGTATGTAGTATGTAAAAATAGAAGTGTCAGGGAGCTGTGCTCCCTGTTACTTCCTAACCTCCCTCACTCTATGGGGGTCAATAGAACCCCCATAATAGCTTAAGGGAGATTAAAATCTGTTGTGAACCCCCATCTATTAAGTACCCCCCATCTATTAAAAAAGCCCCCACCTATCTATTAACTAGTGGAGGGGACATGCCTTGGGTTGGTCTTTTTTATTTTATAAATTCGACAGGCTTTATGGTTTTTAATTTGGCCTTTTTGGGGGCTGAAAAAAGATTTTAGAAAAAAAGAAGACTTTAAATGGTAAGTATTTTTATTTACAGGGGCTTAGTTTTATTGTCCCCCCTCACTATTTTTAGGGTGAGTGGTTGGTAGAATTTTTTTTGGGGGGTGACTAGGGGCTTGGGGACCCCTAGTCACCCCCAGGGTGTTTTATTTTTACATTTAGAGCCCCCACCCACTGCTCAAGGACCTATGCCCCCCCCATTGTCATTAGGGCCCCCATCTGTCGCTAATGGGTAGGGGGGACAGGACAATAGGTCTCCCCTTATTTTATCTTAGGGCCCTCACCCGCTGCTCATGGGTGGTGGCCAGGGGGAGGACAATAGGTCCTCCCCCCATTGTCATTTAGGGCCCCCACCTGCTGCTCATGGGTGGGTGAGGTGGGGGGGGGGGAACAATAGGTCTTTTCCCACCCATTTTATCTTAGGGCCCCCACCCACCCCATCGTCATTTAGGGCCCCCACCCGCTGTTCATGTGTGGGGACATAGGGGGAAAGGGACAATTACTAATACTAAGCAATTTTTACTTAGTATTAGTATTAGGGAGTAATTTACTAAGCGGCTTCAAATAAGCTGCGGCACAAATAAGATCGCAATTTCATTCATTCAAATGAAATTCCGATACGAACAGAAACTACTGAATGCCATTCTAACACGATTGAACAAACTGTTCCTTCTCTTACGACGGAATTTGTTAGTTTAGCCGGTGTCCTATCTATATGACAGGACGCTGGGGAATAGTGAAAGGAAGCGTTGTGAGATCAAATGAGAATTGTGGGAAAATTCCTTTGACCGCCAGAAGTGTGTGAAAGCTAGTCAAGAGTAGGAAACCTCCATAAGACAAAGTAGTCCCTACTTTGTCTTATGTTTTAAAAAAAAAAAAAACTAGAGCAGACAGGAAGAAAAGAAGAACAGATCCTGACAGAGGGAGAGAAGAGGAAGCGATTGGGGAAAGGTAAGTTCGGCATGACAGTGCCGCTTTAACTTATTTAATTACAGAATGATGCAGTTATTATTTCTCAATACAATATGTGTGTTTTCTGTGCTACTGTTCAGAGTGTCTTGCCATGTAATCATTGAAATAATGCCCTTGGGTATTTTTTTTTCTGTTATTAGGAACTCAATTAATTTATTTTTAATCATGTCAGTTCACATCAAGTTTATGTTAGTATCTCACCTTAACTTAATATTTTAACATAAAATGTGAAAGCAAAGTATTTTGACCATTATTAAACCTTGGATAGAGATTGGATAATTGGTTGACAATTGTCGGAGAGATCAAGGATAGTTTGTAACCTTGCCAACATGCAATTACTTTTGTATCCTTTTGTGATCTGTGTATTGATTTTTACTGGAGCATCTCTATGGAAAACTAGTTTTATGCGTTAAAAGAGCAATACTATTGTATACAATGTATTTAAAGATGGCATACTAAGGTGTTAAATGTTTTTTTAGGAATACATACCAACAAGGTGTGGCCTGACTATTAAGAAATATTAACATTGTATTTAAGAGCTCTGTCTCTTTTTTGTGGTACAAAACATTAAACTATCCCTCACATCAGACATGCCCTTTGGGTGGAGTGGGTGGATATCCTTTTCACATCAGGCCTTTTCTTTGGGCAGAGTGGGTGGAGACCCATTTCATCTCAGGCCTGCTACTAGGTGAAGTGGGTGGGTACCCTTTTACACCAGGTCTGCCCTTTGGGATCCCTAAACTGGAAAATACTTTCATAATGATATTTCATGAGCAATTTATGCTGGAACATCAGATCTTGTTTTCTATGTGTAACATATTATCATTGTAGTAGTGGTAATGTGAAGTTTGTGTACAGTGGCTCTTACAAAGATAATTAGAAATATAAAAATAGTAAAGCTGCTACCACCAATGTGCCGTCCTCGCACAACCTGGCACTTACAGAGTTAGTTGGATAAATATGCTGAGTGGTACGCAAAACAACAGGAATTCACTCACGTGGTTCTGAGCCTAAACAGGACAGGCTCATATCACTCAAGCGGAAGTGTATTTGAGGAGACACGAATCCTTTAGGTGATATTGCTTATATTTTCCCTCTGGAAAGGTAACAAATACCGATATCTAGTATAGTAAGTCTAAGATATCAATGTATATAGGTGAATAAATGAAACTGCTCACCTTACATAGAGCCTTGAACTCAGCTCTAAGTTAAACAGCACATGTGTCAATAAGAGGACACATACCCTTCTTTAGATATAGCAGGAACTCAGGATGCTAAATGCTGGATGCCACAGGAAAAGGTATAATAAAATATATATTTAGATATAGCAGGAACTCTGGATGCTAAATGCTGGATGCCACAGGAAAAGGTATAATAAAAAATACAATGTATTAAATAAAAATACAAAATATAAAATAATAAACAATAATAGTCAAAATTAAAAGTTCAATCCTATGGGTGGTCCCGAGACGCGTTTCGCCTTGATGGCTTTTTCAATCGGTATCTGTGCCTGAGTTCCTGGTCTTCTTTTCAATGGTGTCGGTGGGTATCATTGGTGGATTGGTTCCCGCCCTCCTATTTGATCGCAGCTGTGATCTTCACTTGTTTAATTCCGGTTTCGTCAACCGAAAGTGACGTAACGCTGTTATATGTCCATACATCCGGGCGAGTCCATTTTGTTTAATGGCAAGAAGTCTATATATACACAAATAAGCTCCCATAGAGATACGGAATAGGTAAATAAGGGCAAAATGAAAAAAGGAAAGTTAGGTATCAATATTGCAGTTAGGTTACATATACAATGTCACAGTTAAATAAAGGTATCACTGAAACATCACTTTTTCAGAGAGAACTAACAAGCTTTTCCTATATAAAACTGATAGATTTGTTTCAATGGTGTAATAAAGTGCAAAGAGTGACAGCAGTTTATATAGTAAAGAAATAGGTAGAAATCTTACATTATGCAGCAATGACAACATTAAAAAAACAATTAAAATCACTAGTACTTTATAATAAAAAATAATAGTTAAAAAAGATCTATAATATAATATAAAAGGGGTTACAAGAAATGACAGAGCTCGAAATCGCTATTAAGACCGTGAGGTGTTAGTGTATTCAAGTTAAAAATCCATCTCACTTCCATTTGTCCTAAGCTTTTTATCAGGTCTTCTCCTCTCCAATTTGGTGTTAATTTGTATATACCCATAAATTTTAGATTATTGGGATCTTTATGTTTTTTAAAAAAGTGTGATGATAAACTGTGTTTGTTGAACCCATTTTTTATATTTCTAATATGTTCTTGTATGCGTACGTTAAGGGGGCGGATGGTACGTCCAACATATAGCAGACCACAAGGGCATATGATCACATAAACAACCTTTTTGGAGTAGCATGTAATCAACTCTTTTATTCTAAATAGTAATTCATGATTCTTTGGATGGTGAAAAGTCGAAATGTGTCTTTTTTTTATTTTGTTGTTTTCTGCATGCACCACAGGTACCGCAGCCAAAAAAGCCTTTTGTTTTATTAAGAAAGTGGGTATCTTCTTTGGCTCTTATCTGGTTATGTACTAGAGTCCTATTTAAACCTGGGATCCCTCTATGAACTACGATAGGTTTTTCAGAAAGCATAGAGTTCAATACATCATCAATTCTTAAGATAGGCCAGTGTTTGTTCAGAATTTTTTTGATTTGCTTACTTTTACAATTGAAATCACATACAAAGACTGGTTCATTCCTAGTGTCTTTTATCTTTGTATCGGATAAGAGAAGATCTGTCCTCTGTTTCAACTTTTTCATATGCTACATTTAGCAGTTCATCTTTATAACCTTTTTCTTTGAAGTTATTTATAATTATTTGTGCTTGTTCATGAAACATAGATTCCTCCGTACAGTTGGTTAGTTTAATACCCCAGTCGTTCGAATTGAGGTGAGCTAAAAATAATTGTAGGGATTCCTCATCTCCATTGCAAATAAAAAATAAATCCTCAATATACCTGCGATAGATCACGAGGTTCGACCCCCATCTGCCATCCTCATAGATGAACTTCTGTTCCCAATGGGACATAAAGAGGTTGGCATATCTGAGGGCAAACCTCGTGCCCATCGTATTGCCACATGTTTGGAGGTAAAAATTATTGCCAAACCAAAATTAATTATGTCGAAGTATCCACTCAATCCCTTCAATGATAAAGTGAACCTGGTCTGGATGCAAGTCCTGGAATTTATCCAGGAGTTCCTTTGTCGCCTGGCAGCCCCTATCATTATGGTATAGAGGGAGGTTACATCTGATGTAACAAGATAAAAATTATCCTCCCACTCAATGTTCTCAAGGACCTGTAAGATGCTGATTGTGTCTTTGAGATAGCTAGGGCACTTTCGGACTATCTGTTGTAAATGTGTATCTATATATTGTGATAATTGGCTGGATATTGATCCAATCCCTGATATTATTGGCCTTCCAGAGGGTTTTTGATGTCCTTATAAATCTTTGGAAGAAAATAGGATACTGGTACTTTGGGTTGTGATATACTTAAAAATTCATATTCTTTTTTATTTAATATATGGTGCGATTTACCTCTCTATCAATTCGTGATAGCTGATTTTTAATTTCATTAGTTGGATCCTTGTTAAGTAATTTATATGTATAGATATCTCCTAAAATTCTATTCGCTTCCTTAATATAGTCAGTGTGTTCTAGCAAGACTATCCCTCCCCCCTTGTTGGCTGATTTAATTACAAGGGTAAGGACAATTTTTAAAAGTTTAAGAGCTGCCCTCTCTTGCAGATTCAAATTATATTCATATTTGTGTAATCTCTTGATTTTATCAATGTCCTGCATGACCATTCTTTTGAATGACACCATTTCTTCTGAAATGCAGAACTTTGGGAAAAACTTAGATTGTTCTTTCAAATCTGTATGTATAAATCCAGATTGTTCTGTCACCTGTAGGTTTACTTCTCCTGGATGTTTAGCAAAAAACTTTTTAAGGCAAAGTTTCCTTTTAAAACGGTTAAGATCAATATACACATTGAACTTGTCAATATCTCTAGAGGGAGCAAACTTTAGTCCTTTTTCTAATAGTAACAACTGGGGTTGTGTTAAAGTCCTTTGTGTTAGATTAAATATGCCATTATTTTTAGGGTTTAGTGTCTGCTTTTTCTTTCTTTTCTGTATATTGATTCCTCCTCTATTTCCCCGTCTTCTGGACTCCTTAATCTCTTTCCAGGGGACCTTTAAAAATATGTGCTCTCTTTGTGTTTGCCTCTTATATGTGAATATAAATAACTTCAAAGAAAAAGGTTATAAAGATGAACTGCTAAATGTAGCATATGAAAAAGTTGAAACAGAGGACAGATCTTCTCTTATCCGATACAAACCTAAAAAAGACACTAGAAATTAACCAGTCTTTGTATGTGATTTCAATTGTAAAAGTAAGCAAATCAAAAAAATTCTGAACAAACACTGGCCTATCTTAAAAATTGATGATAAATTGAACGCTATGCTTTCTGAAAAACCTATCGTAGTTTATAGAGGGGTCCCAAGTTTAAATAGGACTCTAGTACATAACCAGATAAGAGCCAAAGTAGATACCCACTTTCTTAATAAAACAAAAGGCTTTTTTGGCTGCGGTACCAGTGATGCATGCAGAAACAAACAAAATAAAAAAAGACATTTCGACTTTTCACCATCCAAAGACTCATGAATTACTATTTAGAATAAAAGAGTTGATTACATGCTACTCCAAAAAGGTTGTTTATGTGATCATATGACCTTGTGGTCTGCTATATGTTGGACGTGCCATCCGCCCTCTTAATGGACGCATACAAGAACATAATAGAAATATAAAAAATGGGTTCGACAAACACAGTTTATCATCACACTTTTTGAAAAAACATAACAAAGATCCCAATAATCTAAAATGTATGGGTATATACAAATTAACACCAAATTGGAGAGGCGAAAACCTGATAAAACGCTTAGGACAAATGGAAATGAGATGGATTTTTAACTTAAATACACTAACACCTCATGTTCTTAATAGCGATTTCGAGCTCTGTCATGTCTTGTAACCCCTTTTATATTATAGATGTTTTTTAACTATTATTTTTTATTATAAAGTACTAGTGATTTTATTTGGTTTTTTAATGTTGTCATTGCTGCATAATGTAAGATTTCTACCTATTTCTTTACTATACAAACTGCTGACACTCTTTGCACTTTATTACACCATTTGCATGAAACAAATCTATCAGTTTTATATAGGAAAAGCTTGTTAGCTCTCTCTGAAAAAGTGATGTTTCAGTGATATTATCATTGTGCATTAAATACTCAATTTAACGTCTCCTCGATATTCAGAGCTAGCAGCAAGGAATTAATTCACAACGGTCTCCAGCTACTGGTTACTTGGCCAAATTGTTAGGATATAAAATCTTATTGGAGTATTTGACCAGTTTGAGGAGGTCTATTTTTACTATTTTTGTTTTCAAAATGGAAAACAATATAGAAAAATCTGGCTTCCCCCTACTTTCTGCTACTTGGGAGTGGTTTTGCCCTAAATAGGTATACAAGTCAATACACCTTAGAATCGGGGGTGGATGGCTTTATATTTTGTAAATGTAACTCCATTTCTAGTTTGTTGCTATATTGTCCAACTTATTTCTCTCTTTTATGTGAAATATATGTATGGATGATTAAATTCCTGGAGTTTATATTGGTCAACATCAAGGACGGTCTCCTAAAAATACCTAGCTGTTACCCAAAAATACACTTCTTGCTTTCTGCTTAAATACTCAGATCCAAGCATACACATATGTAACGTGATAAATTCCCCTAATCACATCAAAAGTACTACACTATTATTGTTTTGTTTTATATGTATACACACACACACAAAGAAAGAAAGAAAAATAACATGAGAGAAAATATTCACTGGTAAAATGTATTTTTGTACAGCCCTCTACTTTTTATTTTTTACTTACTTACACAATATATATTTGTTGAGTTATGTTAACTTTATAAGACATTTATTCCATCACACTTTCTGAAAAAGGTCTAATATTTAAGTGTTTGAAATATAATTGCCTGCTAGAGACTGTAGCAGCAACCTGTCTGTGATTAATATGCCGATACACCATATTTTTCACAGGAGCCACAGAGACCTTCCAAGTTTTGCTGACACTGCTGAAAGTAAAAAAAAAACCATAGAACGTGGTGACAGATAAGCACAATTTGGCCCATATAATCTGCCCTCCCGCAACTGAGCTTCTGCATTCTTATGGTTGTTTAGTTTAATTTGTGGATTTGCTTTGTGTTGTCCCCGTGGGGGGCGAATAAGAGTCGTGGTCTATGTATGCCTGGTTTGGTAGCCGTTCCTCACCGGAGTTTTGCTAAGCTGTGTGGATCACTGTGGTCTGTTGTGATCGGACTGGGTGGTGTGCTGGCTTCTCCCCGCCCCCCCTCCACACGTCCCCACTCCCGCTGTCCCAGTGCGGTATCATCTAGGGTCTATGAATCAGCAACCCCCCCCCGCGTCGGTCTGCTACGTCCATATGATTGTGGTGAAAAGCCCAGGCGGGGTTCTCTAGAAGTGGTTCGTAGGTTGTTGGTTGCTCCATGGTCAGTTAGAGTGGTTGTATTGTTAGGGTCCTCCCTTGGACCTAAACCATTTGTCTAGTCCCTGTGGAGTTATGTCTCTGTTCGATTGTTGCATGCATTCACTTTGTAGTGTGCTTAGGCAACACCGTGGTTCCCCACCCCCAGAGTAGGGTGTTCCTAGCGTATCTGCTGTAGTTGTATTATAGATTAGCGTGGTGTCATGAAGTCATGAGAACCATTTTGGTGAGGGGTGAGTTGGTATCGTCAGTCTGAGCGCCGGGGACTTCTGTCTCCCCCCTCCACATCCGCCCTCTCCCCTGTGATGAACTCAATCCACGGTCTCCACATTTCGGTATGCCTGCCGCTCCATTCCATCAAGGATGCCCTTACAGTCTCCGCGGAGTAGATTTCCTCTACCCGTTCGTATTACTGTGCTAGTGTCGGGGTCTGTGATTGTTTCCACATAGTGGATATGAGCGCCTTAGCTGCATCGATCATGTGTCTCAGGATGGATTTCTTGTAGTACGAGATTGGTCTCGGAGTGGAATGTAACAGAAATTGCTCCATCGTCAGAGGAGTCGTGACACCCAAGATATCCACGATTTTGGTGTTGATCAAATCCCAGAATGGCTTGATGCCAGGGCAGTCCCACCATATGTGTCTCAGGGTTCCTTAGTCCTCCTGGCATGTTTCTGGAAGATGCCGTGTCACCCGTCTGACCCAGGGATAGTGTTTTGATGCTGGGTGATCAGTGTGGCCTTTTTCTCTCCATCCATCCATCCTCCTGTTTCTTTTCCCCTCTTTCCCCCCTCTTTACACCCCTCACTATTTCCCCACCCCTTTGTTGTCCTACCCCTTATGCCTTCGTCCCCTATCCCCAATGTAGAGCTCTGAGTTTGCCAGCCCCCCCTTTTGCTGGTTCAGCAGGGATTCTTCTCGTTAGTACCCTAAGTACCCACGTGGTGCATGGTCCCTGTGTCTCTGTCGCCCTGATCAAGGTGTGCCCTCAGGGCATGCATGCAGTTGTCTGTTAAGCTGTGTATCAATGGTACGGGTGCAGGTGGATGCCAGTGTGTGCCTGTTACCACTCGGTCCCTACATGAGTATCAGCTCCACTGCCCAATCCAGCCTTTCCATTAAGTGTTCCCATTATTCCCACCCTAACTTTGACAGTTCCACTCTCATTATTCAGCTCCATCCGCAAGCTCGCATGAGCATACCGGTCCACTCGATAGGGAGGGGGGAGAGAGGAAGGCCACAGAGAAGGCAAGCTGGCTGGCAAATCCCCTTCATACATCCCCGAGGCCCAGATCACCAGTGTAGTGCCCATGTGTTAGGGTCGTGGAGCGTTCAGAGTTCCCCCTCAGGAAGAGCAGGCGTCTGGGTCCTCCCCCCATGACCACCCTCCAAAATGTGCTTCCAGTGGGGTATACCTACCAGAGAGTTTGGGGGGGGGGGTTTGTGAAGAGGTAAGTTTACTTAGCCTGCCAAGGTATCTTTGTGGGATGTCAGCAGACAACTGGGAGAGTCCCTGGCAGTCTGTTCAGTGCAAGTAGTTACCCAGCCGGGTTGAGGATCAAAACAGTGGTGCGGCCAACTGCAGAGTGGTCCATGTGGGGCCCAGTCCATGTGTGGTATGGTGCGTGTTCTTACTCTTCAGGGTGGTTCAAGTCACCAGCCTGGTCCCGCAGGGTCTCTGCCTCGGCGGTACTGAGGTCTCTGTGCAAGCATGATGGAGTTTTGTACCACTGTGCCTTTTCTGCCTTTCAGGAGAGTAGGCCACCCTCGAAGTCTTACCATCAGGTGGCGGCCTAAGCTCCACGAGATGTGGACTACAATAGGGGGTAGTTTCAGCTTCTGTAGGAGTGTGGGACCTCTTCAGGACTCCGGGCTGATTACATGATTTGTTCCTTTAGGGGGAAGGAGTGTAGGCAGCAGATTATGTCCTGTGGAACACTGTCGACACTCAGCGGTCTGAGAGCTCGATGTGCCCTTTCAAATCTGAAGTGATCTGGAGCATCTTCACGGAGGATGATACAGAAGAGCTGGGTAAGGGTTTCCGTGACATTTTCCCATGTTCCTTCGGCCTCTGGAATCCCTCGGATTCTAATGTTGTTATGGCGGCCTCTGTTGTCCTCAAGTTGCCGCCGCATGGCTAGTAACAGGTCTCCCTGCCTTTGAATGGCAGTGTCTGAGACCTTGGCCTGCTTCTCCATGGCGTCCGTGAGTTGTTCCACAGAAGCAATGCGTGTTTCGTGAACCACAAAGTCTGCCTTCAGGCCCGCTACCTCCAATTTCAGCGCTGCGTGCTGGTTGTTAGGTGCTTGGTGAAGGTTATCTTTGGTGACCATTAATGTAGTTTTGCGCCTCAGTTCTGCCCCGATGTCAGCCAGAGTCACATATTCCCCTCCAGAGCAAGTGGAGGCCGGGGATGTTGGTGCCATATTGGGCATGAGTGCCTCATGAGAGGGCCCAGCGGGTGTGCCGAGAAACTCATCCATAGGGCCTGTGAGTGACCCCGGCATTCTGGTCTTGGGAGTCTGTTAGGGGTCTAGCTTCTTCATTCTCCCCAATTCTGTGTAGAATATATGTTGCAATATGCTTATTTCAGCTGGGTGGTGTGGAGCTTAGGAATCAGGCAGCCACCATGCTCGGAGTCCAGGTCACGCCCCCTTTCCTGGTACGTTTTACCCTGCAGTATCAATATCCTTCAGGATACAGTCTCCAGTACTGTGTACAATACTCCAAGTGAGGTTTCAACAGTGCTCTGTACAATAGTATGAGCATTTCCCTGTTTCTACTGCTAATACCTCTCCCTATACAACCAAGCATTCTGCTAGCATTTACTGCTGCTCTATTACATTGTCTGCCTACCTTTAATTCATCTGAAATAATTACTCCTAAATACCTTTTCTTAAATGTTAATGTCAGGACTGTATCAAATATTCTATACTCTGCCCTTGGTTTTTTATGTCCAAGATGCATTATCTTGCACTTATCAGGTGCCAAAATAGAGGAAGGGCTGCAGGGAGGCCCAACTGAGCTTGGGTAAAGACATGTGAAGTGAGTACAGCAGGAAGGAGAGTTAGCCTCAGAGAGGGAGAAAATGTATCTATGTGTGTGATATGTGCATCTCAGTGTTTGTTGATGTGTTTGTGGATGTGCATGTATGTCACTGTATCTGTTTGTGTGTTAATATCTGTGTTGTGTTTGTCTGTATATATGTTCATGTATATCTAGAAACACAGAAACATAGAAACATAGAAACATAGAATGTGACGGCAGATAAGAACCATTCGGCCCATCTAGTCTGCCCAATTTTCTAAATACTTTCATTAGTCCCTAGCCTTATCTTATAGTTAGGATAGCCTTATGCCTATCCCACGCATGCTTAAACTCCTTTACTGTGTTAACCTCTACCACTTCAGCTGGAAGGCTATTCCATGCATCTACTACCCTCTCAGTAAAGTAATACTTCCTGATATTATTTTTAAACCTTTGTCCCTCTAATTTAAGACTATGTCCTCTTGTTGTGGTAGTTTTTCTTCTTTTAAATATAGTCTCCTCCTTTACTGTGTTGATTCCCTTTATATATTTAAATGTTTCTATCATATCCCCCCTGTCTCGTCTTTCCTCCAAGCTATACATGTTAAGATCCTTTAACCTTTCCTGGTAAGTTTTATCCCGCAATCCATGAACCAGTTTAGTAGCCCTTCTCTGAACCCTCTCTAAGGTATCAATATCCTTCTGAAGATACGGTCTCCAGTACTGTGTACAATACTCCAAGTGAGGTCTCACCAGTGTTCTGTACAATGGCATGAGCACTTCCCTCTTTCTACTGCTAATACCTCTCCCTATACAACCAAGCATTCTGCTAGCATTTCCTGCTGCTCTATTACATTGTCTGCCTACCTTTAAGTCATCAGAAATAATCACCCCTAAATCCCTTTCCTCATATGTTGAGGTTAGGACTCTATCAAATATTCTGTACTCTGCCCTTGGGTTTTTACGTCCAAGATGCATTATCTTGCACTTATCCACATTAAATATCAGTTGCCACAATTCTGACCATTTTTCTAGTTTACCTAAATCATTTGTCATTTGGCTTATCCCTCCTGGAACATCAACCCTGTTACATATCTTAGTATCATCAGCAAAAAGACATACCTTACCATCAAGACCTTCTGCAATATCACTAATAAAAATATTAAAGAGAATGGGTCCAAGTACAGATCCCTGAGGTACCCCACTGGTGACAAGTCCAAGCTTCGAATATATTCCATTAACCACAACCCTCTGTTGCCTGTACTCAGCCACTGCCTTACCCATTCAACAATATTGAATCCAAACTTAAAGAGTGCAGTTTATTGATAAGCCTTCTATGTGCAACAGTGTCAAAAGCCTTACTGAAATCTAGGTAAGCAATGTCTACTGCACCACCCTGATCTATAATTTTAGTTACCCAATCAAAAAAATCAATAAGATTAGTTTGGCATGATCTCCCTGAAGTAAACCCATGTTGTCTCTGATCTTGAAATCCATGTGTTTTTAGATGTTCAACAATCCTATCCTTTAACATGGTTTCCATCTATGCATTTCTGTTCATGTATATCTATGTATATGTATATTTGTTCATGTCTGTTAATGTGTGTATCTGTGTGTGTGTCCGTGTGCTTCACTATATCTGTTCCTGTGCAGGATCGGCCTTAGGTCATTAGGCGTTCTATTTCAGGCGCCCCTGCTGGCTGCCATACTTTTCCCAGGCTCTTGACCTCTCCATTAATTATCTTAATTTTAATTTTAACCTCCTTACACTCATAATTCATCACAAATATTTCAAGGACCAATATCAACTCCACATATCACACAACTGGATTTACCAAAATTGAACGGATGGCATTACTAAACTGAGATACACAACGGATTGAAATATACTTCCACTGGACAGTCTTACTACCAGGAAGAGATACCTTTAGCTGAACACCACAAACAAGGTAAATTTAAACTAAAATACTGACTCACCTCCATGTGTAAATTGGGATTTGGATTTCATAATCTATTCA
The DNA here is from genome assembly GCA_933207985.1 of Pelobates cultripes. NCBI lineage: Eukaryota > Metazoa > Chordata > Amphibia > Anura > Pelobatidae > Pelobates > Pelobates cultripes. The sequence continues at coordinate 90,101,057 of OW240916.1, read as the reverse complement.
GTAATGCTCAGATTTCATTTCTAAACACCAAGAAATGAATTGATGAAAACTATTTCACTAAAACACATTGGTTTTGAACTCCTGTAATCTGACCTGCATGCATGCATGTTCTCTTATCTGTTATCTACAATGCAGCCTAAAGTGCAAAATCTCACACCTCACTCCTTCACTGCTGAGGGAATGATCGCCTATACTCCCTCATATCTGTATTCCCTAAGACCCAAAAAGTGGTCGCTCAATTCCTTGCTAGTGGTTACCCTAAAATCACTTGGCATCTTCAAAGGGACTGACAGGGGCTGTCATGGAGAAAAATCTAAACTTAAAGTTCAATCTCCTGACACTATCACAGCTGCTCCACCACCCTGTCTACCTGCAAGCCCAATTGAAGTGATTCAACCTAGAAGCCACAAAAACCGCACTATCAAATCAAGCAAACCTCTTTGTGTGATCCCCATTAGAAGACACACTGTTTCCAAAGTACAGAGCAAAAACTCAGAATCCCAAGACTGTCCTATCAGATCACTCCTGTGCAACGCCAGATCAACAAGGAAAAAAACCCGCTATTATCGCCGCCCTTATTGAAACATGTGAATTAGCGTACATTACAGAATCATGGCTAGATGCGGGGCCTATTCTAGAGGCAGCTATTCCAGGCCATTACATGGTGTTCCACTGCCCGAGACAAGATCCCAAGGGAGGTGGTGTTATGATCTGTGCGAAATCATCCTTAAATCCCAGACCCATATCTTGAATGCATAGCTGCAAGCCTCTCAATAGTTAGAGGATTCCGGATACTGTTACTATACAGACCCCCAGGAGATGGGAAGAGATTTCTTCAGGAACTCTCAGGCCTATTGGCTGGCATAATCCTTAAACACCCAAGATGGCTTATATTGGGAGACTTTAACACTTGGATTGATGACACCCTATCCTTGCTTGGACAGGATCTCCTTAGCTTGATGAGTGCACTCAGCTTCACACAAATCATTGCCACTTTCACCCACAGAAAAGGTCATACACTTGATTTAGTGTTTCAGTCTGGACTAGAAGTGTCATCAGTAACTGTAAATCCAGTTGTTTGGTCAGACAACCACTCCATTCATTTCTACATTGTATCACAATCAGCCAGACCCCAGCCTCAGAACCTGGTCAAACACTGCTCATTAAAAGGGGTGACACCCCTGGATGTAGCATCACATATGGATCTAAGTGAACTAATGGGCACCTGTGAAGACCCCAGCTCCTTTATTCTACTCTACAACAAAACCATGAGAGACTCTAGAAAGCATTGAACCAACACATATACGCACTGTCAAAACCCACAACAATGCACCGTGGTTTGATAAAACCTTCAGAGAAATGAAGAGAACAGGCCGTAAACTCGAGAGAAAGTGGCACAGGACACATGATCCAGAGGATAAAGCCGCTCTTACCAAACATCTGAATGAAGATCAATTCGAGATAATTGATCATGCGAAACTGCACTTTCCCACAATAGACCCAGGCACCTGTTTCGCACAGTAGAATGGCTCTGTAAACCAGCATGCATACATATCCCCACCAACTTTTCTCAGGATAAGTGTGAAGCATTTGCGATCTTCTTTAGAGACAAGATTTCCTCAATCTGAACCATGCAGAAGTTACACCCTCAACAAGTTACTTAGACCCTGCTCCAGCTCAGCTTATATCTGCATGCATTGAAACACTTGCCCCAGCCCTCACAAAAATAGTGCAATGTTCACTAAAAACTGAAGACTTCCCAGATCCTCAACTGGAGGCCCATCTATTAAGCTTGAACATCTTTGATCCTTTCCAGTCAGGTTTCAGGTGCCGCCATAGCACTGAAACAGCGCTAGTCTGAGTGCTAAATGATCTCCTTATGGCAAGAGACAAAGGTGATTACTCCATCCTAATCCTCTTAGATCTCTCAGCTGCATTTGACACCATTGATCATACGATTTTAATAGAGCGCTCGCAGCACATCTGTGGTCTAGGACGCATAGTCCTTAACTGGTTTAAATATTTGCTCACTGGTAGATATCAGAGAGTAACATCAGGATCAAGCTCATCGGCACCAACAGAACTGGCCTGCGGAGTTCCACAAGGATCCATCTTGTCTCCCATGCTATTCACAATTTACTTGCTACCACTGGGGGACATCATTAGGGGACATGGCCTAAGGTATCATTACGGATGACACACAACTCTACTTCTCCTTTACTCCAGATACAACAGACCCACATCAAAGGTTGCTTAGCAGACCTCATAGAATGGATGAGTGCTAGTTGGCTTAACGTGAACACAGATAAAACAGAGTTACTCTTGGTGAGTACTACTTCTCCTTTACTCCAGATACAACAGACCCACATCAAAGTTTGCTTAGCAGACCTCATAGAATGGATGAGTGCTAGTTGGCTTAAAGTGAACACAGATAAAACAGAGTTACTCTTGGTGAGGGGACCTTGGGCAACAAAAATATCCAATATCCAAAATATCCAACACCCAACTGGCCTGGAGCTTGGAGGCCCTGAACTCATCAGTTCATCAAATGTACGAAACCTCGGAGTGATAATTGACTCTGGACTATAATTTAAACAGCAGATTTTGTCCGTAAAAAGAATCCACCTGCTTTCATCTGAAAAGCATAGCAAGGATACAGCACTTAATTCCGCCAGATGATATGCCAACATTAATCCATGTATTTATATCCTCTACTGACAAAACTTGCTCCTGCAACATAACACCTGTTCTCCACTCCCTGCATTTACTTCCAATGAAATGGTGAACATATTTTAAAATTGTTAAATAGTTGAGATTCCTAAAAAAGAAACCTCTATCTAGAGAATAAGTTGTGGCAAAGCTAAAAAAAACTGCTCAACTGGAAAAAATAGAGACTCCACTAACAGATCTCTGATAATGCAAACATTAAAAAAATTATTAAATAAAGATTTAATAGAATATCCAGGAGTTGTTTGTAGCTGTAGACTAATTATTTTGCAATATAGTTTGCAAAAAACAAACAAAAAACTATTCAATAAAATAGAACAATATAGATGAACTGGTATCTAGATACTGAATTAGTTATTTTGTATAGTACAATATAACAATATACATGGTCCTTATAATTGAAATATTGTATCTTGTACCACACGAATACACAGGAGCTGATGAAGTGAGAGAAGTCTCACGAAATGCGTTAGGACGACATTCAGAACGACACTGCATTGCTTTCCGGCATCTACCGAAATACTGCCGACTTCTATCTGGAACGCAGAAGGAGACCAGGTGAAACGCACGCGGCTAGAATATTACCGATCCATTCATCTAAGTGACGATCGGACTGTCCATTCACTTTCTTCAGCTGCTTATTTCATCCTCCTGCTTCAAATCCAGCATGTATTTGATACAATGTGAGTGCATCGTTTTACCCTTTTTTAAAAAGCTTATTCAACAATAAATATTTTCATTCAGCACTTGGATTTTAAACTTTATTTCCTATCACTAGGAGTAAAGTGTTACCGCAACTGAAAGCTACTTAATATAGTTTGTCCGTTATTTCATGTGTATTCGTGTGGTACAAGATACAATATTTCAATTATAAGGACCATGTATATTGTTATATTGTACTATATAAAATAACTAATTCAGTATCTAGATACCAGTTCATCTATAACTGGAGTGAACTGAATTAGCTTACATACATAAATCTTAAAAAGGCTATTATTTATTTATTATTTATTTTTTTATTTTAAATCAAAAGACTGTTACACATTGGACTTTACTAATCTAAGTTTCTTTCTTAGAAAAAGCAAACATCGGATGTTATTGTTCTATTTTATTGAATAGTTTTTTGTTTGTTTTTTGCAAACTATATTGCAAAATAATTAGTCTACAGCTACAAACAACTCCTGGATATTCTATTAAATCTAATTTAATAATTTTTTTAATATTTTAAAATTGGCCTGCACTAACCTTCAGAGCCTTAAACAATCAAGGCCCACCGTCAGGGCTGGCCTTTGGCCTTTAGTTGCCCTGTGCGAAATATCTTAACTGTTATGCGTGTATTGGTCGTAGGTGATATTTTTGCTGGGTTTATTGGCTGTGTGTGATGGGTATTTAATACAGCTAAAAATATGCATTTCAGCCTATGTGTGAGTCCCACAGTCAGATGCACACAGTTATACATGTACACTGTCAAATACAGCCACATGCACACAATCACAGGCAGATAGTCACATACACAGGATCAGGCAGAAACGCACAGCTACAGGCAGTCACACACCTACACAATTACAGGCAGATAAACACATTCACACACAATTACAGGCAGACAGTCACACAAACAGGTACAGACAGACAGTCACATACATACACCCACACATACATTCTTACACACACTTACATGCAGTCACACACAGGCAGACATCCACACTCAGGCAGACAGCCACACACACAGACAGCCACACACAGACAGAGGAAGACAGCTACACGAACACACACAGGCAGACATCCACACACAGACAGTAACACACACACACACAGACAGTAACACACACACAGGCAGACAGTCACACACACACACAGACAGACAGCGACACACACACAGGCAGACAGCCACACACCGATAGTAACACACACACAGGCAGACAGCCACACAAACAGCCACACACACAGGCAGACAGTCACAGATACAGAGGAAGACATCCACACACAGAGGCAGACAGCCACACACACTCACACACAAGCGGGCAGACAGCCACACACACACAAACATGCAGACAGCCACACACAGGCAGTCACAAATACAGGCAGACAGTCACACACACACACAGTCACACACACACACACAGTCAGACAGACACACGCATAGGCAGACAGTCACATAGACACATACAGATTGACAAACACACAGACAGACAAACACACAGGCAGACAATAACTCATGGTTACCTCTGTTCCTTATGGGAAGTGGAGGCAGTGCAGCTCCTGGAGACTGTTTTTTGGGGAAGCAGGGACTCCTTCCTACTTCCCATGCTGCAGTTACCCGGCACATTTAGCTCCGCCCCACCATAATTTTAGCTCCTCCTCCAACGCACGGTAAAACACCCGCACAGTAAGCTTCGCTACCGTCGCATAGTTGGTTGATTTAAAAAAAAAAATGTATAATCCCGGCCGGCCATGTGTGAGCTGTGTCGGCCACATGGCGCCCCCTGCTACCATGACGCCCTGTGCAGCCGCACAGCTTGCACACCCCTGAGGCCGGCCCTGCCCACAGTACCTGAAAGAGCTCCTGACACCCTACATTCCATCCTGTTCACATCGGTCAGTCAGCAAATCCTTCCTGTCAGTGCCAAGAATAAAGACAGACACAGGTTCCAGGGCATTCAGTCACACTGCCCCTACCTCATGGAACTCTTTACCATGCGCAATACTTAAAAAAAAAAAAGACCCACTTCTTCCATCAGGCATTCAGTCCGCTCAGCTGACTTTCAGAACCGTCACACACCGTTGCAGTCTCACACACACAGGCACACAGTCAAACAAATGGAAAGTTACCTCTTTCAATTATGGGCTGGAAGGAAGGAGTGGACGCAGTTGCAGTTCCTGGAGTCTGCTAAGTTGTTGCAGCTCCTAGAGTTGTTGAAGAAACAGGGACTCCTTTCTGCTTCCCCCTTCCTGTGCAGGCTTCTGGGCGTGTTTAGCTCCGCTTCCACCGCTCGGTAAGCCCGCCCACACTGCCAAGTTATTATTATTTTTTATATAGTCCCGGGAGGAGAATAATGAAATCTTCCACTGGGCAACCAGAACCCACTTAACACCCGAACATGTGTGAGCTGTGTCGGCCACATGGCGCCCCCTGCTACCATGGTGCCCTGCAGCCGCACAGCTCGCGCAGGGTATCAATGCATATCTTTACAGTGTATCTGTGTGTGTGTGTATATGTCTGTGTGCATTAATCGACACTGATTTAGTTAACACTGGCTTTATTTATAACAGGAAACTTCGGGTGCTTCCTCAGTGATACAGAGAAAGGGTTACTGCTGTCTCTTCTGCTGCTGGCAATACTGATTGGAACATTTACAGAACCTCCACATCAGGACCCAGTTATTGCTGAATACAGATTAAAGGACATGCATCACTTTGAGATAAATGGATGCTCTGCACACCTAAAGCTTTAGCTTTGAATGAGGCATTGTCTCACTCTGCAGGCTGAAAAAAGCAGGGTTTTTTTTTTACATATTTACCTGCTTCTTATTTCTTATGCTTGCCACACCCACTCCAGGATGGACACAAATCTAGCCAATTGGTGTCCTGTCCCTAGGAATTCTGGATATGTGCATTGAGCATGCCTGACAAATTTATAATGTGCAAATGGAAGATCTCTTCGCCTGCAACATTCTGACAGGTGGAGAAAAAGAGGGAATTTGATTCATGCAGAGCAGACTGTAGTGTGGGTTTCATTCTCCTGCTGCTGCACAAAAATACCCTGTTTAAGATTGTTTGCTTGCTGGTTTAAAAAAAGAATTGAGAAGTCACACATGTATTTTTTTAGGGAACAGGTGACACACAAAAAACACAGTTTTAAATTGACACTCCTCACACCTAAAGCACTTGAATATACCGAAATGCTTTATGTGCAAAGAGTGTGTCCTCTTTTTCATTTTACAAAAACTCTTTTATAAATTAACATTATTACACCCCTGGCTGTCATTCAGATAACCAGTCCTGTCATTTCCAGGTTGTGGAGCTTAGTGGAGAGACAGACAACTGTCCAGATCATGTGCCTTTGAAAGACCTTTCATTGAGCTGCATTGGGAAGTCTGTGATTGGACAGCCACAGAAAGTCCAGTCTGGGTTAGAAAGGGAGGGATTGCAAAGGATTCAGACAAGAGAACTACAACTTTTGCAAGCTGTTTAGATATATATTATTATCCATTGGAGTGTTTCTTTAAATCTTACAAGGCTACTTAAAATCACATATCTTAGTAAACCAATATGGAGATTGGTATTAGTATTGGCATTTAGGCAACTGTGGGGTAGGGGCAGGGTGTCAAACCAAAGGAAATATTGTCTGGATTCTAAATATACAGAGGGAAAAAAAAGGAATGGAGGCACACCCAGAATATACATTCATTATAGTGGTGCTGCTGTAAAGACCAAAATATATGCAAATTACAGATTAAAGGGACACTCCAGGCACCCAGACCACTTCTGCCCATTGGAGTGGTCTGGGTGCCAACTCCCACTACCGTTAACCCTGCAATTGTAAATATTGCAGTTTTCATAAGCTGCAATATTTACCTTGCAGGGTTAACTCTTCCTCTAGTGGCTGTGTACTATACAGCCACTAGAGGGCACTTCTGGGTTTATAGCACACATTCCGTGTGCTATAGCGTCGCTGGACATCCTCACGCTATGTGAGGACCTCCAGCGTTGCTGAAATCCCCATAGGAAAGCATTGAAAGCATTTTTCAATGCTTTCCTATTGGGGGTCTAATGCGCATGCGCGGCACATGCGCAATAGGCAGATGACGTCAGCGGGGGAGGAGCGTTGGCGGACCCTCAACCAGCGCAGAGGGACAATGGCGCTGGATACAGGTAAGTCACTGAAGGAGTTTTAACCCCCTCAGCAACCTGGGATGGGAGGTGGGAGGGAGAGGGGACCTGCAATGCCAGGAAAACGGTTTGTTTTCCTGGCACTGGAGAGTCCCTTTAAGGGAACAATGCACACACAAACAAAAGTAATTTTAAAAATATTACAAGGCTACTCAAAATCACTACAAATTCCGTTACACCATATGGCCGTATGTTAAAACCACAACTTTCACACAGTACTCCAATATCATTGGGTCAAACACACATTTTAACATGGGAAATGTAATATAGAAATTATCTTTTCTGAAATAATTATACAATCTGCAATAAATTGCATGCACATCAAATATAATATAGATAAATCATATATGCAGAATAAAGTTAAAAACGAACAACACATTTTGCATACTATTGGTGGTATTGATGACAGATGCATGAACTGAAAAAAGTTAGCTGATGTATCAAAAGTAGTTTGATGCTAAAATGACATTAATAGATACATTTTCATCTTGACTCAAATTCTGTCAGTGTTCCAAGTCACTTTGCTCCCATTCTGTCCATGTGCATAATTTTAATAGAAAGAATGAGTGAGTTGACACATATTGTAGTTAAATTCTGCATATTTTTCAAACACAGTTTATATTTAGTCACTTTTACCATCTAGGATACCTAGCTAACTATATATTTTGTGGATGGACTATCTATGTCTGATCAGTCTCTGGTTAGTCCTTGACTACTTGTAAATGTCTCTTTCTGATACAGTTAAGAGCTGTAAAATACAGTAAGTGTGTGTTGAAAAGCAGAATGATGTGCATAATAACCTATTCTTCACCTTCAACTTCAACCTTTTATTGTTGTCTGGTGCCATTTCAGCTCTTGTAATGCTGGTTGATGGCCTTTTTTTCCAGTAAATATCTTTTTATTATAAAATTTTTATAAATTGAATTGCCATCCCCCATATGAAATTTACTTTTACATCTATTTATTAGTTTATTAGTACTTGAAAAAAAATGTGCAGTCAATTAAATTACCATATTCTGGTATTGAAATCCATGCCCAGTCTGTGGCATATTCAATACTTGTTATGCCTTGGACACAGCCAGGTTTATACAATACATCCTCATGACCACTCTTTGCTGAACCCCAAGCACCAGAGAACTCATCCTTGCTGAAAACAGAATGGATATGTAGTGGATATGTGATTCAACTAAATTTCATAACCTCTACAGCACTTTCAAACCATTTGATTCTTACCTTGCTGTGTTGAGCACCCACAGTCCTTACAGTATCAGTTGGTCTGTGAGAGCAGAAATGTTGTTAACACAAAAACTTGTCAGGTTTAAAAGAGTATTCATCGGCTGAGAATCATCAGCTAATACTTGCCCAATGAATACTGACCAAATGTGGTATGAGTTGGTGAGGTAATGCAGGAGTATAAATGTCTGATTTAGTAATGGCCATGGCAAGGGTAAGGGCGGGGTCACATTTCCCATAAAGCTGCCAAGGCTATGGTGTCATGATGGCACACTGGAAAGGAGCTGCCCTGCTGGACCCTGTATCGTTGGTGGTACAGCAGGAGTGCTTGGGCGAGAAGGGGAATATCTCTTTCCCCTGGTAGTCCCACGACAGCAGATCCTTTCTCACCCACAGGCAGCCAAAGGAACTGCAGGAGAGAGCATAGAGGTGACTTCAGCCTTCTGTACATTGGCTGCCTGCAGGGAAAAAAAGAGATGCAGTGAGCAGCGGGCAGAAGAGTGGCACAGGTATTTTGAAAGATAAAGAAGAGGAGAACAAGTTAAGGATACGGAGCAAGTGAGGAATTGGGAGAAAGAAGAGGGGCAAGTGAGGGAAGTGGGCAAAGTATAGTTTTTTAAAACTCTTTGTAGAAAAAAGAAAGTATTTTAAAATATAGTGGTCATCCCCTTGTTCACCAACCTTAAAATTTTAATTAAAATTAAATTATTCCTGCTGCTGGTCCCCCTTTTTTTCAAATGCCTTTCATTGTAGTGGTTTTGTCCTGTCTGACTAAGTTTTATGGTGCCTGTTACCTCCACAGATGCAGTTGTGGAGGTAAACTGATAGGGCACTGGCTTTTTTTCCACACTGAAGGACAGTCACTCATACAGCTTTTGTTTTTTCTGACAAAGTGGTTCAGAAGAACCAAAATGTCACCCTGTATGGTAATCTCCCCCTGAACTTCATGAATGAGTTGTTTATAATTTCTAATGTAGCATACACCCTCTGAGAATATAGTCATCCACAGACTTGGCTTCGTTGACTTGGTGTATGTAGTCATTGTTGCCTCATCAGAGTTAGAACACATAAAGATGCACTGCTCTTCACCTGCTTTTGAAGTTTTACCTCAAAAGAGGGAAATTCTAAAAGCCCTTTGTGTCATTGTCTGTATACTGGTGTGCAATAACACAGGAGAAAGGAATTATAGCACTTTTTTCCAGGAGTTGAGGTTCAGCCATCAGCCAGAAACCTCTGCAGGGGTCCCAGACAAATACGTATAGCTTTTACTCTTTCTAGCAGGAGAATGGACTAGTTGTTAAAAAAAAAAATATATATATATATATAAAATTAGCTCTAGAAATATCCACCTCTCCCAACCAAGATCTTTAATATACAGTACATTAAAAAAAATCACATGGAAGAAGGGTTAAAGGGATACTATAGTCACCATAACAACTACAACGTATTGCATTTGTTCTGGTGAGTATAATCATTCCCTTCAGGCTTTTTGCAGTAAACACCGTCTTTTCAAAGAAAATGCTGTTTTTACATTACCGCTTAGTGTTAACTCAACTGGCCACTCCTTTAGATGGCTACTAGAGATGCTTCCTGGGGCAGTGCCTGCACAGTGAGCAGCACTGCCATTCAGTGTCTACACCCTCAGCATGGAGACACTGAACTTTCCTCATAGAGATGTATTGATTCAATACATCTCTATGAGGAGATAGTGATTTGCCAAAACTGTGTTTGACTTGTGCTGGCTCTGTCCATGATTTGCCTTCTTGACAGTTTCAGCCAATCCTATGGGGAAATATTTTGATTGGCTCAGACCACCACTTCTGATGATGTCAGCAAACAGCAGGATGGTCAAAAGCAGACAGGTGCAGAGCCAGCAACTGCAGATTTGAATACAAGTAAGATTGTATTATATTTAGGGAGGCAAGGGGGCTAGATGGTGGTTTTAACACTATAAGGTCAGGAATACATGTTTGTGTTCCTGACCCTATAGTGTTCCTTTAACACAAATTATATGTTTTATTAAGTGGTTTCATTTATAGAAAAGGGATGATGCCCCAGTAGTTACCCTTTTTTTTCTTTCATGTTAACCAAAGGTCTTCAAACATTTACCAGAAATTCATTAACATTTAGGAGATTCCTTATTTCTGCTCTTTTTTAAGATAAAAAAAAAAGTTTTGAAATGCACGTGCAATTGAGATTATAATATCTACAATGTTAATTTCTGATTTACAGGATATATCTAATACATGTGTTATATTTTCATCATTTTCTATTTCGTTACTTTTTATTTGTATTATAATAAAGAAAGCAATTAATATTGTGGAATCACAAGTATTCTAATATAACTAAAATAAATCTGCTTGTATACTTCTATATATCTAAGAATATATCCCATGATATAGCCAGAGACCCTTCTCTTATTTCAAATATAACATGATTTCCACTGGGAAATATTTGTCATATTTGATATTCATCTTAAAGAAGTAGAGAATAAAGATTTCTCTTGAAAAAAGTTTGCTAGAGGGGGAGATGATACTCTAGGTAGATCAATCTTAAGTAATACCAAGGCATGAACTCATGTGTGTTGTTTTTTTTTGTTATATCAAAACAATTATATTTTGCCAACAGCCCCAAATCTATAGGTAAAGATTTCTATACGATCAGAGATATGAAAGGTTACTATTTTTATCACACAATACTGTTAACGAAGAATACACAAGTGCATTTGATGACTTTCTGTTTGGAGTGCTTAGACTTGAATCCATGTCTGTTAAAATAAAATCTGTATTGTGATGTACAAACAGTGGCCACATATCTGGTCTGTGACTGTATCTGATTCCTAGTTTCTTCAATTGATTGCATATTGTATTTATTTCTTCACAGTAGCTGCACCAGGACTGGCACTGATTTTTTGTTCAGAGAAGTTCTTTCTTTCTGCAGCTTGTGTTCTTCAGTAGCTTATATTTATTTTTTGTTCATTTTGTTTCAAAGTTACATGAGTAATAATATATAAATAAAGTAAGTATGTTTGGACAGAGCCATCATCTATATTTGGGGTGCCCAAAAGGTAGATCCCCATATGTTTTAAAACTCCAGCTTCCATGATGCTTTGTCATTCCATGATGCTTTGTCATTTTAAAGGCATTGAAAGCATCATGGGCATTGTAGTTCTACAACATCTGGAGGTCTACCGTTTGGGCACCCCTGATCTACATGTAGCATGCCAATAATGTTTTGTTAGAATTAAGTGTATTTTTGATTACCGTACAGCACTGTAAAATATGCTGACGCTACATAAACAGTTGTAATTGTAAGCAAAACAAAAACAAAACGTATACCTTAAATTCCTGATGGGAGGCAGAGCAAGTTCTCCTGAGAGCAGACACCATATATGTACTCAAAAATACAGCCCCAACAAATAGTTGCTCCACACCCCAAAGGTGTCCCAGTTGATGGGACCTGGTTCAATCTGATCTCTTGACCATAGCAATATGTCCTATTGGTTGGATACACACGTCCCATTTAGCTGAGTGTCTGGTGCGAATACATTTTGGTCAAGAAAAAACAACAATGAGGCATCAAGTCCTCTAAAAATAGGAGAGTGGGTCAAGGGTGTACCTAGAGCTTTTGGCACCCGAGCGGATCCTGAATTTGGCACCACCCCCAACTCAAATGTAAAAAAACCCCACTATTTTATTTTTTTTTTAATGTTTAATTTTTCTTTTTTTTCTTATTGTTTACTACAACACCCTACCCGGTCCCACTTCTAACCACCCGCCCCCCCTTCTTCAAAGCACCTGCCCCCTCAACAAAAACTCTGCACCCCCTCTACAAAACCCACATCCTAGTCCCCCTTCTTCAAACCTCCCTTTCTACAAAACCCCTGCCAAGTTCCCCTTCTACAAATCCCCTGCTCCCCTCCACAAAAACCCTGCACTCCCCATCTACAAACAAAAAACCCTGCCCAGTCTCCCTTCAACAAAAATCCCTGCCCAGTCTCCCTTCAACAAAAATCCCCTTCTACAAAACAGCTGCCCAGTTCTGCTTCTACAAATCCCCTGCCCACATCCCTCTACAAAAACCACTGCCCAGTCCCCTTCTACAAAAACCACTGCCCAGTCCCCCTTTACAAAAGCCCATGCACCCCTACAAAAAACCTGCCCCCCTCTACTAGAACCCTGCCCCACCCCCTCTACAAAAAAACCCTGCCCACCTTCTCTACAAAAACCCCTGCTCATCCCTTCTGCCAGACCTTTGCCCACCCCTACAAAAACTCCTTCCCACCCATACAAACCCCCTATAATCCCATTCACAAAAACTCCTGCCCCATTCACAAAACCCCTGCCACCCCTCTACAAGACTTCTGCCCACCCCCTACAAACCCCCTATACCTCCATTCACAAAACACCCTGCCCCCATTCACAAAAACCCCTGCCACCTCTCTATAAGACTCCTGCCCACCCGTCTACAAAACCCATACCCACACCTTCTACAAGACCCCTGCCCACCCCCTCTATCAGACCTTTGCCCACCCCTACAAAAAACCCTGCCCATCCCCCTCTTCCAGACCTTTGCCCACCCCTACAAAAAACCCTGCCCATCCCTGCACCCCATTTACAAAAACCCCTGCCCCCCTACAAGACTCCTGCCCACCCCCTCTACAAAACCCCTGCCCACCCTCTCTATAAAGATCCCTGTCCCCCTACAAACCCATTCATAAAAAAACCTGCCCCCTCTCAAGACCCTTTCACACACCCAACAAAAAAAAGTATTTTAAACAATTTTTTTTTTTTTTAGCAAACACTCACCCTGCTCCTTTGCTTGCTAACGACTCCCTACTGATCCGGACTCCAGTCTCTCCCCCATGCGGCGCCACCTGCACATTAGGTCCCCCCCTTATTCTTGTTTAGGGCCCCCACCCACCGCTCAGGGGTGGGGGCCAGGTGGGAGGACATTAGGTCCCCCCCTTATTCTTGTTTAGGGCCCCCACCCACCGCTCAGGGGTCAGGGCCAGGGGGAGGACATTTATTCTTGTTTAGGGCCCCCACCCACTGGTCAGGGGTGGGGGGCGGTGGGGAGGACAATAGGTCCTCCCCCTTTTCTCACTTTAGGGCCCCCAGCCGCCACTCAGGGGACCCCCCTTTAGTTTTTAGAAGCCCCCACTCACACGTCACGGGTGGGGACTCAGTAGGGGGGACTTTTTTTTTTTTTTACAGTGAGCAGCCACAGGCTGTTTAATAGACATGCCCCCACTGGCAGTATAGCGAGTAGGGGTATAATTTACTCATACTAAGTAATCTTTACTTAGTATTAGTAAATTTGGCTGAAAGACCAATTCAGGTCTTACCGTGGGAATTAGGGAGTTATCTACTTATTCATTCCTGTCATTACATTGACTGGCCAAGTAACTTACATTTTATATGAATGTGTGTTATTTGATTATTGTAAGTGTTGCAGATGCTTACAGCTGAATCCTGGCTATGTTTGTATACTTTTTATTTAAAATTGTATACAATGTAACATTCTTCTTCTTTCACTGGGTAAGTATATTAGTACTTAGGCAATACTGTGCTTCGGAACTTCGGCACTTTGACACCTCTTAACTTCGGCAGCTTCGGAACTTCGGCACTTCAGCAATTCGGCACTTCGGCACTACTACACTTTGGAAATTCGGTAATTTTGGCACTTCAGGATTTCGACAATTCGACAATTCGGCACTTCGGCAATTCGGCTATTCTGACATCCAGAAGCACCCGAATGTCCGAATTGGCCAAAATTCGGCCAAATTTTCATTCGGACTGAAACCAATTGTACATGTCTACTGGCCTCTAATTAGAGTGGCAGCATGGAGAGGGCTGCAGGGTTTTATTATTTGTTACAGCTTTAATAATCCAGGTACACCCTATACTTTTATAGCATTGATTCTTACAACAGGGAGCAGTTAATACACTGGCCAGCACCCCCCCAGTTCGACACATACAATTACCAGGAGTAACTCCCCAAATTGTCTATACAAGCAGTGGCTACCAGGGTTCAAGATGATGTACCATCACCCAGTGGTTATACCATCACTCACTGATTGTTACTGTGCAGCCCGCCAATGGACAAGCAGGAAGGAGACAGCACTCCATTGCACAACTCTTAATTCCCCACCACTAGAAATCAGAGATTGCTATAATCACAGCCTATTTTCCTTCCTTGCATCTCACAGTTTGTTATTTTTCTTTTCATTTCCTTATCGAGATGTGTGCATATAGACAATAGTGGAATTTTTGGAATATGGTAAGTGACTTCAGGTATATTCCAACTTAACCGTAGAATACAGTAGAATTATTATGCAGTAGACTGAAATTGTGAAATAGAGAATACAAGAGGATTCTGCACCATGCTCACCTAAA
Organism: Pelobates cultripes; assembly: GCA_933207985.1. Classification (NCBI taxonomy): domain Eukaryota; kingdom Metazoa; phylum Chordata; class Amphibia; order Anura; family Pelobatidae; genus Pelobates; species Pelobates cultripes. The sequence continues at coordinate 90,085,809 of OW240916.1, read as the reverse complement.
GGGCATGGGCTTGTCATCAGTGACAACATGCCCCCTCTCTTGCTCCACTCCCTTCCATTGGGTCACTCTGATTAGAAAATGCCTGGGACAAATTTTTTTCCGAGTTCGGCCCTGGGCTTAACAAATAGAAGTTGATCTCTTGTGTGTTTTTTTTTTTTTTTAAACATTACATGGCAATTCACTCTGAGCTATGAGTAGCATTGCAATATGTTACCCCCTCAAGGTGCTGACTAGGACCAAAGGACGCACTGTGGCCCCTTAAAGGTTGGCTTTAGGCATTTCTGTAATTTGACCCAATAATCTTTCAGTATCTAGCCAAGATCTGTATGGTGGTATTACTGTATTTACTTGCAAAACACAAATATGGTGCCATTTACAGTAGTGGGATACATATAGTCTATAAAATTTGGCATGAAATTTAAACATATGTCTAAAACACAAAAAATAAATATAACCAGCAGATTTGGCTTTGTTTGTTGACAAAATGGGAAAACTGGGGTGACGTGTCATAGCTGCCATACAGAGCAGATGCATGTTGGAGTAGCTACGATCTGGTAAAGATGTGCAACTTACATAAAGACAATTCTCACCACACCGCTTTTAAATTTATCACCAAACCTTTGGAAAAGCTTACAATGCCTCCATTTAAACACCAAATGCACCCTGAACCAAATCTCCAGCCATCAAAAGCGAGACCAGTCGAACACCAAAATAGCAATTATGCAGGTTCTGACACCACATTGTTATCGGAGTTGTGGGGTGAATCATCAAAGGTCTTCATGGATTCTGAATAGAAAAGCCACCTTATGTTACACTCCCTCCGCACTCATTTTCAAGTGCCCACGGCAGCCAGGACAGTGCACTTGAAGGGTAAGAGGAATGAACTTAGCTCAGCACCGAACAATTTGGAAGAATCACATTTCTCTCTTGCCAACAAATTAGCGTACAGAATCTGCAGGTAGTTGTGGAGGTTGTGCTTCCCTCACAGTGTGCAGAAGCTATCAGGCAGCGGGTTCCAGTCACATTTAGTTCTTGCCTTGCTGCCCATTTAGCTCTGCCTCATCACATATTTAGCTTTGCCCTCTGCTGTCTTACTAGGTTCTCAGTTAGATCTGGGTGGAGGATAATGTAATCCTTCACTCGGGTGTCCCATTGCCACACCACATAGTGCAACGTGCTTTATAGGAGTGCTCTGCACACCACCCTCACATCTGTCACCAAGGCCATGTACGAGCTGTGTTGCACAGCTCACACATCCCTAAGGCCAGCCTAATAGCTACCTTCATGCTTATTATTAGTTGAGTTCTTACAATGTATTGCATTGTATGTAGGACTCATTGTTAAACATACAGACCCCAAAAGAAATGGTTAAGAATGGCTTTACTTCCTACCCTTGTTTTATTGCCTTTGCATTTTTCTAAGGCTTAAAGGAAATGAAATATTTTTTTCTACCCAAAAACAGTTCATTTTTTTAAACCACCAGACTGATGTAAAAAAAAAAAAAAGTACTAAAGCACTTAGAAAGGATGAGTAAATAAAACACAAGGCATTAAATAAATTGATGGCATAATTGCTTATAAAATGCATTCATTGTCTATACTAAACTAATTCTGCCAAACCAAAATAAGATAAAATATTGGATATTTAAAGGAACAATTAGAAGGTTAACATTTCTTTTATGAAAAACAGTTTATAATTTACCAAACGGCCTCTACTTTGACCCATTAAAATCAGTAAAGTTGACTTTAAAATTTGTTGAAATTGCTTGTCAAGGTAAGTATAACTAGATTACATGCAGTGCTTAAACCTATGCTAGCCAAAAAGAGGAACAAACAATAGAAGCATATGGACCTTAGATTGGCTGGGCTTAACGTAATGCCTATAGTAGGCAAAATAGTAGTGAAGAAACAAAGCAAGGTCAGGGATTCACTGAGTACACAATAATTATTAGTGAAGCCGAGTGAAAGAGTTTCGATAATAGAGTAGTCAGACAAGGAAAATCAGAAAACCAGAATATCACAGAATAAGGAATACGCTATTGTGATCACAAGGAAACCACAACAGGATGCTGAACAGCTGTAAAGCTCAAATATTTATAGGCCTGGGACATTTCCTTGATTGCCACAGCACCAAAATATGAGTGGGCGTCGGCAATGAAGATGTGGTGGTAATGGTGTAATGAAATAGGTGTGGCTTCATGACATCATAAAAACCAGCTGCATTTGGTTTCAGAATTGCTGTCATATGTGTCTGAAGGTGTACAACTGATGTGGTGCGTACTTGGACAGGTAGGGTCACTAGGTGAGTGGTTTAATGCAAGAGTATTTATCCTTACACAACTCCAATATTACACAGGAATTCATTCCTGTATGATTCCTGATTTGGTACCCCAAATGGCCTAATAACCACTAGTGACCTGATAATGTGTTCTATCATAATAGATAGCAGTGTGAGGATTGCTAATTGACCAGGTTGGCTGCCACATTTGCTACAATGTATTTTCCAATCCCTAAGACTGTGAAATGGTTGTTTAAAATATTTTCTTGATGGGTACCCCAAGGGGGTAAACCTATGCAATTATCTTCATCTCCCTCTTAGTCATGGATGAGGGGTTAAAAGAGAGTGGTTGATCATGTCACCCCGCTGTGAACAGGGTAGGGAGAATGCAAATGCAAGTTATTATGGAGTTCTATAGCAGTGGTTTCCAGCCCAGTCCTTATGGACCACAAACAGTCCACATTTTGTCAGTATCTCTATTTGAATAAACATGGTAAATACATAAACCCTGGACTGTTGGTAGGCCAGGAGGACTGGTTTGGGAACCACTGGTCTAGAGGCCCTCTACACATGAGGACATGTCCAATGCTATTTCACTTCCTCTTTGCTGATGTGTCTCAGGCAAGAGGATGATGATATGTAATTATTAGTAAAGCTATTTTACTCCTAATTGTTTAATAGACATTGTTTTGCACTGAACCAAATCAGCGCATTCCCAGTTTTTCCATCATTTAACCCTAAGCCCAAACTTTTGTAAATGTCTGAATTGCAATTCCAGGGAATATTCTAGAATTTTTACTGAGTTTTGCACATCAAGCGCTTTATTCAGATCTTAGGGAATAACCTTTATTTTATTATCTTTACTATAGGTTTGGTAACTGTGTCCCTTTATTATATTCTAGAATTTAAGAGCTTTCAAGATAGTCTTTGATTAAATTATTATTATTAAAAAAAAGTCACTATTATTTTTCTTGAGTTGGTATTGTAAAAAATTTATAGTTAAGTCATTCATTTACAGTTTTACTACATACTGGATTGTGTGACAATCTGAATTTTAACCATGTAAATGATAACAAAGGACTATGTGTTCAGTTTAACTGCAGATATTTTTATATTCTAATAAAAAAAACTAAACATCTCTAACATAAATTATTCATAAATACAGTATCTGTATGCGAAACTCCTGTGAAACACATTGACTCAATACTTCAGAGCTAGAAATTAATTATTAAAAACATTTCACATTAATGCAAATGAAATTCACAAAGGAATAAGAAAGGTAGAAAAGAACAGCACCAACAACATTAAATAGATGCTATATAAATTAATGATGCAAAATCATTCTTATCACTATTGGGATGCAAAAAAAGATGTTGAGTTTTATTTTTATTTCAAAAATCTTTTTGATATAAAAACTAAAAATCAATCCACTTGCTGTATAATAATACTATTAAACATTACTTAATTATTAACTATTATTATTTATTATCTATATACATAACAGCTGCATTCTCAAGTAAGGACTAAAATGATTTGAAATTGATCTCAGCTAATTTGCATAAATTTACAGTATATTGACTGCTTTTCTGTGCAGTTTGTTGTGTTTACAGTTTATTATATTATTTATGTGTTTATATGCTATTTATTTTGCACCAATAAAGTAAACCATGAGAAAGATGTTGGCTATATTGTGTGATTCTTTGGCTAGTCCTGCAGCTAGTCCAGTGATTGTATTTCAGATATGGGATCCCTATTAACCTGCTCTTGTCCTGATCTTTCAAAAAGTTTTTATCAATAATTTTTTTCAATAAAAATACAGAAGAGAAAATAATTATAACAAAAAAAATGGGGGAATGCAATGAATAACTAATATAATAACTAATAGCAAATATATTTTAAGTGCATATTAAACATTACTATAGTAGTACTATATAACAGTGGCACAATTAAAATAATCTTAAAAGACACATATGACATGGTATATTGGTATACAGTGGAACCTCGGAACTCGAATGTTCCCATTCAAACAATTCGGAAGTCGAACTAAAATGTTGCATAAAAAATGTCTCAGTACGCGAACGATCCTCGGTACCCAAACACATCACACGACATTCACAGAGGGACACAAGTGTGGGGGAGCATGGGGTGTGAGATGAGAAAATATGCGCAGTTGGACTATGTAAAGGGATAGAGGGGAATATAGGGAGAGGAAAACCAGAGGGCAGAGGCACAAGTAAAGGGTGAAGGGATATGAACAGAATTATTATGCAAGGAGAAAGAGGAAAATATGAGGAGAAAGATACCAGAGGACAAAGTGACACAAATAAAGGAAGAGGGACTATGGATATAAGGATACAAGCAGAGGAAAGAGGGGTATTAGATATTTTGAACTTGATTCAGCCATTTTATATGCTTTTGTATGTAATGCCAGAAGAATAGTTCCCTATCCCCATCCATGTAATTTTAGGGGTCTGGAACGGATTAAACAAATTTACATTAGTTCCTATGGGAAATGTTGATTTGGTTTTTGAACAAATCAGAACTCGAACAGCCTTCTGGAACGGATTAAGTTCAAGTTCCGAGGTTCCACTGTATTTATTAAAAAATAAAATCAAAATTATATTTTACCATCTGCATCTGGTGCAGGTCTAATGAAAAACTTATAGGCCATAATGACCCCTGACACCCTGTTCCCATAGTGTCCATTCATGTTTCAGTAAGTCTACAGCAGCAGAAGGTGTCCTAAAGTCCAACTCATACCTCTTGGCTTCAAAAATATTGCGCAAAACCTCAGTCATAGATGGAATGGTATCAGACTTCCAATACTGAAGGAGAACTGAAGTTGCTGAAACCAAGACTTGGAAAAAATGTCTGAGGGTTTCTTCAGGAGACAAAATTCAGGTGCAATAGTATGAACCTGATCTGTAATGGTGTGTATTAGTGTATGAATGTTGTTCCAGTAGGTGTTCAGCTTAGGACAGGACAAAGAGATGTGGAATAGTCCACCTACCTGCCCGCACTCCCTTCAACATGTATTAGTTCTAGATAAATGTTTTTTAAAGAGCCTGAAGGGAGTCAGTTACCAACTGTAGAGAAGTTTGAGATTCCAAAAGCATCACAGACTGTGTTATTCCCCTTAGCGCCAGTAGAAGCCCATGCCACTCCTCAACACTATTCTTCTTGTTCCGTTCTCTTTTCCATCCTGCCATATAGTCTCATTTTCTACCAAGTTCCCCAGCAAAATGCTCTGCATGAGGACTTCCAGCATCACCAGAATAACACTTTCCTTTGGGGAAATCCTAATGCGATCGTGGCCATTGCCGCGCATGCGCATTTGGTCTCCCTGGCAGCTGACGGTGAGGGAGGAGTGTGGGCGGAGCTGTGCCAGCACCAAGGGACATTGGCACTGCACCTAGGTAAGTGACAGAAGGGGTTATTAATAGAGAAGGAACTATAGTGCCAGGAAAACGAGTTTGTTTTCCTGGCACTATGTGTGTGTGTTTAGTTGTTCAGTTGTACCCGACTCTCTGTGACCATATGGACCATAGCACACCAGGTACATCTGTCAGTCACTGCCCCTCTGAGCTCCAACAACTTCATGCTCGTGGCTTCAGTGACCTCATCTATCCATGTCCGGCTCTGTCATCCCCTTCTTCGTGTGCCTTCAATCTTTCCCAGCATCAGTGTCTTCTCTAGAGAATCATGCCTTCTCACTATATGGCCAAAATATTTGAGCTTCAACATCATGATCATAGCTTCCAGTGAACAGTTTGTCTTGATTTCCTGTAGTATGGATCTATTTGATCTTTTTGCAATCCAAGAGATTCTATGCAGTTTTCGCCAACACCACAATTCAAAGGCATCAATTCTACGATGCTCAGCCTTCTTTATAGTCCAGCTCTCATATCCGTATGTTACTACTGGGAATACCATAGTTCTGACTATGCGGACCTTTGTTGATAGTGTAATATCTTTAGTTTTTACCAGCTTGTCCAAGGTTGCCATAGATTTCCTCCCCAGAAGCAAACGTCTTTTATTGTCATGACTACAGTCACCATCTGAAGAGGCCTTGGATCCCAGGAAAATAAAATCTGTCACTGCCTCCACTTCTTCCCCATCTATTTGTCAGGAACTGAGATTGCTGTTTGCCATGATCTTAGTCTTTTTAATTTTGAGCAACAAGTCAGCTTCTGCACTCTCTTCTTTTACCCTCATCAATAAGTCCTTTAGTTCTTCCTCACCTTCAGCCATCAGAGTAATATCATCAGCGTATCTGAGGTTGTTGATATTTCTTCCAGCAATATTGATTCCTGCTTTGGATTCATCCAGCCCAACCTTACGCATTATGTATTCCGCATATAAGTTGAATAAATAAGGTGACAATATACAACCTTGTCGCACTCCTTTCATGATCTTGAACCATTCTGTTGTCCCATGTTCGGTTCTGACTGTGGCTTCTTCGTCCACATACAGATTACTCAGGAGGCTGATTTAGATGATCTGGTACTCTAATCTCTAAGAACTTGCCACATGTTGTTGTGATCCACACAGTCAAAGGCTTTAGAATAGTCTATGAAGCAGAAGTAGATGTTTTTCTGGAACTCTCTGGCTTCTTGTCTATTATCCATCGAACATTGACATTTTGATCTCTTGTGCCTCATCCTCCAAGGAACACAACATGTACATCTGGTAATTCCCAGTCCATGTATTGTTTGAGTCGAGCTTGTAAGATCTTAAGAAATACCTTGCTGGCATGAGAAATTAGTGCAATAGTTCAATAATTGGAGCACTCTTTCGCATTGCCTTTTTGGGGATTGGGATGCAGACTGACATTTTCCAGTCTTTTGGCCACTGTTGAGTTTTCCAAATTTGTTGGCATAAGGCAAGCAGAAATTTCACAGCATCATCTTGCAGAATTTTGAATAGTTCAATTGGGATTGTATCAACTCCTGCAGCCTTGTTATCTGCAAATCATCCTAGGGCCCATCTCACTTCGCTCTCCAAGATTTCTGGTTCCAGCTCATTGGACCAACTATTGAGGTCATCACTGCTGTGAAGATGATTCCTGTATAGATCTTCAGTGTATTCCTGACATCTGATCTTCTTCTGTTAAGTCCCTGCCATTTTTGTATTTTATCACACACCCTTTGGCATAAAAGGTAACTTTTAGATCCCCAATTTTCTTGAATAGATCTCTTGACTTTCCCATTCTGTTATCTTCTTCTATCTCTTTACATTGCTCATTGTATAATGTCTCCTTGTCTCTTCTTGCTATCCTTTGGAATTCTGCATTCAGTTGGATAAATTTTTTCCGATCTTCATTACCTTTCGCTTATTTCTTCTTGCAGTTTCCTGGATAATATTGCAAACTTCGGTCCAAAGTTCTTCAGGCATTCTGTCATCCATGTCTAGTCCCTCAAATCTATTAGTTACTTATCTTATCGTATCTGATTGGTCTGATGGGTTTCCCTCTTTTCTTCAGTTTAATTCTGAACTTTGCAATAAGAGGCTCATGGTCTGAGCCACAGTCAGCTCCAGGTCTTGTTTTTGTTGACTGTATAGAGCTCTTCCATCTTTGGCTGCAAAGTATATAGTCAATCTGATTTCTTTATTGTCCATCTGGTGATGTCCATGTGTAGAGTCATCTCGGGCTGTTGGAAGAGGGTGTTTGCTATGACCAGAGAATTAGCTTGATAGAATTCTACTAATCTCTAACCTGCTTCATTTTGAACTCCAAGGCCAAACTTGCCAGCTATTCCATTTGTCTTTTGGTTCCATACTTTAGCATTTCAGTCTCCTATGAGGATAGTAACATCTTTTGGTGTTATATCTATCATGTGTTGAATATCTTCATATAACTGGAAAATGTCAGCTTATTCAGCATCCATGGTTGGAGCATAAACTTGGATCACTGTGACGTTAATTCGAATTGAAATCATTCTGTCATTTATTTGGTTGTAGCTGAGCACTACTTTGCCCACCCGATGATTTACTATGATGGCTATTCCATTTCTTCTGCTGGATTCTTGACCACAGTAGAAGATGTGATGGTTGTCTGATGTGAAATGTCCCATTCCAGTCGATGTGAGTTCACGTATTCCCAGAACATCGATGTTTAATCACATCCAATTTGCCTTGGTTCATAGTTCTAACAGTCCAGGTTCCTATGTTAAATTGTTCTTTGCAGCAGCAGACTTTACTTTCCCCTCCAAACACATCCACAGTTGGGTGTCCACTCGGCTTTGGCCCAACCACTTCATTTGATCTGGTGCTACTCGTACTCACCCTCTGCTCTTCCTCAGTAATGTGGTAGGCACCTTCTGACCTGAGGGGCTCTTCTTCCAGTGTCATATCATTATGTCTCTGGTTGTGCTTGTCCATATAGTGATCTTAGCAAAGATATTGGAGTGAGTTGCTAGTTCCTTCTCCAGTGGACTGTGATTTGTCTGACTTCTCTGCTATGACCTGCCCATCTTGGGTGCCCCTACATGATATAGCTCATAGCTTCATTGAAGTACACAAGCCCCTTCACAACGGCAAGGTAGGGATCCAGAAGGGCACTATAGTTTACCTTTAAAATAGTTAATAGTTATGCTCCCATATGTTTGTCCACACCCAATCGTTACAGAAGCTAATCCCTTGTCTGTTGTAAGTTACACTGCAGAGAATTTATTATAGGCAGGTGAACTGTGAGCATAAATAAGCGAGCTATTTTCACAAAAAATAGGTTAGCTCCATATCAACTTACATTAGTGTGAAGGCTTTGAAAATGTTAGTAGCTCTTTTCGTGTTAACACAAGATTTAATGCTTCTATCTGACTCTGTGTTATAGTAAAAAGAGATATATTGTGTTTAATCATGCAGGAACATAAATATTTAGTTACCTTTGTTATTTGGAATTCTAGTGAGATAAAGGATCATTTTGTTGCAATGTTTTGGGACTATTTCATTAGCCTCTTGTGGGGTTACTAATTGAGAGTATAGTGTGCCATCTAGTGGAGATTTGTATTATGAGGTATTTCAGGATGTCTGCGTACAAATAGGGAATTTTATACTGTATGTTTTAATAGTAACTTTCAAGTATATGGGTATAGGAATAAAATGCTAAAGAATTCCAATATAATAAATTCTAATTGTTTTAATCAGCATTGCCTACTTTCTTGATTGTTTTTGTATTTTTCTTTGCTTGAAGTTTACTTTCAGTAAGGGTTACTCCCTTTCATCATCAGTGACACAGTCACCTCCAACTTAGTTATAGTTTCTTTGTTTTAATTAATTTGTTTAATAAAAATAAAAGAGTATCAAATTAACTCTGTCATAACATGTAATGCCACTAATGATCTTTTGTTTTAATTAAATGAAACAGCATAGGTACACTGCACCAGGGGGAACTAAACAAATCCGATCGTAAATCTAATAATGAATCATGAATGGACTTTATGGTGCTGGATGATAGTAAAAGAAGAAACTTTATTTATTTAGGGCCTTGAATAAAGTTTCTTGTTTTATTATCACTCTGCACCATGAAGTTAAAGGGACACTGTAGGAAATTGAACTGCTTCTGCACATTAAAATGGTTATAGTGTCTGGAGTGTCATGGCACCATCCTTTCATTCAGCATTAAACCATTTTTAATGGGTTTATATTAAACGTGAGTCCCCAGCAGCCTATCCACTCTGTGCTGCTCTAGTTAATTAGTAAGCAATGGGTGGCTGTAAAAGGCTGATAGTGTCAGCTGAACACTTTCAGACTATCACAGCACGTATTGCTGGTATGAATTGGTATGGATAGGAGGAAGTGTGTAATCTATCCATTAGCCATACCTCCACTAGGGGCTGTGGTCAGGCAGGTGTTAAACTACTTGAAAATTATTTGACACTGAATGACAATATAAAATTATCACTATAGAAAAGTTTGGCAATCACAGTGTGTGCCAATGTGCCAATCTGTACATTTTGCTTATGAATATGCCATGTTATATGTTTTAGTTAATGTTCAATTAATTCACATATGTTCTTTTTGATTAACAATGATGTTGTCCACAACTAAAATGGCCAATGTAACATTTCCAAAAGTTGTGGTTTAGTGAAGATCATGTTTTTGGTGTAATCACATCCTTCCAGACAACAGAACCCAGAAACATATGTCCTCAGAAAGAAGACTGGAAACATGATTGGTGTGTTTGTAAGTTGTTGGCCGTGGTTTATTGTTGACAGTGCATGCTGAGAAGAAGGCATTGAGTCAAAAAGTGTCTTGTTGTGTGAATTGTGTTTTGTTATATATCTTGATCATGTCTATTTCTTGTTTAGGAGTACATCTTGTGTTGAGAAGTAAGATTTTGTTTTTAATTTTAGAATAAAGATATAGGATTTTTTTTTCTCTTTTTGTATTTACCTGAGATACACCTGGAAAAGATTATTGGGCTACCTAAATCTCCCAAAAATATACCATTCACTGGTGAAAGACTATCTCTATACTAGAGTGCCCAGGGCCGGCCTTAGGAGTGTGAGGGTTTTGCGGCCACACAGTTCACCATGGCCACATGGACACTGGGCAGTTTGCACAGTTTGCATAGGCAGGTGTCGGTCTACATTTGCCCCTGCTGTGTGTTGTTGCTGGGGCTGGCCACTGGTGGTGCAGTGTAATGAGAAGGAGAATGCTCCGGTGGCTTAGTGGCAGTGCATCTAAAAAGACTTGGAGCCACTAGGCCAATTAGAGGAGAGCGGGCTACATGATGTCACATCATAACCCCAAGTGCCCTCATAGACAGTGGGTTACTATGAAATCTGTACCCACTGGACGTCTGAGGTATATAACTGTGTGTGTGTGACTACCTGTATGTGTGAGTGTCTGAAACTGTATGTGTAAAAAAGGGAACTGGGGGCACACCTGGAACATCCATTTGTGTGTGTGTGTGTGTGTGTGTGTGTGTAACTGACTACCTCTGTCTTTGTTTGACTGACTGTACCTATGTATGTTATTGCCTGTAATTGTGTGCATAGGACTGTGTGCATGTGGCTGTATTTGACAGTGTATGTGTATAACTGTATGCATGTGACTGCATGTCTGACTGTAGGACTGTGTGCATGTGACTATGCACAAGTAATCATCTGCAGTCACACTTGGGCCTTCATGCATTTTAATCTGAATTAAATACCCGTCACACACAGCCAAAACAACCTTCACAAAGCCAATATACACATATATTACACACAGTCAATTATTGTGAGATGTATTACAGTAGAACTATGTCATATAAAATGCACATTACTCTGTGCTTAAAGGAACACTATAGGGTCAGGAACACAAACGTGTATTTCTGACCATATAGTGTTAAAACAACTATTTAGGTGGCTCGCCCCCTTAGCCCCCTTAAAAGGCAAAACAAACTTACCTTATTTCTAATTCCAGCTTGGCCAATCAGCACCTTCTCAAAGAGATGCATTAAATCAATATATCTCTATGAGGAAAATTCAACATCTCTATGCAGAGCTTTGTGACACTGGATGGCAGTTCTGCACACTTTGCAGCACTGCCCCAGCAAGAACCTCCATCTGAGGAGTGGCAACTTTTCTCTGAAAAGACAGTGTTTACATGAAAATGCCTGCAGGGAGTGACTATACTCACCAGAACAACTACATTAAGCTGTAGTTGTTCTGTTGACTAAAGTGTCCCTTTAAAGTTGGGGAGCTCTGTGATAAGCTAATAGGCACATTACTGGTTGTATTGTTGTTGACCTTGTCACATACACTGCATATTACTGTGAGTTTTATTGTTGTGTAGTATGACGTTAATAAATCCCCTATACAAACACTACACCCCTATGCACACACTATACATGGATGATGGTGTGTGACCAGGGTGTGAAGATTGCTCTCTAGTTTGCTATCAAATTAAGCCAATATTTAAGGCTAAACAAAATGTCAATTTTGTGTTGGGTGGATCAGAAATTATTGTGCTATGAGAAATTTGCTTATGTTTATTTTTAATAATAATTTACAGTGGTTATTGTAGCAACATTTAATTGACTGTGAATTTTCACCTTGTATCTTATGATGAACCGATGTGATGATACGTTTCCATATTTTGATTGTGAATTATGCAAACATTTGCATCCATCAGGAAAAGTCATGTTTCATATTCAAAAGAAAATCATGTATTTTGAGAATTCCTATCACTATATGGTACCTTCTTCTATCATATTCTATAGCTTGTTCATCTGACAGAGTATATTTGATTAATAGAGCTTCTGCAAAAAAAACTCAGTGTTGCCATGAAAGCCTTAAAATGTTATCTTTGAATGTCAAATGTCAACTTTAAATGTTGAGCATTTAGTAAAGCTATAATGGCCATGCATTTGTATGAGTGTATTGACATTTTGTCTCTGGTATAATGGTATTTTTCATGACAGATTTGCACTTGTCAATGTAGCCTTGGATTCAGCTTCATAGTCAGATCTCCTCCACAAAAAAAGGTAAAGTGCCTCAGTCCAAATAAATAAAAAACAGTATTTATTCTTACTTGATGTTGTGCCTGGGATATGCAGGGGGGCGGCGGGGTAATGGATTAATACTTTATCAATGATGGTAAAGGTACGAAATGCATCAGCATTGATCCATGATGTTTTTTAAAACTGCTTTAAGACTATTTATGCTTTCATTTTTAAAAATTAGACCATGTGTGCTGCTTTTAAATCTCTTTCAATTATTATTATGATATCCTGAAATCATTAAATCTATAAGAAAATAATTTCAGTGAAAGTTTCAAGCACTCTATCAAAACTACACTTGGCTGAATTTCTTCCCTAATCATCTTTTCAAATACTTAGCTTTTTGCTTTTGTTCTACTCAACCTCAAAAATGTATAACATCAAGACATGGCATGTCATAAATGCTCATGCAAATACAGGGATAGTCTATAGTTTTTCTCTGTGTGATTGCTACTTCTTTTTTGCTTGTCCTCCCATTCCCACACCTTTTTGACATTCAAGACAGACAGACAGACTATGCCAAGTGGAAAATAACTAGTTGCCTGACATTATGAATGATGGGAGGGCAGACATAATACCTTCAGTCTTCCCCTAGCAAAAAAAATAAAAAAATAGCTGCCCTCAGTACCTGGAATGGTGAGTAGATGTTGTTACCTGTCATATCTGAGATTGTTATTATTATTATGCAGAACATATTTTAATAAAAGAATGTGAAATTGCCATACTTCTATCCGTCCTATGTAAGCAGTGAATATCCACGTTTCGTGCATGTGAAGTCACAATCTGATCTCCATGCATATATGAACACTTAAAGACAAGAGCAATGACAAAATATTAATTGTATCTTGTGACATCAGATATGGTAAAGGAATCCTATCAAAATTAATTTTCTACTTGTTTGACCCAAAATAATTAGAAAGATTTATGTTTGAATAAATTTGGATGATATTAAATATTGGTTGGTCCGAAGTGAATTATGTCCATTACGCAATTATTTCTAGTATTTATCTAGTATTTCTGTATATCTTTCAGTGGTTTATTAGCTAAGTAAATAAGTCCCTAATTTGGTAACATTATGTAGGATTGCCATATTTAAGGGTGCCAAATTAGGAAGGGAGCTGTGTTTAGTAGGCAGCTCCCTATTTTAGTATCCTTAAATATGACATGCTCACATAAATCAAAGGATAACGAATTAGAGAGATATCTACGAAGCAGCTAAAAGATTAAAATAACAACAACAAACAATTCTTAAAATTGGTCTTTCAGCTTAGTAGATAGCTCCATAATTTGGTACCCTACCTTTATGTGGGATTGCCATATGCTGTTTAGTAGATATTGAGCTGTTTAGTAGATATTGATATAGCTTCTTAATTTGGAATCCTTGAATATGGCACTCCCACATATGGATACCAAAATAGGTAGATATATACTAAGCAGCAGAAGCAGTAATGATTACAGTTAAAAAAAAGCCTTTTTTAAACTGTGTTTTTTCAGGATAAATCCCTAATTTCCCTTAAGTGGGATTACTAAACTAATGTAGATATAGCATCTAAATTTGGTGGGGTAGCCTTGTTGAAGGATACCAAATTGGGGAGATATTTACTTAACAGCTCCCTTATATTGGCAATGCCACATAAGGGGACCAAATTATGGAACTGTGAACTATGTACTAAGCAGCTGTAAGATTTGGCCGAATTTCAGTATCAAAAACCTGATTCAGACAAACCAGGAACGCATAAAAATTGGATAATCCATGTATTAGTGTATTGTGTATATATATGTTGCAGTACACTAAGCATTTTCCAGTCTTTTGGTTCACAGATCAAGTGAGAAAAAGTAGCCAATAGAGGGAAAAATAGGAGGATCACAAAAATAAATCTATATTTATATATCATATTTTTTATTTAATATACATCATGCGGTTTTTTTTTTATTGCTCCTTTTCCCCTCTATTAAACACTTGTTACCTGATGTATAAATAAAATGAACATTAAGTGATTATCCACTAGCCATCAATAAAAAAAATAAAAATAAATGTATCTATCAATCATCTCTTTTTTTGGTGCCATGGGCAGAACTCAGAATCACAAATCAAAACGAACATGTTCAGCCATTGCACTGCTCGTTTGGTTATGGTTTCAGTACAATTCTGCTCAGATTTTGGATTATTTCAGTGGCACTACTTTCTGCTGCTTGTTGTTTCCATGGGTTCATCTAAAAAGCCAAGAGCCTCTGCACAAAACATAACTGCTCCAATCAGCTACTTAGCTGTATGTTGGTGTTACTGATACAGTTGGTGCTGCTGGAAGTTGCAGACATCTCATGCTCCTGCAGCACTTCTCCATCCGGTAGAATTACCATCTTCTGCTGCAAGTCATGCACCCTTCGGATCAGTTCTTACCTTCAATTTGTCAGGCAGTTGGATTCAAGTGCTCGTTTCACATTAATTCAGAAAGGCTAACTTGCATCAGTTTTGGAGAATTAGCTACTCGTTTGTGTAGGCAAACTTTCAGTTTATCTTTGAGCCTCCTGACCAATGCTGCTGCACCAAGATGTAGAGATTCACCAGTATCTCTTGGTTTTCAAGGAAGGCAGTGATCTTACACACTCGATTTTTGAACATGGGGATGACCTGTCCCAGACTGGCAGTGCTCAGGTTTTCTGTGGCAGTCCTAAATGGTTTAAGTACTACAGCTAGCTGACCTATCACTGTCCAATCTTCTTTATCCATTGAAGACACAATAACAACATCTGATGCCAGCCTATGGATTGCCCTCTCCTGCTCCAAAATTCTCTACGGCATCCACCATGTACTGACATCTTGTCGTAAATGGTGAGTACAACGACCTGTCTTCTTCTGCTACTGCCTCAAAAGTTTGTAAGCCTTAACACTTAACGTGTAAAAGTATCTTTCCTAGAACGTTCAAGTAGGATTGGCCCTTTTTATTCTATTATTTTCAGATAATAGCATCTGAAGTCCCTTGACCTACTGTTGAACTTCCAGTAGCAGCTTTCTCAGACACACTGCCACCAGTGTGCTATCAAGGAAAGAAAGGCATGCTGGCCACTAGGGGCAGTCCACAAACCTTTAGTGAAATGCACTGACTGAACAGCACCTTTAACAAGATCCTCTTTCACTACTACAGTGCAGGAATGATAGATAAAATGAAGCTATGTTCCTGCTGAATGTGAAGCATGAGAGAAAGTGGCATTTGTCAGCCATAAACTCTAACAGCTCCTTGATAGACTGCATTGAAAAAGAGGCACCCTCAACAGCAATCAGTTGGCCAATAAGTTGTATGATTTTATTGGCCAGCTGACTGAACATGGCCCTGCAAGTGAAGCCCACCAAACTGTTTCAGAGTGGATTGGACACATACTTGGGATGTTACAACCTGCCTGGGTCATTGGCCGGCAGTGCCACTATATCTAAACTCTTCAACACCTCCCCTGTCCTGCTACAGTGGTAGCAATGGTGAAGCTACCTGGTGGTGACTCTAGAAAGACACTTCTGAAGCACATACCTGCACCTCAATAGTTTTTGGCACAGAAAACGTAGAATTACTTTGGAAGGCTCTGCTCTATTTTTTCCTTTTTAGGGTGCCTATAAGGATTAGGAGGAGGTAGCCATGGTAATGGCAACAACTCTTATGGGTTCACCAATGATACCTTGCTAGTGCTACATCGATCATAGTAGACATAGCGGTTAGAAGACTTTCTTTTCTTGACACCTTCCTTTTCCTTGTGTGCCTAGCAGAGGATGCACAACTGTAATTTAGATGCTGGAACTGATGCTCCACAGATTCTTTGACTAGTGGGCCAGCAAAAATGCCAATTGAATTAATGGAAAGGGAAATCCTTTATGCTCCAATATCCACATCACACATCCATCGTGCACAGAATGCATTGAGTATTGTCCTGGGTGAATACAGTCACCAAGGTATTGCAAGGGTGGTTCCAAATATGGCTTATCTCCACATTTTCCAGGTAAGTGATATACAAACAAACAAGAAAAAAATTTGGGCACACTGTGAAATATTGTGATTTTTTTTTTCTTTACCCTTTTACAAACACAAACAAACAAACTAAAGTATATAAAACTGAAATTACTAATAAAAATAGCTAAGAGCTAGATTAAGAAACCAACCTACCTAACCCCTAGAGGTCAAAGGCCCTGAGTCACCTGTCAACTCTAAATCAAAGGATTCTTCTTTTTTCCACTATTTAATTCAATTTTAAATCAATGAAATGGTTCACAATGTGCAAAGCTGCACAGCACAGAAGAAGTGAAGCAGAAAAATCACTGTCCTTTGTCTCTCTTAAACAAGGCTCCTGTCCTGTGTAAGTGGTTTATCACACCATCTCACACAGCATTAATGATGCTGTGGTTTAGGCTATCAAGTCCGATGAGTCACACAATGTCTACTAGTAACAGTGTGTGTTTCTCTCAATAGCTCAATCAAAGTGTAGTGAAATTAGTTTGTTTGGGGTTGAAATAATTACCCCTAAATCCCTTTCCTCAGATGTTGAGGTTAGGACTGTCTCAAGTGTCCTATGCTCTGCACTTGGACTTTTATGCCCAAGATGTATCATCTTGCACTTATCCAAACGCCAGTTTCCACAGCTCTTAATATACTTCAAATATACTCCATTGACTACAACCCTCTGTTTCCTGTTACTTAGCCATTGCCTTACCCATTCAACAATATTGGAATCCAAATTTGAAGATTGCAGTTTGTTGATAAGCCTTCTATATGTGAGAGTGTCAATAGCCTTACTGAAACCAAGGTAAGCAATATCTACTGCACCAACCTGATCTGTTATTTTAGTTACCAAATAAAAAAATAAAAAAATAAAAAAATCAATAAGATTAGTTTGGCATGATCTCCCTAAAGTAAACACATGTTGTCTCTGATCTTGAAATCCATGTGATTTTAGATGTTCAACAATCCTATCCTTTAACATGGTTTCCATCACTTTCCACATTACTGAAGTAAAGCTGAAGTAAGGCTTACTGGCCTATAGTTGCCCCACTCCTCCCTACTACCTTTCTTGTGAATTGGCAATTTTCTGGGACTACTCCCATTAACAATGATTGGTTAAATAAATCCGTTAATGGTCTTAATAAGCCGATGAAAATGAAATCAGCTTACTCCTCACTTCCCTTCTCATTTTGTAATGAACTTAAATAATCAAGAATGGAAGAATTTGATACATCACATGATTAGTTTATTCTTTCAATCTTTCATTGTATGGTTCGGCAATTTGTAATTCGGACAAATGGACGAATTAGGTAAAAAATAGAAATGAGTATCGGTGAAGCGCTTATGTGTAAAATGAAATAGATATGGTGAGATCCAAATACAAGTATACCTTTAAACAATAATATTTTCTTTTTGCGTTGTCAACAATTTTGTATTTACACTTTTCTGAGCTATTTAATCTAGCTCAGATTCTTGCCCCTCAGGGTCCGTTTAGGTGACCCTCTCCCTTCTTCGTATTTCTGCAATTCAATCCTATATAGGTGTAGAAGGGGGTATATAGTGCAGCATTGTCTGTGCTATAAGTAATATATATAAAATAGTACATTTTGTACTCACAAACCCAGAGCCAGTATTTAGGCTCACTTCAATGCGTATATGTGGTTAAGGACCATATTCCTATAGTGTGCTCTCACCAACTGTTTATTAGATATTATAATTAATTAATGAATAATGTTAAAATTATATTCAATTGTTTTCTGATGAGGATTATACAAACTGATAAGATCTCTAATACATTCTCTTCACTTTACAAATTATAAAAACATCACTGAGTGAATTAAGGACTGACAGGACGTTGAAATCCATAGTGGAATGCACTGTGGAACGCACAGCACCGAAAAAAACAAAACCGGAAGTGACATATCTGCTTACAATGAGGAAGTAAACAGACTCAAAGGAGGCTTGCAACGCAGGGGAATGTGGTCCTTAACCACATATACGCATTGAAGTGAGCCTAAATACCGAGTGAGTACAAAATTCACTATTTTATATATATTACTTATAGCACAGACAAGACTTTACTATATACCCCCTTCTATACCTATATAGGATTGGATCGCAGAAATACAAAGAAGGGAGAGGGTCACTGTGACGAAGTGCCCTTCGCCACTTGGTCCTGGAGAGGCCTACTTGCCAGCCTCCTCCCCTGTGACTATGACTCTTTCATGTATCTGGTTTTAAAGCCCCTAGTCTACCTTCAGACAGACTATTTATGTAGGCTGCTTTATTTATCTTATGTTTTAGTCACCCTGTACCCATTATAGGTGCAGGGTGTGTGTAATGTAATTGTTTATAGTGTGTGTGTGTGTGTCTACTGTGTAATGTATTGCCTGCTCTCTTGTATTGCTGAGGTTTGCTACCAACTAGGTGGGTTTGGCTATGGAGCTTGTCTAGTGCCCTCTGTTGGTAGCAACAGCAATATGCACTACCTGAATTGCAAGACTGGTTCATTTGCATATTCGGGTAGATTTGCATATTGCTAATTCTGCAGGCAGGTTAGATATTTACTGTTAAATATTGTCTCCCCCCACCCCTTTAAAAATGTGCCATTGTGTTGTGATAAGTCACTGTGTGTTGCTTGATATGGTTTGACTGTTTGTGATTTTATTGAGGTTTCACAACAATGTTATTATGGTGATCCTATTGGCTGGTCCCAAGGAAAATAAAGGTTTTGACAGTTCTTCTTGATCCCTCTAAACGTAGCCTTGTCTCGTTATTATAATCACACTGGGGATTGCTATGCTCTGCATGCTCCCCTGAGCTTGAGTCACTTAGCTCTTTTAAGAGCTTGTTCCTGACACGCTCTCCTTGGAGGAGGGGTCTTCACCACACAGTCCTGGATGCTGGAGGTTCATACAGGGTGGAAGGGAGAGTTCTTTCCCACACAGTCCTGGAGGACAGAAGCTGATCCAGGGTGGAAGGAAGACGGCAAGACTCCAGTCAAGATACGGCGGTTGCGGAGTCTGTTGTGGTTGTGGTGTCTGCTGCAGTGATTGGAGTCCTCAGGAAGCGTTAGGAGCATCCATCAACGGAGGGTACTCAGTCGGAGTACAAGGAGCTCCGTTACAGTCACCTAAATGGACCCAGAGGGTCAAGAATCTGAGCTAGATTAAATAGGTCAGAAAAGTGTAAATACGAAATTGTTGACAACGCAAAAAGAAAATATTGTTTAAAGGTATACTTGTATTTGGATCTCTCCATTTCTATTTCATTTTACACATACCGGTACTCCTTTCTATTTTTTACCACTTTTGTTTAAAAGATATTCACGGTGATATAGCAGCTACTCATATCTGACATATATAGAAATTATAAAATATACACTACTCAAATAGCGCTAATACTTTCCTATTTAGAATGGACAAATGAGACAATTTTTCTGTCTGAATTGCAATTTATAGGAAAACAAATGCACAAGTCTAATTGTTAACAGTATCGAAACATTACAAATGCATTCTGCAAATATTTTTGTTGCAAAGTAATGTGTCAGATTTTAGAAGAGATTAATAATGTAAAGATCATACATAATATATAATTGTTTTCACGGTCCAGCTAATTGATGCATATGTGACTCAATGATAGAACTAAAGCATCTGTAATGAATGCTGCCACCAGACTGATTTTCCTTTCTAGTTGGTCCTCTCACACCTCAGCTCTCTGTCAGTCCTTACATTGGCTTCCTATATCCTATAGGAGTCAATTCAAAGTGCTAACCCATACCTATGAAGCATTGACCAATTCTAGCCCCTCTTATATCTCTTCACAGAACTGCAGGTATGCCCCTTCTTGGTCTCTCCACTCTGCGGTGTTGAAATGCCAACACTGCATACAAATATACCCCAGCATTCAGACACCAACACTACACACAATTAAAATTAAATTTACTGTAAATCTCTAGCAAATCACACTTCAGTGACTAAACCTTGATATTTAATAATTTAGAGTACAAAAGCAATCAAATCACGTTTTACTATAAAAAATAATATGCAATATATTTATGTAAACTTCAAATGAATATAGATGCAAATTGAATTCAGAACATCTGAATAATGATTCACGTTGCGCTGCTTCTGTACCACATGTATGGTATTGGAATCATTCCCATTTTACCTCAATGTGATTGTAATCTATTACAAGATGAAATCTACCCATTAACAGCCATCTACAATTACTACTGCTAATATATACAATTGCTGTAGAAAATATAATGTTAGCTGATTCCACATGACAACTATTTATTTAGGGAGGAAAAGCTTAGATCAACTTCATTTCTAAATCTGATAATAAGTGTGCCTCGCAGAAAACATTTGCGCCAGTATCTATACAGCCGTTTACAAGACTAAATAAATATAAGCAGGAGAAGAACTTTCAATTGTAGTTGCAATTATTTTGTCATAACAATTCTTAGCAGGGGGTCAAATTAAACCATAGATTGTTAACATGAAAAAAAAATAAAGAAATACAGTAACTAGAATGAGAAAATAAAATACATAGACGGCTTTTAGAATTCTATGCATATATTTTTGTTACATAATTTAGGTAACTTCAAATATTCAGTAACCAAACAAAACACACTGTTCACCTGAAACCTCCAAGTTACCTGAGCAACTGCATTAGGGCTGGGTTTTGGGTGCCAGGAAGTACTGGTTTCTGTCAGACTCCTCACAAATGAGGGGATGGCACCCATATGTTTTGTACCATAACAAATACAATATGTTTTATGTATTTAATATAAAATAGTAAGGGCTCCCATCGGCTCCCACTGCAGTTCCACTGCACTAAAGCCATGATTCAGAGGCCTTTGTTTATCAGTTTTAGGGTTAGGGTAGGTTTGAATGAATAACATGGAAACACCAAATTAACCATTGAATGAATAATATGGAAAAACTGAATAACCATTGTTTTAAAGTCAGGGATCCTTATAGGGGCACATTGTAATAAGTAATTGGGAGCACACCCTTCATTACCTGTGATTTTAAACCCTCTTTAAAAGGCCGCTGATAGGTCACTATAGCTTAAAGGACACTCCCCTGTCCAAATACAAAAATAATAAAAATCACTGTTTAGTAGGTATACACCCAATGGAAACATGAATGAATTTAATTGTGCATTATATCATTGTGGGTGTATATAAAACTAGCTTGAAAAGCCCTTGTCTCAAGACTTTCTGTGGCTGTCCAATCACAGACTTTCCAGTGGAGCTCAATGAGAAGTCTGTGCAATTGGTGCCTGTTGAGTTTAGCTCCACTGAGCTAAACAACCAAGAAGTAAGAGGACTTGTCTGTCTGAGGGCCAGGGGCTTGTAACAAGGTTAATTTATAAAAGTGCCAAATTATTTGGAAATCTGCTCTTCTTCTAAAATCATCACAATTTTCAAACATAAAGCTATTTAATAAGCTGAAGTACTTTAGAGGTCTGAAGTGTCCTTTTAATGTAGTGGTTCTTGGGCAGAGAGCCTGTCCCTTCAAACTAAGCAGTGTAAACGCTGCTTTTTCTTATATATGGCAATGTTTGCACTACTGCCTCTCACAGACACTAGTAGGACTTCCTTGGTTTGGTCCTGCAAAGATTGCGGGACCATCGTTCACCTTTTCCAATCTTTGCATGGAGACTCTGACTGTTTCCCATAGAGATACATTTGAACCTATACATTTGAACCTATACATGAGGAGATTCTGTTTGGCGCATTGCGTCAATTGCCACAAATGTGCACGAGCCTCCCAATGTTTCTCTATTGGGAAGCATTGGATTGGCTGAGAGTAGTAGGATTGATGATCTCAGGTAGTGGAGGTGGTATGACAGTGATGAGACCAATAGATTTTTGTAAACGATGTACTGTTCCTTTAATCATCTTTACAAAAATAGTTGGACAATACAAAGCCCCTAATCAAACAATCGGAACATTGCATAGACAAAGTGATATATAAAATAAATGTATGCATATTTTACACATTATTGCCGGAACTGAAAACTGAAATATAATTTTTCTTATCTGTCTTATGGAGTTTGAATTTAACTATATAAAGACCTGCTCTATTATGTATAAATTATTTTTACCTTACATTCAATATTGTAATGAAAATGGTTAAGTTTATTTAGTTTAAATGATGTTCAAAGAAGTATAAATGATTATAAAAAAGAAAAAAATTTAACTGTTATAGGATGCAACCCCAATTTCTGGTTATTCTTGTCAGGTCGATATTGTACTCTTACACTTTCTAAGATCTTTAACACCAATGAGGACACAGCATTCTATCCAAATTGGTGAGAAAAGATACAAGTTACAGAAAATCCATTCAAGCTGAGTTTCTGATTACTATAAAGCAAGTAATGAACGCTAAAAGCAAGTTACAATTGGTCATTGCTATCTGAAATACATTATTTTGGTCCAGATAGAGTCAATATATTACATAACCTTCCTTCCAGTATGTAGAAGCAGGGCTGAATTCTCTTAGCAGAGTAAGGGTTTAATGAATAGCAATTTTCCTGTAGATGTGGATTTAGAAAGTTCTACGCAGTAAGCAGAGTAAACCCTTACTGTGCTGAGAAAAACTAGCCCACAGTTTCTATATTTTTATAATTCAATTTCTGCTTTCAGAGATGTTAGAATAGTCTTCTTTAAATATAGAAAGCCATTTTATTATTGTTAAAAAATATATATTTTGTGTTGTTCAACTCCCGTTAAGCTGTGCTGAACATCCAGCAATTGACATGGGTTTGATTGTATCAGCGCAGCTGAACAGGATTTGCACACAAGTCTGTTATTTGTATAAATCAAGAAAAATGTACCGTGTATGTATAGCTAATACAATATTTCAATAAAATCTATGTCTTCCATATATGGGAATTTATTATGTTTTTATATACGGCTTCAGTTGTTGTACTTCTAAAATTGTGCGTTTGCTTCATATGCACATCATAAATGGATATTGAAAAGGCTGAGGAAATGAAGCGATCTGAGTAGTCCGAAGAATTGTGTCACTGCAGGACGCCTAGCTTCATTCACTGAACTATATATTCTGACTTTTCAGAAGAAACCAGTTTTACATGAACAGCAAGACACATCAATAACTAAGCTGCCATTCACATATATTATATGTGTTATATCTACTGTGACCTCGAGGACATTTTGAGTAATTACTTATTAGTAGACCTGTAGGTCAAAAAGAATATTGCTAAACCTTTTGAGGTTGTTTTATATTCTAACTCACAGTGAAAATATTTTCATAATTTTCTACAATTGATCCTTTACTGTATATTTTATTTTTTATTTGGTTTCTGTGTTTGGTAATTTCAAAGATTATAGAGTATCAGTTATATACATACATTTTCAGATTGCTGTCCTTGGTTTAACCTTCATCTAATAAATCTGTATTCCAGCACCTCCTTCATACATTTCTTTGGACAGTGATCAGCAACGCCCGTTCATAGGACCATTTATTTACGCATCTACCAGAATTGGTTAGTCACCCTATTCAGCTGTGTAAATTGATGCAGGATTAAATATAATGTTAATGTTATAAGTGGTTAGGGTAAAAGGGTTAAGCACAGTTTAAAGAGGATTAAAAGTTAGAGAGGGGTGTTAGTGGAGGTATAAAATGTGTTTAGAATTATTGGGTTTAGATCTAGATTGGGGTTACAGGGTTACTCCAACCACCATGATCACTTCTGCTTTTTATAAGTGGTCATGGTGATAGGAGTCAGTATTTGCATCATGTCAGCTTGAAACTCTACACATACAGAGAAATGTTCAGTTTTGTTCCAAGACTGATGACACCACTCGCACGCGGTGATTTAATAAAAATTCTGTGCAAAAAAATAAATCTGTGTCCATAGTCCCTTCCTCCCTCCGTTTTCAACAATTATTATCCTTATTTTTACTTCTGCCCCTTCCCAGCCTTCCTATCATGTACTTAGAGCATGCGTATATGCTCTGAGTTGATGAAACATTATTCTGCATAACCCTCAATGGAAGCATTTTATTAGACAGCGAATGACACGTCATGACGACAGACAGGCCATGGAAAAAAGCATGCAATACCTTGCCTGGAGCTATATTCAAAATAGATTTAAATCTTTTTATTTTGTTTATGTTGCCCAAATGGCAACTCAAAAGAAACTCCTGAAATTCTGACGACTAGGCAGATACAAAACCCTGTAAGGTAGTGTAGATTTCAATCCAGCCCCATTTTTTTTTTACACGCATAAAAGTTCTCAAGTTAGCTTCTCCAAAAAGCTGTCAATGATGGGGGAGAGAGGCACACAGAACTGAAACCTTTTACAGAATTAAAAAAAGAAACTGTATTTTGCCATATTTTTTTTTGCTTACCACTCTCCCCTCCAGAAAAATAATCTGAGTGTTTCTAAACTACTGCAAATAATTCCCCCCCAAAATAAAAACGTGTGGGTAGCTGCCACAAGTGGCCCCATTGACAGGCCTCCACTGCCTCTATCACTGTTTCTAAAGCTCCCCTATCAAGCATAGTAGACTAACTAGACAACTGAGGACACGGGTGAAGACTACTGCCACTTATTTCTTCCCACCAGCCAACTTGCTCTGTCTGCCATCAAATGCTCTTGAAGACTGTGCTGGAAATTAAAATCTTAAAGTCCAATCCCATCAAAAGAGTGACTACTTTGTCTTACATATTTTTCTTACACTTGACATAAATGTGGAGCACTGCTGTCAAGCTTTGGCAAGCCTTTAGCCGTCACTAGTGATAGTTGAGGTGAAACGGGCTCTGTGTAAGATCCTGTGGTCTCATTGGATCCTCAGTAGAGATCAGTGTTGTACTCTCACACCCACTTCTACACCCTCTGGCCAAACCACACTTCCTTCATTGTTGTAATATTCTGATTGGCATATTTACGGTGTTCGTCATGAATGCACCTGCAGTCCATCAATGCTTCCCTATGCAACCTGGAAGACAATGATGCAGCGTTGACAGTGAAGGTGAAGTAGAAACAATCAGGGAGAACTTGGCTTGTAGCTGAATTCTAGGTATGTTTTATAGTATTCTAAGAGGTTACTTTGGTGATTCTTGGGGGAAATGAGGGAAGGGTCTGCAAACTGCATGGTAGTAAAGGAGCTAACTCAGAGCATTGAATGCTATGGGCGTTGAATGCTATCGGCCCTCCTATATTTGTGTTCAAAAACCAACTCATTGGTTGACAAGGATTCTCGCCAGAGTACCACTTTCAAGCCCTACTTTGTCAGTGTGACAAATTTGTATAATGTAAGGCTGTAGTCTTAACATCTTTGCTACTTCATTAAGCTAAAGTAGTTGTGGTGCATAGAGAGTCAATTTAAAGTCCAACTATGCCTGATGGCACAGTAAGTCATAGTGTTGTGAAGAAGATTATTTTTCCCCCCCAATGTTTTGCCAACATACATGGATTATTCACCTAATAACTTACAGGACTTTATGGATTTGCTGCTAATGTCTTGGTGCCAAGATTCCACAGGACATGTTCAGAGTTCTTGGGGAGTCCATGCCTCGATGCATCAGAGCTATGTTGGCATCACGAGGGGGACCAACACAGTATTAGGCAGGTGGTTTTAATTCTGTGGCTGATCAGGGTATTTCTAAATCAAACCAATTCATAAAATTATTTGGACATCACTCCTGTGATGCTTTTGTGTAATGTCTCTTTAATTGGAACTCAACTGCAGAAACAATAAGTTTCACCTCCTTTATTTTATTGAAGTGAACAAGGTAGACTGTATCTTTAAATACACATGCAAGGAAAAAATGCAATGCTTATTTGCCAACAGAGAGTTTAGAGAAATTAAATACTATAATAATTGATATGACTTGCTTTCCTTGACAATAGATTTACTTAACTTAGAAGCACTCTGGCACTGGAAGGGTTAATTCACCCAATGGAGGAAAAGGAAGGAGTCTCTTTTAACAAACTGCAGTTTAGTAGTGAGAGAAAGGAAGTCCGTTTGTCCAAGCCGAGGTCTGAGAGAGGAGAAGGTAGAAATCCGTTTACAAGCCGAGGTCTGGGGATGAGAAGGTAGAAATCCGTTTACAACCCGAGGTCTGAGAGATGAGAAGGTAGAAATCCGTTTACAAGCCGAGGTCTGAGGGATGAGAAGGTAGAAATCCGTTTACAACCCGAGGTCTGAGAGAGGAGCCGGTAGCATCGAGTGGGGCAGCTGATCTTACTGCCGCACCTGAGTGAATAATCCAGCCCTTTGAATCTGGCGCGGTCTTCCTAAGTATCGTGGAAAGACCGCGTCAGAAAAAAGGGCGGAGCTAAGCGCCGTGAACCCGGAAGTGGGTTCCGGCGGCAGCATGAATGTTAGGTATACCTGACAGTACCCCCTTCTCATGGGGCATCCTCTGGGTGCACTTATTTCGGTTTAGAGGGGTAGCGTTTGTGAAAAGCATCAACTAATCTCTTTGCATGAACATTAGATGAATCTTCCCAGGTATCTTCATCAACTCCATAACCTTTCCATCTGATAAGGTATTGTAAAGAGCCACGGTGGATACGAGAATCCAAAATCTTATGAATTTCATATTCTTCTTCACCTTGGACGATGATAGGTTCAGGAGTTGTTACTATTTCTCTATGGAAAGGATCAGGGATGTGTGGTTTAAGCAAAGAGACATGGAATACTGGATGAAGTTTAAAACTTGGAGGAAGTTTTAATTTAACAACGTTATCATTGATGATTGTAGTTATTTGAAAAGGACCAAGAAAAAGTGAGCTCAATTTCTTTGAAGGACGGTTTGTGGTAATATTTTTTGAAGAGAGCCAGACAAGATCCCCCACTTTATAAGGAGGGGGAATTCTTCTTTTATGGTCAAAAAACTTTTTCTGGTAGTTTTGGGCGAGTTGAAGATTCTCCCGTAATTTAAGGAATAGAGAAGACATAAATTCATTTTTTGAAGTAACCGTGGGATTGGATGAAGAATTAGATGGGATGGGAAATGAGGACGGATGAAATCCATAGTTGGAGAAAAAAGGAGTCATTTTCGTACTAGAATGAATGGTATTATTGTAAGAAAATTCAGCCATAGGTAACCAAGTGGTCCAGTCATCTTGCAGGTATGAACAATAACATCGGAGATATTGTTCCAAACATTGATTAACTCTCTCTGTTTGCCCATTAGTCTGGGGATGATAGGCAGAAGAGAGTTTGCGTTGAATTTGAAGAGAGAGACACATCTCTTTCCAGAATTTGGAGGTAAATTGTGTCCCCCTATCAGAAATAATTTCTTCTGGAAGACCATGAAGCTTTACAATATTATCAATAAAGACTTTGGACAATTCTACGGAGGAGGGTAATTTTTTTAAAGAGATGAAATGGGACATTTTAGTGAAGCGGTCCACAACAACAAGAATAGTGGTGAACTGTCGGGATGGAGGAAGGTCAACAAGAAAATCCATAGAAATGGATTGCCAAGGTTTTTCTGGAATAGGTAAGTTAAGTAGTAATCCAAAAGGTTGATTATGTTCAGATTTGGACCTTTGACAGATAGGACAAGTTTTGACATATAATTCAATGGTTCTATCTTGGCGAGGCCACCAATAATATCGTGAAGTTAGTTCAAGAGTTTTCTTTATTCCAGGATGTCCAGCTAGGGGTGAATCATGAACCATTTTGAGTAATTTGTTCCTAAGAATGGGAGGAATATAAATCCTATTTTTAAAGTAAAATATACCATCCTTTTTTGTTAAATTAGGTGTTTTGGGAAGTTCAAGATCCTTTTGATTCAAGTTCCTTAAGTCATCCTGAAGAGAAGAGAGGATCCCTATTATTTTGTTAGGAGGATAAACATCAATAGAAGTTTTAGAAGGAATTCGAGAAAGAGCGTCAGCCTTTTTATTTCTAGTTCCAGGTCTGTATATTAATTGGAAGTTAAACCGGTTAAAAAATAGGTTCCATCTAACTTGTCTAGCCGTAAGGGTTTTATTAGTATAAAGATATTCAAGATTTTTATGGTCTGTATAGACTATGATAGGTTGTTTTGTATCTTCTAATAGATGGCGCCAATTTTCAAAGGCAGCTTTAACACTTAATAATTCCTTTTCACCAATAGGATAATTTTTTTCAGCAGAGCTCAAGGATCTTGAAAAGAATGCGACTGGATGAAGTGGATCTTGAGGAGTCTTTTGCTGAGAAAGAACTGCTCCGATAGCTGAATCTGATGCATCGACTTCTAGGACATACAAGAATGTTGGATTAGGTAGCTGTAGAATAGGTGCAGTTGTAAATCTTTTTTTTAAACTATCGAAGGCAGCTTGTGCATCTTTATTCCATTTGAAAGGACGTTTAGTACTGTTAAGGTGGTTAAGTGGATGTGATACCTCTGAGTAGTTTCTAATGAATTTTCTATAGAAGTTTGCAAATCCAAGAAATCGTTGCAATTCTTTTGTAGTAGTAGGAACGGGCCAGTTAATAATACATTCGATTTTAGAGTTATCCATTTTCAGAGAATGAGGTGAAATAATGTATCCAAGAAAGGAGAGTTCAGTAACTTCAAAAAGACATTTCTCTGGTTTAGCGTATAATTTGTGAGTTCTCAATCTAGATAGAACCCATCTTACATGCTTCCTATGCTCATCCAAATTGTTAGAATATATTAGAATATCATCTAAGTAGATAATAACACAAACATCCAAAAGATCTCTAAAGATATCATTTATAAAATGTTGAAATGTTGCAGGGGCATTACAAAGCCCAAAAGGCATCACTAGATATTCGTAGAGACCATATCTAGTCCGGAAGGCGGTCTTCCATTCATCATCCTGTTTTATTCTGATGAGGTTATATGCGCCTCGGAGGTCGAGTTTAGTGAATATAGTTGTGGTTCTTAACCTTTCAATTAATTCATTTATTAGTGGAAGAGGATAACGATTTTTTATGGTTATTTTATTTAAGGCTCTGTAATCTATAATGGGTCGGATGGTTTGGTCCTTATTCCTCACAAAAAATATACTAGAGGCAGCCGGTGAAGTCGAGGGTCTGATGAATCCTTTACGTAAATTTTCATTAAGATATTCTTTTAAGGTCTGTAATTCCTTTTCAGAAAGTGGATAAATGTGTCCATAAGGAATGGGAGCACCAGGTATTAGATCTATTGGGCAATCATATGCTCGATGAGGTGGAAGTGTTTCCGCTTCTTTTTTACAAAAGACATCTGAAAAGTCAGAGTAGAATGGAGGTATAATTGATTCCTGAGTAGTTTGGAGAATAGGAATATGTTGGAAGTAGGTTTTTTTGCAAAAGTCAGAAGGAAAAGAAATGGAAAAGGGTGACCATTTAATTAAAGGATCATGAGTTTTTAACCAATTAATTCCTAGAATGACGGGATAAAGTGGAGATTTAATAACATCAAATGTAAGGAACTCTGTATGTACGTTATTGGTAATCATTCTTAGAGGAATTGTCTCATCTTTTATGGGTCCTGAGGATATGAATGAACCATCAATAACTCTGATTGGAATAAAATTGGTTTTTCGAACACACGGAATTTTATTCTTTGCAACAAAAGAAAAATCAAGGAAGGTTCCATTAGCACCAGAATCAATAATGGCTTCAGTCACGATTCTTTTTGTATCCCACTGTAATATGAGAGATATAGAAAAATAAGTAGATGTTTTCTTTTTGTGAAGAACGTTCAATATAGAAGTAGATGAATGAAGCTTACCAGCTTTCAAATGGATTAGTAGGGGACATTCTGGGATTAGATGTTCTTTTGAAGCACAATACATGCACAAATTTAGTTGTCTCCTTCTTATCCTTTCTTCCGAAGTAAGAGGGCTTCTTATTATACCAACTTCCATAGGTTCATTGTGAGGAAGAGATTTTTCAGGAAATTTTGGAGTAGTAAAATGTTTTCTCCAATTAGAAGTAGTAAGAACTTTTTCAGCCCTTCTTTCTCTTAGACGTCTGTCAATACTAATGGAAAGTTGAATCAATGCATTTAAGGTGGGAGGAAGTTCAACACGAGAGAGTTCATCTTTCACAGCTTCTGATAATCCGAGACGGTATTGATTGCGTAGTGTAATGTCATTCCATTGGGTTTCTGTAGCCCATCTTTTAAATTCGGCGATGTAATCTTCAACAGGTCTGTTCTTTTGGTGGAGAGTTCTGATGGTTAAATCAGCAGTAGCCTGTTTATATGGATCTTCATATAATAAAGACATAGCTTCAAAAAATTCATCCAGTGAATCTAGTATGGGATCATCATTCTCTAAAAAGGAATGGGCCCAAGCCATAGGTTCGCCTCTTAGAAAGGAAATTACTGAACAAACTTTTGACCTTTCAGTGAGGTAAGATCGAGGTTTCAAAGCTATCAGAAGTTTGCAAGAATTTAAAAACTCTCTGTACTTTGTTCTATCTCCATAAAATTTTTCTGGATTACAGACAGCAGGATCACCAGCCGATTGAAGAGCGGCATGAGGAAGATGGCCTTGTATGTCTCTAACATAGGTTAATATTCTCTCATTTGTAATTTGCAATTCCTGTAACCCTTGAGCAATTGTATCTACTCTATTGGTTAGGGCAGAAACTTGAGAGTTAATATCTGCTGGTTCCATTGAATCGGCTGGATTATTCTGTGTTGCTTTTGTGTAATGTCTCTTTAATTGGAACTCAACTGCAGAAACAATAAGTTTCACCTCCTTTATTTTATTGAAGTGAACAAGGTAGACTGTATCTTTAAATACACATGCAAGGAAAAAATGCAATGCTTATTTGTCAACAGAGATTTTAGAGAAATTAAATACTATAATAATTGATATGACTTGCTTTCCTTGACAAGAGATTTACTTAACTTAGAAGCACTCTGGCACTGGAAGGGTTAATTCACCCAATGGAGGAAAAGGAAGGAGTCTCTTTTAACAAACTGCAGTTTAGTAGTGAGAGAAAGGAAGTCCGTTTGTCCAAGCCGAGGTCTGAGAGAGGAGAAGGTAGAAATCCGTTTACAAGCCGAGGTCTGGGGATGAGAAGGTAGAAATCCGTTTACAACCCGAGGTCTGAGAGATGAGAAGGTAGAAATCCGTTTACAAGCCGAGGTCTGAGGGATGAGAAGGTAGAAATCCGTTTACAAGCCGAGGTCTGAGGGATGAGAAGGTAGAAATCCGTTTACAACCCGAGGTCTGAGAGAGGAGCCGGTAGCATCGAGTGGGGCAGCTGATCTTACTGCGCACCTGAGTGAATAATCCAGCCCTTTGAATCTGGCGCGGTCTTCCTAAGTATCGTGGAAAGACCGCGTCAGAAAAAAGGGCGGAGCTAAGCGCCGTGAACCCGGAAGTGGGTTCCGGCGGCAGCATGAATGTTAGGTATACCTGACAACTCCTGAGTAATTTCAGTGTTATTTGGCTCCATATCAACATTCGTTTGAGTTCATTTAGGTGATTTTGAAATTAATTAAGAGTCACTTCTAATCACTTTAAAAGTTGTTTTTCAAATTTAAGAGAATAACAAATTGGCTTAGTAGCCTCTATAATTTTGTTTCAAGTTGCCATCACTTTTTCATGAATTGTGAATTTAAAATACTGAACTTCGCAGAGTTTATAGAAAGTTAATCAACTAAACATTTTTTGTCAAGACACGTTATCTCCTGTGTTAAAAACTACTCAGTTCCACGGAGACTAACGCTAAGACTCCATAAATTGTTACAGAAGGAAGAGCTTTAGACCTTCAATGTTTGAATGAGGGATTTTATTTTAAAATGTCTCTATAATGTAAAGAAAATCAGTCAGAATTGTTCCTTGTTATGTTGTTCTATAAAAGGAAGATTTGATTTTTTTTTTTTGTCAGTCATACAGGTAGTAGTTTCTTGGTTTCTATTTTGTATAGTTTAATTTTGTTTAATAAAGTAATATATAAACTTGTCATTTTACATAGGGGTGATTGTTACATTCATATGCCAAATAAAGGGTGCTTGGAAGTAGATATTAAGCAATCATTTTGTTGTAATTAATTTTTGAGACTACTCCAACCAAAAACTGTCTTTAATTCAAATACTATGTTTGGATGGAGCAATGCTTACTGTCATGTCTCGCCACAAAAAAAGAAAAAGAAAGAAAAATAAGAAACTCAATCCATTGCTGACATCAAGTTCATCCAACAGCCTGATCCATCTCTGGGGCATCACTCTCCTGACTTAAGGAAGAGGAATATCAGTGAAAGGCACTGAGGAGGTAACCTGAGCAGCATGGAGGGGTGTGGACATGTCACCATTAATCATCTAGACCAGTATTTCCCAATTGATGGTTCGCAAATCAGGGGCCTGGTCGTGCTCTTAAAGGGCCGTGGCACCCTGTAGTATCGGCCGGCTTCGAAGAAGTGGCTGCCGCGTGGTAGGAAGGGAGGAGGCAGGAGATGGTCGCTCAGAGAGTGAGCAGTATGGATGGAAGAGGAGAGGCTGGAGTGAGCACGGAGCAGGTCACTCCCATCAGCTTCATCCAACATCACCAGGATCTCAAGCAAGTCACTCTCCTGGACACACAAGGTAAGTTAACATGATTGGTTAATATTTTGAACATTGTACCTCTGTGCCTAGAAGATAATTAGTTTAAGCAAAGTACACTCAATTATCTCCCAGATACAGAGTCTACAGGGAGGAGTCTGTATTGAATTGTATGGAGACCCTCTGTTAAGGGTCTGTGTATAAATTGCCTGTACCATGCCCCATTAAACTCAATTCACTCACAGCATTAAGTCTGGGCTAATGTCTGTGGGGGAAGGCTATTATAGCAATAATCACTGCACAGCTATACTCTCTGCAGGAGAGTTTAATCACTGGAAGTTGGATCCAGGACCCTGTTTCAGAGTTTGAAACAACGGTGAGACTCCAGCCAAGCTGTGGGGGTTAGGGGCTGAAGTGCTGATGGTGTCCCGGCGATAGCTAGGAAGGGTGTTTGGTGGAGGTACCCTGTCGGGTTACCGGGTGATCCGCCACATATAGTATAGTGTTTGGAATACAAATGTGTATTATTAATGCTGTCATCAATTAGGTGACTCCCACAGCCCCGCAAGAGATATAAATTTGTTTTGCTTCACTATTTAGCGTTGCGCCTCTAGAGGCTGTCTAGTGATTAAAGGCAGGTTGACCCTGCAAAGAAAATATTGCCGCAGGCTACTGGCACCATAATCACTACAATTGATGTAGTGCTTATGGTGTTTTGACTGCCTCTTTAAATCAGCATGATGGGACATATAGCTAGGAATCTCTTGCTTCATAGGAAATTTAATATTATTTGAAAAAAACATCTAGGAGACTCCTAATTTTGAACACAAAATAAATAAATATAAACCACTTTGATGTTGGCATCTGATACATGCGTGCTACCCATCTTAATGAATATTCACTTTGTTTTCCCTTTTCATGCATGAAATGATTTAATCTTTCAAAGAGTACACCCACCTTCAAAGCTTCCGCACCTGCAAGATGTTTTATTTGAAATGAATAAGAACAAAGCACGTTGATTGTATTTTCCCCATTAGCTGAAAGTGTTATGCACTTTGCTTAAAAGGCCTTCTTATTTTATTTATTCAATATTAAATCCAGATTTCCCTGCCATTTGAAAATAACATACATTTCAATATATTCTTCCTTTTAAAAATTATTTTTAAGATGGCATAAAGGCCTTATTTTAATTCCACTGGGTTGACTGGGTTATACAGTTTGGTAATAATTGGTAGTCATGCCATTTAAAGGAGATTTTATTTTGCTCAAACAACTATAAAAATATTAAATCAATAATGTCACTAGTATTATTATAATAATTGCTATATATATAGCACCAGCTTATTTCACAGCACTTTACAATAAGAGGGGACTTTACCAAATGAGACAATAACAAACTGTAACATAAACAATAGGTAGTTGAGGACCCTGCTCAAACAAGCTTACAATCTAGAAGAGGTGGGGTATAAAAAAAACCATTAGGAAGGGTATTGAGGGTTTAAAGTATTAGCATGTTATATATTTACAAATGGCTCTCAGACATTGTAGTAAAATAGATATTCTCTTTACTTCAGTACACACACATAATGACATAACACAAGAGAGACTAACACAACAGAACAAGTGCATAACTTCACTATGCTGTCATCTACTGGAAGGTGGACTGCATAACACCCCAATACATAACACTCCTCTCCCCTAGACCTCAAAGTCTTTGAGATAATGGGGAGGGTGAATATTTCTTCTTGGGCGCCCCAAAACCACGTTTGGAGCTGCTTCGTCTGGACCTTCAGTTGCGCCCATCCCTTCTTCCTGTGCTCTCTCACATGGACCGCAAGGAACTGGTTCTGCAATAACAACTCCTGGAGAACTGACACCTGTATCACCCAGTGGTTCGACATCATCTGGTATCACAAAAAACCCGTTATGACTGGAACCGGCAGCAGGCACAATCTCATCACTCCGTTCCCGGATCTGATCGACATGCCTTTGTAATATTCTACCATCAGGAAATTGAGCTTTGTATGACAAAGGTCCTGTGGCAACAAGTACTTTGGCAGGTATCCATTTAGGCCCAGAAACATAATTCCTGACATTCACATTCTTATATTTGGTTTGAATTCCACTGGCTTATCTTTGGCAAACTGTCTGTATGTGACCTGTACGTTTACATGTGTGGCAAACTGCATTTCAAAAATGACATGTATTAAGCCTGTGTTTTCCACCGCAACTATAACAAGTTCCTTTAAATGGAGCTATGACATCAGTGCGTGGTGAAAAGTATTTTGATTTAACATCAGTCTTCTTCACTAGATTTATTTCAAGTGAGTTCTGTTTGCTTGAGGAGGATTGTATCTCATTTGAATGGACATATGCAGCCTCATTTGCGAGCACTTCCTCTTGTGCAATAATAAAAGTTAAGTTCTGTCTTGCAAGCAGTCTCCTCTACGGTGCTTCATCTTACACCCCACACACAAGCCTGTCCCTTAACAAGGATTCTAAGCTGGTACCAAAATTGCAATTTTCAGACAGCCTGTGCAGTTCTGCAATGTATGCTGCAATGCTTTCACCTGGTTTCTGATTTCTTTTGTTGAAATGGAAACGCCTCACTGTTTCAGATGGGGTGGGTGCTAAATGATTTTTTAACAGTGCCAGTATTTCTTCAAATGAGCAGTCTTGTGGTTTAGCAGGATATCAGTGAGCGGATAGTATCAAACGTCTTGGATCCAATCATGCTCAGTAACACAGTTCTCTTCTGAATAGCATCAACCACCTTATTAGCTTCCAGGAAAAACACTAACCGCTCAGCATATGAGTCCCATGAGGTTGGATTAGCCAGATCAAATTCCTCCATGTGTCCCAGAGAAGCCATGCTGGAGATATTTGTAGATAATAGAATTCCAAAAGAAAAGTTTTACTTCCTCTATATATATACTGCAGTGTCCATTTCCTGACATCCCATCCTCGTCGCCAGTTTAAAGTATTAGCATGTTATATATTCACAAATGGCTCTCAGACATTGTAGTAAAATAGAAATTCTCTTTACTTCAGTACACACACATAATGACATAACACAAGAGAGACTAACACAACAGAACGACTGCATAACTTCACTATGCTG
Source organism: Pelobates cultripes (assembly GCA_933207985.1). Lineage (NCBI taxonomy): Eukaryota > Metazoa > Chordata > Amphibia > Anura > Pelobatidae > Pelobates > Pelobates cultripes. Next base: position 90,049,443 of record OW240916.1, on the reverse strand, counting down.
CCATCTACTGGAAGGTGGACTGCATAACACCCCAATACATAACAGAGGGAGGGAGACAGCAAATAGACATGGTGGGAAAGTAGCAGAACTGGTGGTGAGATTAGAGTGCGGCCCTTTAGGAGAGAGCAAGAGGAAAGTTTGAGAGATAAAAGTTACTCTTGGAGGCCATAAGCAGGATTAAAGACTAGGGGTAGGCAGGCTGTTCCAAAGGAAAGGAGGTGCCTGTGAGAAATCTTGCAGGCATGAATTAGCAGTAAGCGTGCATGAAACAGCAGACAGGAGAAGGTCACCAGTATAGCGGAGAGACCGAGAGGGGGCTTACCTATGAATCAGTGAAGAAATGTAAGAGCGACTAGAGTTGGTTAGGGCTTTATAGGTAAGGGTTAGTATTTTAAATTGGCACCTGTAGGGTACCGGAAGCCAGTGTAAGGATTGACAGGTGGTGTGAGAGGAGCGGTGTGAGAGCAGCAGCATTCATCACAGATTGTAGGGGGACAGTACGGCTTCTGGGGAGACCAATTAGGAGAGAATTACAGTAATCCATGCAAGAGATTACTAGAGCATGACAAGCTCCTTGGCAGCAACCTGCGTAAGAAAGGGGCATACGTGGGCAATGTTTATAAGCTGGAATCGACAGGTTTTAGTAACAGACTGGACATGAGGTGTAAAGGGGAGGCCAGGATCAAAAATTACACCAAGACAGCGATCTTGAAAGGATGGGGTGAGGCAGGTACCATCAACCTGCAGGGAGAGGGAATGAGGAGGATCAGTGTTATGAGGAGGAAAAATAAGAAACTCAGTTTTAGAAAGATTGAGTTTCAGAAAGCGGGAAGACATCCAATCAGAGATAGAAGAGAGGCAATTGGTGAAACGTTGTAGGACAGCAGGGGAGAGGTCAGGGGAGGAGAGGTATATCTGGGTGTCGTCGGTGTACAGGTGGTAGCGAAATCCATATGAATTAATGAGTTTGCCAAGAGAGGTAGTATAGAGAGAGAACAAAAGGGGACAAAGAACTGAACCTTGAGGGACTTCGACTGAGACAGGACGAGGAGAGGAGGTGTTGTTGGAAAAAGAGACACTGAAGGAGCGTTGGGAGAGATAGGAGGAGAACCATGAGAGGGCTGTGTCACAGAGACCAAGATATTAAAGAGTTAGGAGAAGTAGGCCATGATCAACAGTGTGAAAGGCAGCAGATAGGTCAAGAAGAATTAGTATGGAGTAGTGGCCTTTGGATTTAGCTCCGATTAGGTCATTTGTAACTTTAATAAGAGCAGTCTCAGTATAGTGGAGGGGGCAAAAGCCAGATTGAAGAGGATTGAAGAGGGAGTTGGAATTTAAGAAATGAGTCATACGAGTAAAGACAAGTCTTTCTAGAAGTTTTGAGGAAAAAGGAAGCAGGAATATAGGACGATAGTTTGAAGGGGAATGGATTGGGATGGCTTTTTTAGGATGGGTATGACAGTAGCATGCTTAAGGGGAGCAGGGACAACACCAGATGAAAGAGATCAGTTTAGGATGTGTGTTAAGGATGGTACAAGACAAGGGAAGAGAGATCTGATAAGGTGGGAAGGTACTGGATCAAGTGGACAGGTGGTGGTAAGAGAGGAGAAGCGAGGCCATCACCTGTTCTGTAGCTGGAGAAGGCCTGTAGGGCAGGAAAGGTACAGTCGATGTGTGGTTGCGAAAGGGAGGAGCAAAGAGGGGAGAATTCTTTACTTAACTGTTCAATCTTGTCGGTATAGTATATTTACCATAACAACCACTATCTGTTTTCACTATATAAAACCAGCTTTTACACTGATATTTTTTAGAACTGCTACCACTGCTACCAAAAATTCCCAGATTTTACTATTAACATGACGTAAAGTCATGATTTTATTAAAGACACGGAGGCGAGTATTATGCATAACTCTTTCTTTATTTCCTCAGCAGCAAAGATAGAGGAATATAAATATTGTCAAAATGAAAGAAAAAAACTGTATAGATACACAGGCAACCAATCACATAACAGAGGAAGTGACTATAAAAGGCCTGTGTCTCCCACAATCCCCCTCTTTCTTGCGGAAACCGAAGACCAGGTAAGAAGAACGAAATCCAACTTGTCCATAACAGGAAAAAGGCAACGAACCGAGAACTTCAAGCTAAAAGAGAGAGAGAAATATGGTAAAACCCAGACTCCAAACTATAGACTTACCAAAACAAACTGTTGGTTACTCAACGACAGATAATATAGGGATCAAAGCAAATATTAGCAGTTCCATGATAAACCGGAATCTGAAAAACATAAAATAAATAATTAGTTGATATAACAAGTGAGTCACATACCCAGAGCGACATCAGAAAAACATACCGACATGAAAAAACGTACCTGAAGAGCTCAATAGCATCTCATCCCTATACCCTCACGGGAGGGTGGGAGGGAATAATATTCGCCTCCGTGTCTTTAATAAAATCATGACTTTACGTCATGTTAATAGTAAAATCTGGGAATTTTATTAAAGACACGGAGGCTCATATTATGCAAGTTTAAAGCTGTGCGATCACCTGAGATGCGATATGCTCAATAGGTTTGAAATAGAAATCACGGAAGGTCGATTCTCTAGACCAGTCCACAGCCCGCATGATGTCCTCTAGTCGACAGCCGACCGTGGATGCCTTTGAAGCCATAGCACCCCGAACAGAGTGAGGCGTAAAGACCGAAGTGTCTATACCCGCCGAGGATAAAAGCCAGCGTACCCATCGTGCCAGAGTCGGAGTCGAAACAGGCCTATGAGGTGTCCTAAAAGACACGAATAGAGGATGTAAGTCCAAGGAACGAAAAGATCGTGTAGCGTCCAAATAAGTCCTCAGACATTCAACCGGACACAATGCTGGAGAGCCCAGGAACCTAGGATACGTGAACGACTTGGATGCCGACTTTGTCCTCCTGGATATGTTGAAAGTAACACCCTCCGGGGTGAAGACAATGGCGTCCCAATCAAGGGCCCTAACATCAGACACCCTCTTACACGAAACCAAACAGAGTAGCATCACTAGTTTGGAGGATAATTGTTTGAGACTCAGTTCGTGGTTAGGATACCAAGATGAGAGGAATCGTAACATGACGGTGACGTCCCAGAAGGCAGAGAAACGAGGTCTAGGAGGGCGAGCAAGGCGGATGCCCTTGAGAAGGCGACACACAAAAGGATGTCTGCCGACTGGTGAGCCATCCAAACCACTATGCCCGGCCGAAATCGCCGAGCGGTAGAGGTTGACAGTGCGGTACGCCTTGCCCGTCTCAAACAGTGTCGTGAGAAACTCCAGGATCAGATGGAGAGGGGCAGATACGGGATCCACAGACCGTTCCATGCACCAATCAGACCACGAATTCCATGAAGC
>OW240916.1:89927507-90045965 GCA_933207985.1 Pelobates cultripes | reverse complement strand
CTTGGACCCATTCTCTTTAATATTTTTATTAGTGATATTGCAGAAGGTCTTGATGGTAAAGGGTGTCTTTTTGCTGATGATACTAAGATATGTAACAGGGTTGATGTTCCAGGAGGGATAAGCCAAATGGAAAATGATTTAGGTAAACTAGAAAAATGGTCAGAGCTGTGGCAACTGACATTTAATGTGGATAAGTGCAAGATAATGCATCTTAGACGTAAAAACCCAAGGGCAGAGTACAGAATATTTGATAGAGTCCTAACCTCAACATCTGAGGAAAGGGATTTAGGGTGATTATTTCTGATGACTTAAAGGTAGGCAGACAATGTAATAGAGTAGCAGGAAATGCTAGCAGAATGCTTGGTTGTATAGGGAGAGGTATTAGCAGTAGAAAGAGGGAAGTGCTCATGCCATTGTACAGAACACTGGTGAGACCTCACTTGGAGTATTGTACACAGCACTGGAGACCGTATCTTCAGAAGGATATTGATACCTTAGAGAGGGTTCAGAGAAGGGCTACTAAACTGCTTCATGGATTGCGGGATAAAACTTACCAGGAAAGGTTAAAGGATCTCAACATGTATAGCTTGGAGGAAAGACGAGACAGGGGGGATATGATAGAAACATTTAAATATATAAAGGGAATCAACACAGTAAGGAGGAGACTATATTTAAAAGAAGAAAAACTACCACAACAAGAGGACATAGTCTTAAATTAGAGGGACAAAGGTTTAAAAATAATATCAAGAAGTATTACTTTACTGAGAGGGTAGTAGATGCATGGAATAGCCTTCCAGCTGAAGTGGTAGAGGTTAACACAGTAAAGGAGTTTAAGCATGCGTGGGATAGGCATAAGGCTATCCTAACTATAAGATAAGGCTAGGACTAATGAAAGTATTTAGAAAATTGGGCAGACTAGATGGGCCGAATGGTTCTTATCTGCCGTCACATTCTATGTTTCTATGTTTCTATGTTTCTGTGTTTCTAGATATACATGAACATATATACAGACAAACACAACAGATACAGTGACATACATGCACATCCACAAACACATCAACAAACACTGAGATGCACATATCACACACATAGATACATTTTCTCCCTCTCTGAGGCTAACTCTCCTTCCTGCTGTACTCACTTCAGATGTCTTTACCCAAGCTCAGTTGAGCCTCCCTGCAGCCCTTCCTCTGTTTTGGCACCTGATAAGTGCAAGATAATGCATCTTGGACATAAAAAACCAAGGGCAGAGTATAGAATATTTGATACAGTCCTAACATTAACATTTAAGAAAAGGTATTTAGGAGTAATTATTTCAGATGAATTAAAGGTAGGCAGACAATGTAATAGAGCAGCAGGAAATGCTAGCAGAATGTTTGGTTGTATAGGGAGAGGTATTAGCAGTAGAAACAGGGAAATGCTCATACTATTGTACAGAGCACTGTTGAAACCTCACTTGGAGTATTGTACACAGTACTGGAGACTGTATCCTGAAGGATATTGATACTGCAGGGTAAAACGTACCAGGAAAGGGGGCGTGACCTGGACTCCAAGCATGGTGGCTGCCTGATTCCTCAGCTCCACACCACCCAGCTGAAATAAGCATATTGCAACATATATTCTACACAGAATTGGGGAGAATGAAGAAGCTAGACCCCTAACAGACTCCCAAGACCAGAATGCCGGGGTCACTCACAGGCCCTATGGATGAGTTTCTCGGCACACCCGCTGGGCCCTCTCATGAGGCACTCATGCCCAATATGGCACCAACATCCCCGGCCTCCACTTGCTCTGGAGGGGAATATGTGACTCTGGCTGACATCGGGGCAGAACTGAGGCGCAAAACTACATTAATGGTCACCAAAGATGACCTTCACCAAGCACCTAACAACCAGCACGCCGCGCTGAAATTGGAGGTAGCGGGCCTGAAGGCAGACTTTGTGGTTCACGAAACACGCATTGCTTCTGTGGAACAACTCACGGACGCCATGGAGAAGCAGGCCAAGGTCTCAGACACTGCCATTCAAAGGCAGGGAGACCTGTTACTAGCCATGCGGCGGCAACTTGAGGACAACAGAGGCCGCCATAACAACATTAGAATCCGAGGGATTCCAGAGGCCGAAGGAACATGGGAAAATGTCACGGAAACCCTTACCCAGCTCTTCTGTATCATCCTCCGTGAAGATGCTCCAGATCACTTCAGATTTGAAAGGGCACATCGAGCTCTCAGACCGCTGAGTGTCGACAGTGTTCCACAGGACATAATCTGCTGCCTACACTCCTTCCCCCTAAAGGAACAAATCATGTAATCAGCCCGGAGTCCTGAAGAGGTCCCACACTCCTACAGAAGCTGAAACTACCCCCTATTGTAGTCCACATCTCGTGGAGCTTAGGCCGCCACCTGATGGTAAGACTTCGAGGGTGGCCTACTCTCCTGAAAGGCAGAAAAGGCACAGTGGTACAAAACTCCGTCATGCTTGCACAGAGACCTCAGTACCGCTAAGGCAGAGACCCTGCGGGACCAGGCTGGTGACTTGAACCACCCTGAAGAGTAAGAACACGCACCATACCACACATGGACTGGGCCCCACATGGACCACTCTGCAGTTGGCCGCACCACTGTTTTGATCCCCAACCCGGCTGGGTAACTACTTGCACTGAACAGACTGCCAGGGACTCTCCCAGTTGTCTGCTGACATCCCACAAAGATACCTTGGCAGGCTAAGTAAACTTACCTCTTCACAAACCTCCCCCCCCAAACTCTCTGGTAGGTATACCCCACTGGAAGCACATTTTGGAGGGTGGTCATGGGGGGAGGACCCAGACGCCTGCTCTTCCTGAGGGGGAACTCTGAACGCTCCACGACCCTAACACATGGGCACTACACTGGTGATCTGGGCCTCGGGGATGTATGAGGGGGATTTGCCAGCCAGCTTGCCTGCTCTGTGGCCTTCCTCTCTCCCCCCTCCCTATCGAGTGGACCGGTATGCTCATGCGAGCTTGCGGATGGAGCTGAATAATGAGAGTGGAACTGTCAAAGTTAGGGTGGGAATAATGGGAACACTTAATGGAGAGGCTGGATTGGGCAGTGGAGCTGATACTCATGTAGGGACCGAGTGGTAACAGGCACACACTGGCATCCACCTGCACCCGTACCATTGATACACAGCTTAACAGACAACTGCATGCATGCCCTGAGGGCACACCTTGATCAGGGCGACAGAGACACAGGGACCATGCACCACGTGGGTACTTAGGGTACTAACGAGAAGAATCCCTGCTGAACCAGCAAAAGGGGGGGCTGGCAAACTCAGAGCTCTACATTGGGGATAGGGGACGAAGGCATAAGGGGTAGGACAACAAAGGGGTGGGGAAATAGTGAGGGGGTGTAAAGAGGGAGGAAAGAGGGGAAAAGAAACAGGAGGATGGATGGATGGAGAGAAAAAGGCCACACTAATCACCCAGCATCAAAACACTATCCCTGGGTCAGACGGGTGACACGTGGCTTCCAGCATCTTCCAGAAACATGCCAGGAGGACTAAGGAACCCTGAGACACATATGGTGGGACTGCCCTGGCATCAAGCCATTCTGGGATTTGATCAACACCAAAATCGTGGATATCTTGGGTGTCACGACTCCTCTGACGATGGAGCAATTTCTGTTACATTCCACTCCGAGACCAATCTCGTACTACAAGAAATCCATCCTGAGACACATGATCGATGCAGCTAAGGCGCTCATATCCACTATGTGGAAACAATCACAGACCCCGACACTAGCACAGTAATACGAACGGGTAGAGGAAATCTACTCCGCGGAGACTGTAAGGGCATCCTTGATGGAATGGAGCGGCAGGCATACCGAAATGTGGAGACCGTGGATTGAGTTCATCACAGGGGAGAGGGCGGATATGGAGGGGGGAGACAGAAGTCCCCGGCGCTCAGACTGACGATACCAACTCACCCCTCACCAAAATGGTTCTCATGACTTCATGACACCACGCTAATCTATAATACAACTACAGCAGATACGCTAGGAACACCCTACTCTGGGGGTGGGGAACCACGGTGTTGCCTAAGCACACTACAAAGTGAATGCATGCAACAATCGAACAGAGACATAACTCCACAGGGACTAGACAAATGGTTTAGGTCCAAGGGAGGACCCTAACAATACAACCACTCTAACTGACCATGGAGCAACCAACAACCTACGAACCACTTCTAGAGAACCCCGCCTGGGCTTTTCACCACAATCATATGGACGTAGCAGACCGACGCGGGGGGGGGGTTGCTGATTCATAGACCCTAGATGATACCGCACTGGGACAGCGGGAGTGGGGACGTGTGGAGGGGGGGGTGGGGAGAAGCCAGCACACCACCCAGTCCGATCACAACAGACCACAGTGATCCACACAGCTTAGCAAAACTCCGGTGAGGAACGGCTACCAAACCAGGCATACATAGACCACGACTCTTATTCGCCCCCCACGGGGACAACACAAAGCAAATCCACAAATTAAACTAAACAACCATAAGAATGCAGAAGCTCAGTTGTGGGAGGGCAGATTATATGGGCCAAATTGTGCTTATCTGTCACCACGTTCTATGTTTTTTTTTTTACTTTCAGCAGTGTCAGCAAAACTTGGAAGGTCTCTGTGGCTCCTGTGAAAAATATGGTGTATCGGCATATTAATCACAGACAGGTTGCTGCTACAGTCTCTAGCAGGCAATTATATTTCAAACACTTAGATATTAGACCTTTTTCAGAAAGTGTGATGGAATAAATGTCTTATAAAGTTAACATAACTCAACAAATATATATTGTGTAAGTAAGTAAAAAATAAAAAGTAGAGGGCTGTACAAAAATACATTTTACCAGTGAATATTTTCTCTCATGTTATTTTTCTTTCTTTGTGTGTGTGTGTGTATACATATAAAACAAAACACTAATAGTGTAGTACTTTTGATGTGATTAGGGGAATTTATCACGTTACATATGTGTATGCTTGGATCTGAGTATTTAAGCAGAAAGCAGGAAGTGTATTTTTGGGTAACAGCTAGGTATTTTTAGGAGACCGTCCTTGATGTTGACCAATATAAACTCCAGGAATTTAATCATCCATACATATATTTCACATAAAAGAGAGAAATAAGTTAGACAATATAGCAACAAACTAGAAATGGAGTTACATTTACAAAATATAAAGCCATCCACCCCCGACTAAGGTATATTGACTTGTATACCTATTTAGGGCAAAACCACTCCCAAGTAGCAGAAAGTAGGGGGAAGCCAGATTTTTCTATATTGTTTTCCATTTTGACTGGTCAAATACTCCAATAAGATTTTATATCCTAACAATTTGGCCAAGTAACCAGTAGCTGGAGACCGTTGTGAATTAATTCCTTGCTGCTAGCTCTGAATATCGAGGAGATGTTAAATTGAGTATTTAATGCACAATGATAATATCACTGAAACATCACTTTTTCAGAGAGAGCTAACAAGCTTTTCCTATATAAAACTGATAGATTTGTTTCATGCAAATGGTGTAATAAAGTGCAAAGAGTGTCAGCAGTTTATATAGTAAAGAAATAGGTAGAAATCTTACATTATGCAGCAATGACAACATTAAAAAAACAAATAAAATCACTAGTACTTTATAATAAAAAATAATAGTTAAAAAACATCTATAATATAAAAGGGGTTACAAGAAATGACAGAGCTCGAAATTGCTATTAAGAACATGAGGTGTTAGTGTATTTAAGTTAAAAATCCATCTCATTTCCATTTGTCCTAAGCGTTTTATCAGGTTTTCGCCTCTCCAATTTGGTGTTAATTTGTATATACCCATAAATTTTAGATTATTGGGATCTTTGTTATGTTTTTTCAAAAAGTGTGATGATAAACTATGTTTGTCAAACCCATTTTTTATATTTCTAATATGTTCTTGTATGCGTCCATTAAGAGGGCGGATGGTACGTCCAACATATAGCAGACCACAAGGGCATATGATCACATAAACAACCTTTTTGGCGTAGCATGTAATCAACTCTTATTCTAAATTGTAATTCATGATTCTTTGGATGGTGAACAGTCGAAATGTCTTTTTTTATTTTGTTTGTTTCTGCATGCATCACTGGTACCGCAGCCAAAAAAGCCTTTTGTTTTATTAAGAAAGTGGGTATCTACTTTGGCTCTTATATGGTTATGTATTAGAGTCCTATTTAAACTTGGGACCCCTCTATAAACTACGATAGGTTTTTCAGAAAGCATAGAGTTCAATTCATCATCAATTCTTAAGATAGGCCAGTGTTTGTTCAGAATTTTTTTGATTTGCTTACTTTTACAATTGAAATCACATACAAAGACTGATTCGTTCCTAGTGTCTTTTTTAGCTTTGTATCGGATAAGAGAAGATCTGTCCTCTGTTTCAACTTTTTCATATGCAACATTTAGCAGTTCATCTTTATAACCTTTTACTTTGAAGTTATTTATATTCACATATAAGAGGCAAACACAAAGAGAGCACATATTTTTAAAGGTCCCCTGGAAAGAGATTAAGGAGTCCAGAAGACGGGGAAATAGAGGAGGAATCAATATACAGAAAAGAAAGAAAAAGCAGACACTAAACCCTAAAAATAATGGCATATTTAATCTAACACAAAGGACTTTAACACAACCCCAGTTGTTACTATTAGAAAAAGGACTAAAGTTTGCTCCCTCTAGAGATATTGACAAATTCAATGTGTATATTGATCTTAACCGTTTTAAAAGGAAACTTTGCCTTAAAAAGTTTTTTGCTAAACATCCAGGAGAAGTAAACCTACAGGAGACAGAACAATCTGGATTTATACATACAGATTTGAAAGAACAATCTAAGTTTTTCCCAAAGTTCTGCATTTCAGAAGAAATGGTGACATTCAAAAGAATGGTCATGCAGGACATTGATAAGATCAAGAGATTACACAAATATGAATATAATTTGAATCTGCAAGAGATGGCAGCTCTTAAACTTTTTAAAAATGATCATGCCCTTGTAATTAAATCAGCCGACAAGGGGGGAGGGATAGTCTTGCTAGAACACACTGACTATATTAAGGAAGCAAATAGAATTTTAGGAGATATCTATACATATAAATTACTTAACAAGGATCCAACTAATGAAATTAAAATCAGCTATCACGAATTGATAGAGAGGTAAATCGCACCATATATTAAATAAAAAAGAATATGAATTTTTAAGTATATCACATCCCAAAGTACCAGTATTCTATTTTCTTCCAAAGATTCATAAGGACATCAAAAACCCTCTGGAAGGCAAATAATATCAGGGATTGGATCAATATCCAGCCAATTATCACAATATATAGATACACATTTACAACAGATAGTCTGAAAGTGCCCTAGCTATCTCAAAGACACAATCAGCATCTTACAGGTCCTTGAGAACATTGAGTGGGAGGATCATTTTTATCTTGTTACATCAGATGTAACCTCCCTCTATACAATAATGATAGGGGCTGCCAGGCGACAAAGGAACTCCTGGATAAATTCCAGGACTTGCATCCAGACCAGGTTCACTTTATCATTGAAGGGATTGAGTGGATACTTCGACATAATTATTTTTGGTTTGGCAATAATTTTTACCTCCAAACATGTGGCAATACGATGGGCACGAGGTTCGCCCTCAGTTATGCCAACCTCTTTATGTCCCATTGGGAACAGAAGTTCATCTATGAGGATGGCAGATGGGGGTCGAACCTCGTGATCTATCGCAGGTATATTGAGGATTTATTTTTTATTTGGAATGGAGATGAGGAATCCCTACAATTATTTTTAGCTCACCTCAATTCGAACGACTGGGGTATTAAACTAACCACACATTTCAGCAAATCACAGGTCAACTTTTTAGACTTGAATATTTATGTAGAGAACCAGACACTTAAGACCAATACCTTTTTAAAAAAAAGTAGATGTCAATAGTTATATACAGGAAAACAGTTGCCATTTTTCACCTTGGCTTTTGAATGCCCCAAGAGCACAATTGCTCAGAATAAAGCGCAACTGTACGGAGGAATCTATGTTTCATGAACAAGCACAAATAATTATAAATAACTTCAAAGAAAAAGGTTATAAAGATGAACTGCTAAATGTAGCATATGAAAAAGTTGAAACAGAGGACAGATCTTCTCTTCTCCTATACAAAGATAAAAGACACTAGGAATGAACCAGTCTTTGTATGTGATTTCAATTGTAAAAGTAAGCAAATCAAAAAAATTCTGAACAAACACTGGCCTATCTTAAAGGACCACTATAGTGCCAGGAAAACATACTCGTTTTCCTGGCACTATAGTGCCCTGAGGGTGCCCCCACCCTCAGGGACCCCCTCCCGCCCGGCTCTGGAAGGGGGGGTAAGCGTACCTTTTCCACAAGCTGAACTCCTCCTCCTCTCCTCTCCTCGTTCGCCCACCGCTGAATAGCGTGAACTCGCGCAGCATTCAGCAAGTCTCATAGGAAAGCATTTACAATGCTTTCCTATAAATATCTCACTGTGAAAATCACAGTGAGAAGCTTAGCGTGACGTCAATGGGGCAGCCACTAGAATAAACACTTAAGCGGCTGATAAACATGATTTCTCACGAAACGCTGTTTATTAAAAAATGGGTTAACCCTAGCTGGACCAGGCACCCAGACCACTTCATTAAGCTGAAGTGGTCTGGGTGCCTAGAGTGGTCCTTTAAGAATTGATGATGTATTGAACTCTATGCTTTCTGAAAAACCTATCGTAGTTCATAGAGGTGTCCCAAGTTTAAATAGGACTCTAATACATAACCAGATAAGAGCCAAAGACGATACCCACTTTCTTAATAAAACAAAAGGCTTTTTTGGCTGCGGTACCTGTGGTGCATGCAGAAACAAACAAAATAAAAAAAAGACACATTTCGACTTTTCACCATCCAAAGAATCATGAATTACTATTTAGAATAAAAGAGTTGATTACATGCTACTCCAAAAAGGTCGTTTATGTGATCATATGCCCTTGTGGTCTGCTATATGTTGGACATACCATCTGCCCCCTTAACGTACGCATACAAGAACATATTAGAAATATAAAAAATGGGTTCAACAAACACAGTTTATCATCACACTTTTTGAAAAAAACATATCAAAGATCCCAATAATCTAAAATCTATGGGTATATACAAATTAACACCAAATTGGAGAGGAGAAGACCTGATAAAAAGCTTAGGACAAATGGAAGTGAGATGGATTTTTAACTTGAATACACTAACACCTCACGGTCTTAATAGCGATTTCGAGCTCTGTCATTTCTTGTAACCCCTTTTATATTATATTATAGATGTTTTTTAACTATTATTTTTTATTATAAAGTACTAGTGATTTTATTTGGTTTTTTAATGTTGTCATTGCTGCATAATGTAAGATTTCTACCTATTTCTTTACTATATAAACTGCTGACACTCTTTGCACTTTATTACACCATTTGCATGAAACAAATCTATCAGTTTTATATAGGAAAAGCTTGTTAGCTCTCTCTGAAAAAGTGATGTTTCAGTGATACCTTTATTTAACTGTGACATTGTATATGTAACCTAACTGCAATATTGATACCTAACTTTCCTTTTTTCATTTTGCCCTTATTTACCTATTCCGTATCTCTATGGGAGCTTATTTGTGTATATATAGACTTCTTGCCATTAAACAAAATGGACTCGCCCGGATGTATGGACATATAACAGCGTTACATCACTTTCGGTTGACGAAACCGGAATTAAACAAGAGAAGATCACAGCTGCGATCAAATAGGAGGGCGGGAACCAATCCACCAATGATACCCACCGACACCATTTAAAAGAAGACCAGGAACTCAGGCACAGATACCGATTGAAAAAGCCATCCAGGCGAAACGCGTCTCGGGACCACCCACAGGATTGAACTTTTAATTTTGACTATTATTGTTTGTTATTTTATATTTTGTATTTTTATTTAATAAATTGTATTTTTTATTATACCTTTTCCTGTGGCATCCAGCATTTAGCATCCAGAGTTCCTGCTATATTTAAAGAAGGGTATGTGTCCTCTTATTGACACGTGCTGTTTAACTTAGAGCCGAGTTCAAGGCTCTATGTAAGGTGAGCAGTTTCATTTATTCACCTATATACATTGATATCTTAGACTTACTACACTAGATATTGGTATTTGTTACCTTTCCAGAGGGAGAATATAAGCAACATCACCTAAAGAATTCGTGTCTCCTCAAATACACGTCCGCTTGAGTGATTTGAGCCTGTCCTGTTTAGGCTCAGAACCACGTGAGTGAATTCCTATTGAGTTATTTCACTCACATAATTTTTATACATTCCACACTATTATTCTTTATCCCCCCCCCTTAGGTTAGCAAGGGTTCCAAGGGGAGTAAGTTATTTCCAAATTTCTGAGCGCTCCACCTTCCACTGGGATTAGTTTTGCATACCACTCAGCATATTTATCCAACTAACTCTGTAAGTGCCAGGTTGTGAGAGGACGGCACATTGGTGGTAGCAGCTTTACTATTTTTATATTTCTAATTATCTTTGTAAGAGCCACTGTACACAAACTTCACATTACCACTATTACAATGATAATATGTTACACATAGAAAACAAGATCTGATGTTCCAGCATAAATTGCTCATGAAATATCATTATGAAAGTATTTTCCAGTTTAGGGATCCCAAAGGGCAGACTTGGTGTAAAAGGGTACCCACCCACTTCACCTAGTAACAGGCCTGAGATGAAATGGGTCTCCACCCACTCTGCCCAAAGAAAAGGCCTGATGTGAAAAGGATATCCACCCACTCCACCCAAAGGGCATGTCTGATGTGAGGGATAGTTTAATGTTTTGTACAACAAAAAAGAGACAGAGCTCTAAAATACAATGTTCATATTTCTTAATAATCAGGCCACACCTTGTTGGTATGTATTCCTAAAAAACCATTTAACACCTTAGTATGCTATCTTTAAATACATTGTATACAATATTATTGCTCTTTTAACGCATAAAACTAGTTTTCCATAGAGATGCTCCAGTAAAAATCAATACACAGATCACAAAAGGATACAAAAGTAATTGCATGTTGGCAAGGTTACAAACTATCCTTGATCTCTCCGACAATTGTCAACCAATTATCCAATCTCTATCCAAGGTTTAATAATGGTCAAAATACTTTGCTTTCACATTTTATGTTAAAATATTAAGTTAAGGTGAGATACTAACATAAACTTGATGTGAACTGACATGATTAAAAATAAATTAATTGAGTTCCTAATAACAGAAAAAAAAAATACCCAAGGGCATTATTTCAATGATTACATGGCAAGACACTCTGAACAGTAGCACAGAAAACACACATATTGTATTGAGAAATAATAACAGCATCATTCTGTAATTAAATAAGTTAAAGCGGCACTGTCATGCCGAACTTAACTTTCCCCAATCGCTTCCTCTTCTCTCCCTCTTTCAGGATCTGTTCTTCTTTTCTTCCTGTCTGCTCTAGTTTTTTTTTTTTTTTTAAAACATAAGACAAAGTAGGGACTACTTTGTCTTATGGAGGTTTCCTACACTTGACCAGCTTTCACACACTTCTGGCGGTCAAAGGAATTTTCCCACAATTCTCATTTGATCTCACAACGCTTCCTTTCACTATTCCCCAGCGTCCTGTCATATAGATAGGACACCGGCTAAACTAACGAATTCCGTCCTAACAGAAGGAACAGTTTGTTCAATTTGAATGAATGAAATTGCGATCTTATTTGTGCCGCAGGTTATTTGAAGCCGCTTAGTAAATTGCTCCCTAATACTAATACTAAGTAAAAATTGCTTAGTATTAGTAATTAATCTGCCCCTACCTGCTATGCCGTGTGTAGAGGCATGTCTACTAAACAGTGAGTAGTAGTACTGTTGTAAAAAAGACCCCCTGACGCCTCTAATAAGTGCTCCTTGGTGGGGAACCTATAACAATTAGTGTCCCCAACCCCGAGTACCCACTCGTGCACCACGAGGGGGGCCACTAAACTATATGGGGGACCTATTGTCCTCCCCGGCCCCCACCCATGAGCGACGCGTGGGGCCCTAAGATAAACCAGGGGGGGAGACCTATTGTCCCTTTCCCCCTATATCCCCACACATGAGCAGCGGGTGGGGGCCCTAAATGACAATGGAGGGAGGACCTCTTGTCCTCCCCCTGGCCCCCACCCATGAGCAGCGGGTGGGGGCCCTAAATGACAATGGGGTGGGTGGGGGCCCTAAGATAAAATGGGTGGGAAAAGACCTATTGTCCCCCCCCCCCCAAAGCACCCACCCATGAGCAGCAGGTGGGGGCCCTAAATGACAATTTATTTGTGCTTTATTGTAATCAGGGGCAGACTGAGAACTCTCAGGGCCTCCAGGCAATATAAATCAAGGGCCCCCTTACAGGCCCCACCCATGCTCCGCAGCAAGCCCAACCCTTGTCCCAGCCACACCCAACACAATCTTTAGACACAAGGAACAGAAATGCAATAATCCCCTCGAGGCCCCAGTAGAGACTACAATTGAGGGCTAATGGGCCATGGAGGGGGGTTTTTCTAGCAGAGGCTATCTATTGTCCTCCCCCTGGCCACCACCCATGAGCAGCGTGTGAGGGCCCTAAGATAAAATGAGGGGAGACCTATTGTCCTGTCCCCCCCTACCCATTAGCGACATATGGGGGCCCTAATAACAATGGGGAGGGCATAGGTCCTTGAGCAGTGGGTGGGGGCTCTAAATGTAAAAATAAAACACCCTGGGGGGTGACTAGGGGTCCCCAAGCCCCTAGTCACCCCCCCAAAAAAATTCTACCTACCCACTCACCCTAAAAATAGTGAGGGGTGACAATAAAACTAAGCCCCTGTAAATAAAAATACTTACCATTTAAAGTCTTCTTTTTTCTAAAATCTTTTTTCAGCCCCCAAAAAGGCCAAATTAAAAACCATAAAGCCTGTCGAATTTATAAAATAAAAAAAGATCAACCCAGGGCACGGGTGGGGACTTGGAGGGGGGGCACTATGTCCCCTCCACTAGTTAATAGATAGGTGGTGTCCTTTTTTAATAGATGGGGGGTACTTAATAGATGGGGGGTTCACAACAGATTTTAATCTCCCTTAAACTATTATGGGGCTTACAGGGAGTGCAGAATTATTAGGCAAGTTGTATTTTTGAGGATTAATTTTATTATTGAACAACAACCATGTTCTCAATGAACCCAAAAAACTCATTAATATCAAAGCTGAATATTTTTGGAAGTAGTTTTTAGTTTGTTTTTAGTTATAGCTATGTTAGGGGGATATCTGTGTGTGCAGGTGACTATTACTGTGCATAATTATTAGGCAACTTAACAAAAAACAAATATATACCCATTTCAATTATTTATTATTACCAGTGAAACCAATATAACATCTCAACATTCACAAATATACATTTCTGACATTCAAAAACAAAACAAAAACAAATCAGTGACCAATATAGCCACCTTTCTTTGCAAGGACACTCAAAAGCCTGCCATCCATGGATTCTGTCAGTGTTTTGATCTGTTCACCATCAACATTGCGTGCAGCAGCAACCACAGCCTCCCAGACACTGTTCAGAGAGGTGTACTGTTTTCCCTCCTTGTAAATCTCACATTTGATGATGGACCACAGGTTCTCAATGGGGTTCAGATCAGGTGAACAAGGAGGCCATGTCATTAGATTTTCTTCTTTTATACCCTTTCTTGCCAGCCACGCTGTGGAGTACTTGGACGCGTGTGATGGAGCATTGTCCTGCATGAAAATCATGTTTTTCTTGAAGGATGCAGACTTCTTCCTGTACCACTGCTTGAAGAAGGTGTCTTCCAGGAACTGGCAGTAGGACTGGGAGTTGAGCTTGACTCCATCCTCAACCCGAAAAGGCCCACAAGCTCATCTTTGATGATACCAGCCCAAACCAGTACTCCACCTCCACCTTGCTGGCGTCTGAGTCGGACTGGAGCTCTCTGCCCTTTACCAATCCAGCCACGGGCCCATCCATCTGGCCCATCAAGACTCACTCATTTCATCAGTCCATAAAACCTTAGAAAAATCAGTCTTGAGATATTTCTTGGCCCAGTCTTGACGTTTCAGCTTGTGTGTCTTGTTCAGTGGTGGTCGTCTTTCAGCCTTTCTTACCTTGGCCATGTCTCTGAGTATTGCACACCTTGTGCTTTTGGGCACTCCAGTGATGTTGCAGCTCTGAAATATGGCCAAACTGGTGGCAAGTGGCATCGTGGCAGCTGCACGCTTGACTTTTCTCAGTTCATGGGCAGTTATTTTGCGCCTTGGTTTTTCCACACGCTTCTTGCGACCCTGTTGACTATTTTGAATGAAACGCTTGATTGTTCGATGATCACGCTTCAGAAGCTTTGCAATTTTAAGAGTGCTGCATCCCTCTGCAAGATATCTCACTATTTTTGACTTTTCTGAGCCTGTCAAGTCCTTCTTTTAACCCATTTTGCCAAAGGAAAGGAAGTTGCCTAATAATTATGCACACCTGATATAGGGTGTTGATGTCATTAGACCACACCCCTTCTCATTACAGAGATGCACATCACCTAATATGCTTAATTGGTAGTAGGCTTTCGAGCCTATACAGCTTGGAGTAAGACAACATGCATAAAGAGGATGATGTGGTCAAAATACTCATTTGCCTAATAATTCTGCACTCCCTGTATATTGACCCCTATAGAGTGAGGGAGGACATGTGGTAGGTTAGGAAGCAGCGAGGAGCACAGCTCCCTGACCCTTCTATTTTTACATACTACATACTACAGGGAGGGAGGTGCAAGCCGGCAGCTCCCTCCTTGTAATAAACAAAAGAACAAGCGTACACCAACATTCAGTCTTTGTTTGTACGTTTGAAATTTCTATTCAATCGCCTTTCTGACGAATGAATAGATTAAATTCCCATTTGCATGCCCAAGTGTTTAACTGGGCATGAGCGGGAATTTCACAGCGCTATCTAGTGTGGGCAGATGACGTGTCCCACAGGGACTTCATTTATCCACACAAAGATCGTGACGCCCAGGACCTCGGTCCGGGCAGTAAATAAACATTAAATATAGGTAATATGGGGGGCTTAGGGGTATTTGGGGGTGAACAGGGGGCTCTTAGATGTATTAGAGTCGGGAGGGGGGTTAAAAAAAAAAAAAACAGATGCAGCTATGACAGTGCCGCTTTAATACACAAGCAAACATTAATGTTTCATTTGATACTATATATTGTATATTTGCTTTATTTAAAATAAATACATTTCCTCAATTCATGATCCCATAAATGTTTTATACATTCTCACTTTAGCCCAAAATAGCCAGGCTGGAAATATTGTCCAGATAAGCTATTGCTTTTGTTTTCCAGTTTTGGGCTAATCATTTATTTTCTCTTGTCAATCATGCACAATTCTTGTCATAAATGTACACAGTACCCTGCATTATGCTGTGCACCCAGAGAAACTATAATCAAAATTTTACTTAAAAACTATAAATTAAAAATGAGATACAAAATTCACATTGTAGTTTAGTAAAAATTAGGGGTTTATTTACTGAATTCTGGATAACAGTAAATTGAAATCTGAGTGGCAAAAATATGGAGATATTTTCCAAGTCTGCTATAGTAACAGTTTGGCTATTTCAGCCTGAATTTTGCCATTAAAATGTTTTTTGTATTATTTTTTCTTTGTCAGCAATAATAAAATACATTTCAGTGACTCGCAGGTCTTTTCGTATGTTAAAGCATATTGTTCCATGCCATGAAATAGTCATGATTTATTTCTTTAAAAACAAAAAAGGTTAACCTAAATTCATGCAAAAGTGCCCATAAATAGTGGACTTGGAGGGCAATTTGATAAAGGTGTGCCTGAACATCCTTTGAGCACACCTATGATTCCTGATTTTGTGGAAAATATACCATGAAAGTAAAGCATTGAAACATACATTTTGCTTTTGGAACTAGGAATTAAACTCGGTCTATGGACAAGTAAGTTTTTCCATTTTCTATTGAAAGCATATAATTTGTAACTCAGCAAAGTATTCATCCTTTAGAGTACACCCGCCCTTAAATTAATTCCCATTATCTTTGTGACAGCAAATTTTAAAGCTACCATTTATTTATAGATGAAACGAATGCTCTCACAAAAGGCCACTGCCTGTCCCTCCAAAGTAGAATACATAATTTTGGGCACAACCTTTTAAAAACCTGAGAATAATTAGTTCATCTATTAAATGGTATCATTGTTATAATGCCTATTTTTAAATCTAACAGACAAATGTAGTTATCAAACAGCAGCATAAGATTCTAATGCTTACCAATACCTATGCATGTAACCTATAGCTCTGCTTTTAAGTAACTCAATGTATAAAAAAAATTACTTTTATATGGGATTTTTTATTTATTTGTGCTTTATTGTAATCAGGGGCGGACTGAGAACCCTCAGGGCCCCCAGGCAAAATAAATCAAGGGCCCCCTTACAGGCCCCACCCATGCTCCACAGCAAGCCCAACCCTTGTCCCAGCCACACCCAACACAATCTTTAGACACAAGGAAAAGAAATGCAATAATCCCCTCGAGGCCCCAATAGAGACTACAATTGAGGGCTAATGGGCCATGGAGTGGGGTTTTTCTAGCAGAGGCTATCTCAGTGTCCCTTAGAGAGTGTGTTAGAAAGAATCCCCTCCAGGCCGCATTAGAGACTACAATGGCGTCTAATAGGCTTGGAAGGGGGTCTTTCTAGCAGAGGCCATTTCAGCGTCCATTAGAGAGCCTCCGCTGGAAACAGTCGCCTCCAGGCCCCAGTAGAAACTACAATTGAGGGCTAATGGGCCATGGAGGGGAGGTATTTCTAGCAGGGGCTTTCTCAGTGTCCTTTAGAGAGTGTGTTAGAATCTCCTCCAGGCCCCATTAGAGACTACAATGGAGTCTAATGGGAACTGGAGGGGGGTCTCTCCAACACTCTGGCTCCTATTTACAATATAGCAACACAATGTAGCTCGCTGATACCTAGGCCAAGTTGGCTCCTCTTACCTTAATTACTGTTGCTGGCTGGCAGTCTGTGGGCTTGCTGGAAGGCTGTGGGCTTGCTGGCTGCGGCTGGCAGGCTGTGGCTTCCTGGCAGGCTGTGGGCTTGCTGGCTACTGCCAGCAGGCTGTGGGCGTGCTGGCTACTGCCGCCAGGCTGTGGGCTTGCTGGCTGTAAGCCTGTGGCTTGCTGTAGGTCTGTGGGCTGGCTACTGGCCTGTGGCTGGCTGCTGGCCTGTGGGCTGGCTGCAGGCTGAGCTCCCGGGTCCTCTCTTCCTCACTCCCCTGTTGGCTGCCTGCAGACCGGGGAGAGAGATCGGCTGGGGGGGATCCACCAGTGATGTCTACAGCCCCTCTGTGTGCCTTTTTGTCTCCCCCAGTCCCTCTGTATGTTTCTTTCTCCCCCTCACTGCTCCTCTGTGTCCATGTCTCCCCTCGCCTTCCCAATCTCTCTTCCCCCTGTGCCTCTTTCTCCCCCTCCCCTTGTGTGTCTCTCTCCTTTCTCCCCCTTTCCCTGTGTCTCTCTTTACCCCACATCTCTTCCCCTCTGTCTCTTTCTCCCCCCTTCACCATCTCTCTATTCCCCCTCTTTCTCCTCCTGTGTATCACTCTTCCCCCTCTGTCTCCTTCTCCGTCCTTTCCCTGTCACTCTCTCTCCCCCTCTGTCTCTTTCCTTCCCCTCCCCCTGTGTCTCTCTCTATTCTCCCACTGTCTGTTTCTTCCCTCTTCCCCTGCCTCTATCTATTCCCCCATTCTGTTATATTTTCCTCCCTCCCATTTATCAAGAGAAGACAGAGGGGACTGGCTGCGTTCCACGCTGGAGCATGTCACTAATGTTGAGGATGGAAGGAGGGAGGAGCATGTCTCTCTCATGCTCCCTTGCGGTTCCCACAATTCCCAGCACAGGATGTACAGTATGGATGTTCAGGTCCGGCGTGTTCGGACGAACTTTGAAAAAAAGTCTGGATTCGTGATCGAATTTGACCCCTCTAAAAAAGTCCTGGAAAGGGCTAGAGGGCTGCAAAAGGAAGCAAAAAAGGAGGTAAGAGTAGGACAAGTGCCCTGCAAACAAATGTGTATAGGGAAATTACTTAAAAATACAGCTGAGCCATAAAATACCACTAGATGGGATCTTTGATTTTAGCTTTGGAGAACATAAATCAAAATCTAAAGCATGGCTGTCAGGAGGATCAACAGAATTATCCATTTGAGAGAAGGTTGGAGTGCAAGGTATTCTCTTTCATTGTTCAAACTGAACTCAACTCCTGATGCATGGAGAAAAGGCCTTCACAAGCCTCTGCTATAGTGTACATAGTTTATACTAAGTGACCCATAGGTTGAGGAGGTGGTGACCGTGGCGGTGTTGGTGGAAGCAGCGGTGAAGGAGGAGGAGGTAGCCAACACTTTTTTTATATATCTATTTTTTATTTTAATTGGGGTAGTCCCTAAAATATTGGGACATACAAAAAAAGAAACATTTGCGGCCTGCGGTGGATTTTTTGCAGTCCTGATGCATGGAGAAATGCTCAAATCCTGATTCATGGAGAAAAGGCTTTCACAAGCCTCTGCTATTGTGTACATAGTTTATACTAAGTGACCCATCGGTTAAGGAGGTGCTGACCGTGGCGGTGGAGGAGGAAGCCAACACTGTTTTATATATCTATTTTTTATTTTAATTGGGTTAGCCCCCAAAATATTGGGACATACAAAAAAAGAAACATTTGCAGCCTGCGGTGCATTTCTTGCAGTCCTGATGCATGGAGAAAAGGCCTTCACAAGCCTCTGCTATTGTGTACATAGTTTATACTAAGTGACCCATAGGTTGATGATGCGGTGACCGTGGTGGTGTAGGTGAAAGCGGCGGTGGAGGAGGAGGAGGTAGCCAACACTGTTTATATATATCTATTTTTTATTTTAATTGGGGTAGCCCTCAAAATATTGGGACATATAAAAAAAGAAAACTGTTCCGCAGAGCAACTGACCCGTGCGTGCTTCATCTGAAACTTCACTATCGCCTGCTGCTGCTCACACAGTCTCATGAGGCGGTGAGCGTGAAGGCCGAAGTTACACTGCAGTGCAGACAGGCAAGCAGCAGCATGGTGAGAATGCCAAAAGCACGCACAGATGGCCTGCACTTTCTGCAGCAGCTCTGATATATCTGGGTATTCGCCATGGCATCACAAGGGCCACCCAGAACTGGCTCAACTCCCATCAAGCCAAAGGCGACGACGCATTCGTATGTCAATCCATATCAACTTTCGATGCCATTGACTGCACCTACCATGGTGACCACGGGTAACAGGGAATCAGGGTTCGATTCCGTACAGGGACCCTGACAAATGGCTACCACATGCAAGGAAGGCAGCAGGCGGGCAAATGACCCACTCCCGACGCGGGAAGGTAGTGACGACAAATAATAATACAGGACTCTTTAGAGGCCCTGTAATTGTAATGAGTCCACTTGAAATCCTTTAACTCTGATCAATTGGAGGGAAGTCTGGTGCAGAGCCACTGACCCGTGCGTGCTGCAGCTGAAACTCCACTATCGCCTGCTGCTGCTCAAACAGTCTCTCCAGCATGTGCAAGGTGGAGTTTCACCTTGTGGGCACGTCGCATATGAGGCAGTGAGCGGAAAGGCCAAAGTTACGCTGCAGCAAAGACAGGCGAGCAGCAGCAGGGTGAGAACGCCGAAAGCATGCACAGCAAGTGATTGTCACATCCTGTTCCAAGTTGAGGATCAGTCTGGTGATGGCTTCTGGTATCCAGTACTCTTTTTACTGAAGCTGCATCAGGGTCCTGGTATGTGGCCGCACAAACGCTAGTGCTCAACACCAGGGGGCGTGTGGTTACCCTGCACCAGACCCTGCTAATCCATTCCACACTGTGACTCCTAACTTCTACATCAGGCATACTGGGTCCCGGTCGTCCGACCGCCGCCCAGAAAGTGTCTGGGTCCCCGTCACTGGACTGCGAATGGCTTGTTAAATCTGTTATGGTTCCTTTTATTGCTCCATCTGTTACTTGGATAACTGTGGGCATTCTAAAGATAATACATGCCGACGAGTGCTAGGGGACGGCCGCTCTGCTTTTGCACCCTGCTCCCTATTATGCTGTGCTGGTGCCTCTGTGCGACCAGCGCCTCTTCCTCCAAATTGCACACGTCACTCGCATGACCTTGATTCCATGTGGGGTGTAGGACCTCATCATCCTCCACATCATCTTCCACCCACTCCTCAACCCTACCCTCCTTGCCGCTATGCACACTGCCGAAAGCCACAGCAGTTGGCACCTGTGTTTTTCCAGAACACAAAGTCTGCAAAGGACATATGGAAATTATTTTAGAATTGTATCCAGGCAACAGTTTTCCCTGTAAACTGACCTGTGAGGGTATTGCCCCAAAATTACAATATTGTTTAGGTACCTCTTAGCTATTGATAACTGGTTTAAATATAGCAGCTTGTTATCTGGTAGTTTCTAGTGTAGAAAATATCTGTTTTCTATCACTTAGATCTGTGTAACAAGTGTTGTAGGTGTGAAACAATATTACAAGTGACCGATGTAGTAAATTCGAATCAAAGTTATGCTTCGATTTGACTCTCACATATGAAGAGCAGGCCCCAATATGTACTATTTAGCAGATTAGCACCCAGAAAATTAGAATTTTTACAATTGCGCTGTAAGCGCACTATTAGACGCTTCGATTTGACTCTCAGATATGAAGAGCACGCCCAAAATGTACTATTTAGCAGATTAGCACCCAGAAAATAAGAATGTTTACAACTGCTCTGTAAGCGCACTATTAGACTGCTCTGTAAGCGCTAGACGCTGCGATTTGACTCTCAGATATGAAGAGCATGCCCAAAATGTACTATTTAGAAGATAAGCAGCAAAACAATTAGAATGTTTACAAGTCGATTTGACTCTCAGATATGAAGAGCATGCCCAAAATGTACTATTAAGAAGATTAGCAGCAAAACAATTAGAATGCTTACAATTGTGCTGTCACCGCAGTATTTGACGCTTCTATTTGACTCTCAGATATGAAGTGCATGCCCCAAAATGTACTATTTAGCAGATTAGCACCCAGAAAATTAGAATGTGTACAACTGCGCTGTAAGCGCACTTTTAGACGTTTCGATTTGACTCTCAGATATGAAGAGCACGCCCAAAATGTACTATTTAGAAGATAAGCAGCAAAACAATTAGAATGTTTACAAGTCGATTTGACTCTCAGATATGAAGAGCACGCCCAAAATTTACTATTTAGCAGATTAGCAGCAAAACTATTAGAATGTTTACAACTGCGTTGTAAGCGCACTTGTGAGGAACTGACTCTGCTGGGTTTCGAACCCTGGTTTACATGGTGCTAAACCTTTTCCTTACCAGTACACCAACCTGCCTTTTGCACATTTACCTGAGATCTGATACTATTGTTTGTAGAGTCAAGGTTATCAGTGACAACTCACTTCAGCTGTGTCTGGTCAGGTGTCTGGTCCTTGGCCTATAAAAGCCACTTCCTGTCTCTGTACCTTTGCCAGATTATTGTGGTTCCTGTACTCTCTAATCCAGCGTGTTCCTGTTTCTCCTTCCTGTTGCTGAATTTGGACTGTTTTGACTTTGCTGCTTCTCCTTCCCACTGACCTCGGCTTGCCTCACTACGATTATCATCTTTCTGTTCCAGTCTCCCATCTCTGCTTAAGACCAGAAGGCCACTCAAGGCTCAGAGGCTCAACCACCTGGGTAACGAGTGGCTACCTCTGGCAGAAAACATTGCTGATCTGGCTACTGGACTCCAAAACTTTGTAACATCAATATCATTACAGCACTATTAGACACTTCGATTTGACTCTCAGATATGAAGAGCACGCCCCAAAATGTACTATTTAGCAGTTTAGCACCAAAACAATTAGAATGTTTACACAGACCATCAATAGCAGCCATGAGAGGGTTACCACAAATACATTGAATAGTTTAGGGCTGCTATAGATCGAGTGGCAAATTAAATACCCCTACCATTTAATACCGAGCAAATGCCACAGAGACGTTCACTGTGGCATGTTGCAGGGAACTACTTTAGAATTAAGTCAGGCAATCTACGAGGAGACCAAATTAATGTCTT
Source organism: Pelobates cultripes (assembly GCA_933207985.1). Classification (NCBI taxonomy): domain Eukaryota; kingdom Metazoa; phylum Chordata; class Amphibia; order Anura; family Pelobatidae; genus Pelobates; species Pelobates cultripes. Next base: position 90,023,744 of record OW240916.1, on the reverse strand, counting down.
ATTACTATCCAGACTATCATAGAACATAATTATGATGAAAGGATGGATGTCATCATAGCATGCATCTCTGCCATGTTGTCTGTGAAATTTGCACAGGTGCAGATACCCAGCTGGGGAGCTTAGAATTGACAATCATGAGTCTGTACAGCTTGGCTTCAGTACTGTTGCTGGGAATGGTAAGTCTTTATGCATGAGTTTGGCAGCAGCTAGGAGCTGTGTTAGTAGTATCCTGGTACTTGACCAGAGTACAATGGACTAGCTGGGGTAGAGGGCCTGGCGGGGTACTTGGTGATGCAATAACCTATTTTAGTTCTATGGTGAGACACATACTAGGATGAATAACAAATGAGTAAATGTAATGGGCATCTCGATGTGAGTGTAGCCCTGTATCAACTGGCAGATCGCTAAGTGCTGGATGGCAAAGAAATTAGCTAAAACCTAAAACCTAAAGGCACAATGTCCAGGATGATGCAAGTGCTAATTGAGATAACGTACCTGTGTTGTTGATAAGTACGATTAACTAAGCCTGTGCTGAGTCCAAAAAGGGCTAAAACAATGTAAGTATTGACAGACAGTGAAATAAAACAGATTATTAATAAGCTTTATCATAAATGCTGAACACATGAATAGGCTCAAGTTTGGGCCTGACATAAATTTAGACAGTCAGTAGCAACACTTTGCCACATAATTACTAAACAGTGAAGGCCCTATGACTGCCTGAATACTAATGAAAAAATACATATAGGTGCTGAGGCCGGGGGAACATAAGTAACAAATGCTGACAAGTATAACTGAGGCCATGTGGGCTGACAATAAGCTACAAATATGAAAACAGAATATGGCATAGCATTTATTATCCAAAAAACGTAGGGTGACTAACTAAATTGCATATTATAAAATACGATATGTTCAAATACAGTTAGCATAATGCATGAACTGAATTGAGGTATTACTGTGATGCTGTGATTGAAATAAGCCGTATTTGCATTAGTAGTGAAATTTGCCATATCCGAGTGAGGAAGTAATACGGACTGAAATGCTAATGCCACCCTGGCTAGTGAAAGGCCAAATGTGGGCTGAATACATGTGGAATGTCTATGATAGTGTGGCCCAACACGGACCAAAATGAACAAACTTACGCGAACAGCAACAGGAAAAGCCACGGCAGGGCTGGATGTGGCAGTGCCCTAGGAGCTTCGAGGGAGCGCTGTTTTTTTTTGTTTTTTTTTCTCAAATGAGGTAAAATGAATACTTGCATATGCCTCACTAGGCAAAGATCTGCTTGTTTGTTTGGAGTTCAGATAGTTTGTGTTGATGACCTTTGAACCAGGAAGTCTCAACCCAGAGGAAGGGGAGGCCTGTGAATTTATAGGCCAGATAAACCCATCCCACAAATAAATATATAGACTGTTCTCCACTGAAAAGTGAGAATTGATCCAGGGACTGAATATTTTTGCAATAGAAATACACATTTAAATTACAATCTTTTGAGAGTTTCCTGTCAATTCAATCAATATCACTTCTAACCTTAAGAAAACTATCAAAAGCTTGAATTTATATATATATATATATTTAATTAGTGTTGTAAAATACTACTTCACTTTTTAAAAGTAAAGAATTAAAAAGTGTATGTATGAAAATATGTGGATATTTTGGTTTGTTACAGTGTGTCTTTGAGCATATTTTCTATTATAACCTGATAATTGGCTCTCTTTCATTGTTAATAAAATGTCTTAAATATTTCAGTCCCATTATTTCTAAATATTATTGTCCTGAATATATTAAAATTACATTTTTCAAAATATCTCTTTTTATAGTTAATAGAAAATTCTACTTATTCAAGTACTGAAATCTATTATTTTACTCTTTAAGGATGGAGGCAATTGTACAAGTTCGGAGCCAAAACAAAACCTTGAATTTAAGCTATATGTTTGTTCAACCACAATTTACCTTTTTCATATTAAGGGCACCAAGACTTATTATATATCATTTTGTTCTGGAGAAATGGAGCTTTCATTTCACATCAAATATTTATGCATGAAACATAATTTCTAGGGAAAAAATTCTAAAAAAGTTCAAGCAATAAAGACATTTTATTTTCCATGTTCTGCATGGCATTTTAATTTAATTTTGAATGTCATAATACTGTTGGGTTTTGCTGTGATAAAATACACATATTTGTGTTCAGCGATGTCTTATGAGAACAACTCTACCCCTATGTACAGGTTTTATGGAGTTTGGGAAAGTTACAGAGTCAGTAATAAGGCTTTACTCTTTTCAGATTTTATACATTGAAATTTGCCAGATTTTGCCTTTGAGACCGGATGGCAACCCAGAAATTAGAATTATCCCATCATGGCAAAAGTAGACAACCCAGGGTATTCAAATTGTGGTATATGCAGTCTTTTTTATTAGTATGTGTCAGAAACCTTGGCCAAAGTTAGTGTTCATATTAGTATTTTTGCATTTTTCACACACAAAATGCAATTTCACTGTTAATCTCATCGCCATTATACATTTTACTTCTCTAAAACATGCATATTTGTGTTCAGCACAACAACCCAGAATTACTCCCATTGTAGTATACAATTTGCAAAAGTAGACAAGCCAGGATATTAAGAATGGGATATGTCCAGTATTTTTAGTAGCCACTTAGTCACACACCCTGGCCAAAGATTTTTTGGGGGGAAGTCACAGGGCCAAACGTATTAAATCCCCTTTTCAACTTGTAAATTTGATAAATAATTTTCCATATTTTTCCTAAAATTGGCACAATTTCAGTTGTTTGGTTTAGTCACTTTATCACAAATGTTGGAACCATTTAGTGGTCATATTTTAACCCCACACACTAGTTTTTTGTGATTGCTTTAGTAAGTCACAAGATCAAATATATGTAAGTATATTGTTAAGACACCCCTGGTGTCTTTAAACGAAACCGCTGCAATACCAATAATCTCCGTTCGCATAAACTGCAGTGCACTAACCAAGCTCAGGGGAAGCGGCAATCTCCCGACCGGGATCCGTGAATGGCTCCAAACTCCCGAACGGCAATCCACGAACTGCTGCTAGCCGCCGAACAATAACATCCACCAAGCGGATTTCGGTTCCATCCAGCAGTCTCTAAGCGTAAGGAAGAAATCCCCCCAATAACGAGACAGAAGCTCCGCATTGAGGGTAAAACAGGATCTCGCTTTACTGTGGGCTACCTGCCCGTATTTATGCAGGTCTCCCACTTGGTGGACACTCCCCTAGGGGACCAAATGGGAGACTGTAATGACAGACAGACATGGGGACATTCCAGACATACAGTCACAGCTTTTACCCACAATACACTATGGTTTCCTCCCCTCTGCCCTGGAGATAATTAAGAAGTAACTCAATTATCTCCAGGAGAAAGCCAGTTGCCATTTTAAATATAAAACTAGAAAATGCATAAAAATTCATAACTTTACAAAAACCGAACATTTCCCATTCGCATCACATATCCCCAGATAGCCTGGATCTGAGTGCATATTATTGGCGAATAGCGCTCAGATCCCACAAACATAGTTCAATCGCCATGGAGTCAAAGTTCTTACAGTCTTTCGGTATATGAATGACTCCATGGGAAGGCTATCTGGGTTAAGTCCTTTCATATGCTTCAAAACTCCTGAACGGCCGGTATTAGTATGCTTTCGTGGAGGCAGCCAGGCGTTCCGTTGTTTCAGCGGTGTTTGGCAGAAAAAGTGTCCGTTTTTAGTGCCATGAAAATAGAGCCGAACACCGCTGGGCTTTCGTGCGTTTTAAAATGGCCGCTGCCTCGTGGTCGACATACGAACGACGACCACCCTGAATTCGGTTTAATTGAGAAGTGTCTGCGGTTAACCACAACGTTCTAATTGGGATCAATAGGTTAACCAGCAGCACACTTCTCTTCTGGGTGGCCATCCGTTCGGTAGTTTTGTTCGGGAAAAACGGTCATTCGTATGGCTGGGCTATAGAAAACAGCCATTTACACGAACGGGCAAAAATAGATGAATCCACCTGCAATAAACAGACAGATGGTTCTGTCACATATATATATATATATATATATATATATATATATATATATATATATATATATATACTTGTAAAATTGGCAAGGTGATTTTCTGTGCCTATGTCACCTTTGAGAGAACATGGCACTCTAAGAAAGAAAATTATCCCAATGATGGTGTACCAATTTAACACGTATTCTAAATGTAGTATTTTGAGTTTTTTGGTGTTGCCACTTTATAATAGCTGTACTTAACATAAACAGGGACAGGCCATGGTCAGGGGTATGTAGAAGTCATAGTAGTCGGAATACGAAGTTAAAAATTGCAATCTTGGGGGCTGCCATGCTGAACGGTCACACAACAAAGCTGCTCCTACAATCCTTGCTAATTATAGCTCCAAAAACTGACTTAAAACCTACCTGACGACAGCGGTGACCCAGTGCAAGCAGACATCCTGGTTCCGAGGAGAGGCTTGCTGTGAGGTTTTAGTCCCTCGGAAGGGTGCCCCCTGACAACCAAGGGGGAGACCGTGCAGGCGGTGAGCGGGGTAGACGGCCGCTACCCTGCTATCCTGCCTCCCAGAGACATGCCAGCAGCACGGGATTAGGTGGTTCTGGCCCTGTTCCCCCCCTTATGGACCGGCGGGGTTGATCCCGGTCCCCACCCTGTGACTCCCACGCATGAAGAGCTGCCAGCAACCCAACCCGCGGCAAGGCCTAGGGTGCACAGGCTGATTCCAATATGCCGGCGACCGCATGTCGAACCACCTATGGAGAGAGGAAGATCGATGATCCAACATGGGCCGCACTGGGATCGGCGAACACATGCCGAACCCAGAGCCCGGCTTGGAGGTGAGCCAAACAGGAGCGGACAAACTTGAGGCATAACACGCCAAAACATACAGCAACACCAACGACCAGCAGAGGTCAATACAGGCAATCTACCGACCAAGCACGCTCAGGTGTACAGTCCACAGTAGACACCACTGCTCCAGCTTCCCAGCCTTACCCAACATACCTCCTGAACCATCACGGTCCTACTGCCTGCAAAGGGAGTGATCCACCCTGTGCTCAGCAAAACCAGGGTGCTTTGCATCCCGCACTTGACGGACATCCGCCTGCAACCCCAGCTGAAAGACTGCCACTCAGTTACCCACCGGACTAACACCCATTATGGCAGGCCCCAGAACTTTGTCCCTCTACACTGCCATATCCAGGCGGGTCTCGGAGCACGTAGCCACCGATTGTCATCTCTCTGAGGCAGGGATCACACGTGGTGGAAAAGTTAAAACCTGCTGCACTCTCTTGTTTGTCAGATAACTTTTGTGATTGATGTCTTCAAGCTACTTAAAAACCGAGTTGATAGAACATCAGTATATTCAGGAACATACACACACTTATTAAGCATCTGAAACACTCGTAATGATGTAGTCAGTAGAACAACCCCACAGCCTCTCACACACACGCTATGCCTCACATCTTACTACTGTCTACCCAAATCATAACTATAAGAGCCTGCGTGTATACATAACTGTTGAATTCTTCAGTATCTAACATGTACCACAAACGTATAACACCAACTCACATTTCCGTCACAGACAGAAAAACGCTTTGTTTCATATATTTTGTCAAACTCACTGTTTTAACTCTCTCTTAACTCACTCACTCACTCACTCAAAAAAAAATAAAGTGCTGTTTATCTTTATGCAATGCCATGCTTGTTATGCCTGTTGCCATACTACTTGTGACTGCTATTGGGGCAGAGCAAGTATACTGTTACTTAATGCACAATGAAAAATAAAGAATAAAAAAAAAAAAAATTGCAATCTGGCTTAAAAAGATTGCAATTGTCTTGCATGCATGCAATTTGGATCAGACGTGTTTGAACTTGAAAGTTATTCAGTCTTATGATGTCACTGCACTGTGCAGGATGTGAAGCAATGAAAACATCAAAACTATTTATAGGTTTTCAAACACTGTCTAACCCAATATACTGAAGGTAGGGATACGTTTTTATTCTCATTATTTCCATAAACTTAATTTAACACATAATCTCTTTCCTTTCAAAACTTGATGGAAAAGATCATTAGATTATATTGGAAAAATAAGGTTGAGTTGACGGTTGTCCTTTAGGCTCTGTCTGTTGCCAAAGATCATGCTCCTTTACCTTTTTATATGCAGTCATTGAAAAAAGAAAGTAAATCCTCTTTGAATTCTATGGTTTTACATATCAGGACATAATAATAATTAACTGTTCCCTAGTGAGTCTTAAAACCTCAGATGAACAATAACAGATTAACAAAAATAGAGTCAAAATGGAGAAGCAATATGTGAAAAACTAAGTACACCCTTGTCACCTCTATAAAAGCCAAAGTTTTAGCATTTGTGTGTTAACACAATGCTATGGAAGTCATCAGCAATCATCTTAGAGAAGCAATTGTTGCTGCCTGTCAAATTGATAAGGGTTATAAATGGAGTTGAGCGAACCTGAACTGTAACGTTCGGCTTCGTACCGAACATTACGATTTTTTGACCCCAAACCCGAACCCGGATATTTCAGTAACAGTTCGGGTTCGGCGACTTAATTGCGCGTTTTGAAAAGCTGCAGAGCAGCCAATCAACAAGCGTTTGACTCGTGTGCCGTCGCGACATGCAAGCAAACCAAGCAATTGCTTGGGGCCCCGAGCTGGCCTGGGCCCCAAGACAACGAGTGGTTAAGATTAAAATGCAACAACAAACTGTGTGAGCGCCCCTTTGATAGTCAATGCAGTAAAGTGCAAATAGCTTTCCTCCCTGTTCCCACGATGCTTCCTGTCAGTATTGCCGAACATCCTGTCACTTAGACAGAACGCCGGCAAAACTGCCGAATTGCGTCCTAACAGAATGAGAACAGTTTCTCCATTTGTGCTAGAACGTAATTCGGGACTTTGTTCGTATCACGATTTCATTGGAATAAATGAAACTCCGATCCTATTCATTGCGGCGGGTGCATCTTGCAGCCGCTTAGTAGATAACTCCCTAATTCCCACGGTATTAGGGAGCTATCTAACAAAAGGCTGAAAGACCTAAATTGGTCTTTCAGCCACATTTACTAATACTAAGTAAAGATTACATAGTATTAGTAAATTCAGCCCCTACTCGCTATACCGCGAGTAGGGGCATATCTAGTAAACATGTCACTGTAAATTTTTTTTTTTTAAACTACTGTCCTCCCCCCTGTCCCCCACCCCTGTGCGGCAGGTGGGGGTCCTAAATAACAATGAGGGGGGACCTACTGTCCTCCCCCCAGTCCCCCACCCTTGAGCGGTGGGTGGGGGCCCTAAATTAAAATCCTCTCCCCCTTCCAAGGTGACTAGGGGTCCCCAAGCCCCTAGTCACCCCCCCACCCAAATAAAAGTTATCCCCTACCAACCCCCTCACCCTAAAAATAGTGAGGGGGAATAAAATAACTAACCTGTAAATTAAAATAAAACTTACCATTTGATGTCTTCTTTCTTCTAAAATCTTAATTTTTCAGCCGCAAAAAAGGCCAAATAAAAAACCATAATACCCGTCGAATTTAAAATAAAATTTAAAATAAAATTTAAAATCCGAGTGCAAAAAAAAAAACAGACAAAAAAGGAAAAAACAGATGCTAAAAAAAAATAATCCATCTTCACCCAGGGAGGGCTCCGCGTAGACTGAGCAGAATGCTCTTTGTCATTTTACACAGGTGGGAAAGTTCATTGGAATCTTGGCTTGAAATCCATCCAATCAGAGTGCTCTGTGTCATTTTACACAGATTTTTTATTTTATTTTAAGTTCGACGGGTATTATGGTTTTTTATTTGGCCTTTTTTTGGGCTGAAAAATTAAGATTTTAGAAGAAAGATTATTCCCCCCTCGCTATTTTTATGGTGAGGGGGGTAGGTAGGGGATAACTTTTATTTGGGTGGGGGGTGACTAGGGGCTTGGGGACCCCTTGTCACCTTGGAAGGGGGGGCGATTTTCATTTAGAGACCCCACCCGCCGCTCAGGGGTGGGGACCGGGGAAGGACAGTAGGTCCCCCCCTCATTGTTATGCAGGGCCTCCACCCACCACTCAGGGGTGGGGACCGGGGGGGAGGATAGTAGGCCCCCCTCATTCTTATTTAGGGCCCCCACCCAGCGATCAGGGGTGGGGGCCGGAGGGGAGGAGAGTAGGTCCCCCCTCATTGTAATGTAGGGCCCCCAACCACTGCGCAGGGTTGGGGGTTGGGGGGAGGACAGTAGGCCCTTACCCTCATTTTTTATTTAGGGCCCCCGCCCACCGCGCAGGGGTGGGGTCAGGGGGGGAGGACAGTAGGTCCCACCCCCCTCATGTTATTTAGGGCCCCCACCCGCACCTCAGGGGTGGGGGCCGCCAAGGGGCCTCCATGTCCATTTTCTTGTGGCCCCCAAATTCCTTAAAACGGCCCTGCTCGTGTGCCCTTAGAAGCCATCACAGCCATGCCTACTAATGTTATGCTCAAGTGCACTTATTCTTTGTTTTCTTTTTTTATATGTCCCAATATTTTTGGGGCTATCCCAATAAAAAAATAAAAATAAATACAAAATAAAAAACGGTATTTGCTACCTCCTCCACCACCGCTTCCACCTACACTGCCACGGTCACCGCCTTCTCAACCTCTTACTCCACTTCCACCTGCTCCTCCTAGTTCAAGATTATTATTTTTAATTTGTATGTTTTTTATGTTATTTTAAGTTATTTCCCTATCCACATTTGTTTGCAGGGCACTTGCCCTACTCTTACCCTCATTTTACTTACTTTTGCAGCCCTCTAGCCCTTTCCAGGACTTTTTTAGAGCCATTTTAGTGCCCAAAAGTTCTGGTCCCCATTGACTTCAATGGGGTTCGGGGTCAAGTTTGGGTCCCAAACTCAAACTTTTTGCTGAAGTTTGGCCAAGCCCAGCGAACCTGAACATCCAGGTGTCCGCTCAACTCTAGTTATAAGGCCATTTCCAAACAATATAAAGCCCATTATTCTACATTGAGAAAGATTTTTCAAAAGTAGAAAACATTCAGGATAGTTGCCAGTCTCCCCAGAAGTAGAGATCCCAGCAAATTCACATCACAGCAAATTCAAGTCAGACCGTGTAATGCTCAGAAAAATTGCAAAATTAAAGAGTTACCTCTTAGACTGTACAGGTCTCAGCATAGTAAATGTTAAAGTTTATGGCAGTACAATAAGAAAAAGACTGAACAAGTATGGTTTGTTTGGAAGGGTTGCCAGGAGAAAGCTTCCTTTCTCTAAAAATTAACATGGAAGTGTAGCTTAGATTTACAAAGCTGCCTATGAACAAACCACAAGACTTCTGGAACAAAGTCCTTTGGACAGATAAGACCAAAAGGGAGATGTTTGGACATGACTGTGTAACGGGCCTTACATAATAAGTGGGTTCAGAGAAAGGATAAAGGGTGCATGGGTGGGATAGGGAATGTAGTGGGTGCAGGGGCATATGGCCTGTGGTGGGTGCAGTGGTTAATAGGGGCTGTTGTGGGTTTAGGGGGCTAGAGGCTGTAGTAGGTGCAGTGGAAATAAGCTGTAGTGGCTGCAGGGGGAAAGGGTATATAGTGGGTGTAGGTGGTAATAGGGGCTTTAGTGGGTGCAAGGGCTGCAGTGCATGCAGGGGGAGGAATGGGGCTGTAGTGGGTACAGGGTAGGGTTACAGACTGTAATGGGTGTAGTGGGTATGAGGTATTAGAGACTTCAGTGGGTGTAGAGGGCAATTGGGGGCCTCTGCACCCATAACTGCCCGACCCCTTCTCTGTACCCACAACTGCCCTGACCCATTCTCTGCACCCACGACTGCCTTATAACCCTGCACCCACTACTGCCTCAAACGCCTGCTCCCACCACAGCCCCTTATTACTCTCTGCACTTGCTATAGTCCCTATAACCCCCTACATCTACTATAGCCACTATTACCCACTTCAGCACCTCTTGCACCCACTACAGTTTTTGACCCTGCTCCTATCCCTCTCTTGCACAGAATACAGCTCCTGCAGCCCCAGAGCCGGTGCTACCATAAGGTGGCACAGGCATCCTCTCTAGGGCGAATCGGCATGGGAGAGGTGCTGCAATGTCCAGGTGACTGGCAGGAGGGGAGAGCAAAGCAGTGCTCCTGTACTTGCCTGGTTCCTCTACTGCTGCGCTACATGGGTAGCTCCTCAGCCTTCCGCCGGCTGTGTGCCTCTCTCTATGGTCTTTGTTTACGTATGTATTTTTGCCTGTAAATCTATGGCTGTATGACACAACAGACACAACAAAGGCACTGTGTGTGGAGAGACACAGAAAATGACTGTGGATGAAGAAAATGCCACACAAAGGGACTGATGGGGATGTAAGAGACACAAGAAGGGGGATAAAATACACTAGAGGGGGAGTAAGACAAACAAAAGTGCAAAACGGGTAAGACCTTCAAAAGAGAGGAATACAGACAGAACATATTCTTGCATGACATCATATCTTCAAAAATAACTAAATGAGTGTATGTGGAAGTTGGGTGTTGCTATCTGCTAAAAGAACATAGATTTAATTCAAACTGGATTTCATTGATGCCATGTTTTGTTTTCTGATTGTGCCATTCTGTTATAACCTATAGTTGAATATCAATTCCGTAAGAAATAAAAGAAATGTGTTTTACCTGCTCACTCATGTTTTCTTTAAAAATGGTGCATATAATCGTAGCTAAATCCAAATGCCACTACTCCATACTAATTCTTCTTGACCTCTCTGCTGTCTTTGACACCATTGATCATGCTCTAGTACTTCAAACTCTTCAATCACTCTGTCTCTGTGACTCTGTCCGCTTGTGGTTTTCCTCTTATCTCTCCCAATGCTCATTCAGTGTCTCCTTTTCCAAGGATACCTCCTCCCCTAGTCCTGTCTTGGCTGGAGTCCTTCAAGGCTCTGTCCTTGGTCCCCTTCTATTTTCTCTTTACATTGCCTCTCTTGGCAAACTTATTACCTCATTTGTATTCCACTACCACTTGTACGCTGATGACACCCAGATATATCTCTCCTCCCTGGACCTCTCCCCTGCTGTCCTGCAATGTGTCACTGCTTGCCTTTCTTCCATCTCTGACTGGATGTCCTGCCGCTTTCTAAAACTCAATCTTTCTAAAACTGAACTCCTTGTCTTTCCTCCTCCTAATACTGATCCTCCTCTCTCACTCTCCCTCCAAGTCAGTGGTATCAACATAAGTCCATCCTTGCAAGTGCACTGTCTTGGCTTCATACTTGACTCTGGCCTCACCTTTGAGCCTCACATCCAGTATGTTGCAAAATCCTGTAGATTCCAACTTAAAAACATAGCCCGCATCTGCCCCTTTCTTACGAAAGATGCTACCAAGGAGCTCTAGTAATTTGTCCATGCTCTAGTTATTTCCTGCATGGATTATTGTAACCCTCTCCTGATTGGTCTTCCCAAAAGCCATGTTGCCCCACTACAGTCTGTAATAAATGCCGCCGCCAGACTGATTTACTTCTCTAGTCGGTCCTCTCACACCTCACACCTCTGTCAGTCCTTACATTGGCTTCCTGTATCCTAGAGGAGTCAATCCAAAATGCTAACCCATACATATAAAGCACTGAATAATTCTAGGCCCTCTTATATCTCTTCACAGATCCATAGGCATGCCTCTTCTCGGTCCCTCCGCTCTGCCCGTGACCTTCTCCTGTCTGCTGCTCGCACCCGTACAGCCAACTCACGCTTGCAGGACTTCTTGCGGGCGACTCCCATCAATGGAATAGCCTGCCTACCCCAATCAGACTCTATCCTAGTCTTCAATCATTTAAGAAGTGCCTTGAAACCCATCTCTTTAGGAAAGCTTATGGCCTCCCAGAGTAACATCTACCTTACATACCTGTTGCTTGCTCTCTCCTAAAGGGCAGCACTCTACTCTCTCCTCCAGCTCTGCTTCACTTCCACCTTATTTGATTGATATTTCTAATGTGTGTTATACCCCACATACTAAAGACTGAAAGCTTGTTTGAGCAGGGTCCTCTTTAACCTATTGTTCTTGTAAGCTTTCTTGTAATTGTAAAATTTATAGTTAAATACCCCTCTCATATTATTGTAAAGCGCTACGTAATCTGTTGGCACTATATAAATGGCAATAATAATAATAAATTAATAATTTTCCGCTCGAATGCAAACATTTGAGCACAGCTGTATATTATTAGATTACCACTTTTAAAATGCACCATTGTTAGTAGGAGCCTCAATCTGTCACACAGTGCTAGCACTCTCACAGCACTTAAGAAAGTTGTTTATTGGTGGCAAAGAATACCAGGAAGGGTAAAGAGACACACAAATAGGCTGAGGTACATAGAGACATACTGATGGATGGGGGGCGGGGGGCAATGAGACCCATAGAGGACTGGGGGAATAAAAAGGCACACAGAGAGGCTGGGAGGAACAAAGCGACACACAGAGGGCTGGAAAAAGAGACCCACAGAGGGGTTAGGAAAGGGAAGAGAAGGTCACACAGAGGGGTTGGGGGACAAAGAGATGCACAACGGTGCTTTTGGGACAAAGAGCCACACAAATGGGCGGGGGAGAGAAAGACACACAAATTAGCTGGGGTGAGAAAGAGAAACATAAAGGGGCTTGAGGGGGGGGGAAGACATACAAAAGGGCTTTGGGGGAGAAAGACTCACAAAGGGGCTGAGGGAAGTGACACTCAGAGGCTGAGGGTGAGAAAGAGACCCATAAGGTGATGGTGGAAGAGACACAAACAGGGATTGGGGAAGAGGAAAAGGAACCACACAAAGGTGTTTGGGGTCAAAGAGACACAGAGGTGTTGTGGGAACAAAGAGACACACAGAAGGGCTGGGGTAAAAATGAGCCACACAAAGGGACTAGGGGAGAATGTGGGGGCTAAGGGGAGAAAATAGATACACAAAGAGGCTGGGGACAAGATACACAAAGAGCTGTGTGGAGACAGAGACACAATTGGGCTGGAGAAAGAGACACACAGAGGGACTGGGGAAGGGAAAAAAGCATCATAAAGGGGTTTGGGACAAAGAGATACAAAGAGGTGCCAGGGGAGACAAATAGACACACAGAGGGACTGCTATGGGGCAAATAGCCACACAAAGGAGATTGGGGAAAACAGAGACATATAAAAGGAATGGGTGAAGAGACACATAGAGGAGCAGAGGGGATAAAGATTCACACAAAGGGGCTGGAGAAAGAGACACAGAGAGGGGTTGGGGGACAAAGAAACACACAAAGGTGCTGGGGACAAAGAGACATACAAAGAGGTGGGGGGAGAATGAGACACACAAACGGGTTGGGGAAAGAAAGAGATTCACAGAGTTGGCAATTTATTTTTATGGTCGGTAGCTGGTCTTGCCTAGGGTACAAAATATTCTTGCCTGCACCCACTAAAGCCCCTATTTCAACCTGCACTGACTACAGCCCATTATTCATTGAATAAGACTCCACATGTACATCTCAAATTGATTGAATTAAAAAAATTGATTTAATTTAGATGAATGAACAAATAAATTTTTTACACAAGTCTGTTGAAGAGATGAGATGATCAGTCCCAGGAGGATGGACTTCCCAAGTAAGTGGGTTAATCTCATAAGAGAAGTCATTAGGTTGTTAGAGTAGGACCTGCCAAAAAGGAGATACATTGGCCTTGTTGCAGGCTAATGCAATGTATGATCATATACTGTAACTAAATATCCGTTATTTTTGATCAAATGCTGTAACTAAATACCCATTATTTTTGCCTGGTGCTTTTTTTATTTTTTTTTAACTATTACATTTTGAGTGAGTTTGCTGGATTATGCAAGTTTTGTCAGTTCATCCAAACAGCACCCTTTTCATGTATGCACATTAAGTTGACACTCTCACATCAGGAGTATCTAAACTCTTTAAAATTGAATATTATTTGTCCCCAGAAAGATTTTTATTCCATTTAAACTTGCCAAAAATGGATAAATCATCTCAGTTTTTGACCAGACACATCTTGATGGCTCTTAAACTTTGTATTGCCAGAAAGTGGAAACAAAACGTACCTCCCTCCTTAAAAGAGATTAAAGCCCGGATCCAATATCAAGGTTTAATGGAAAAGGCAGTATATTTTAAAGATAACAATATTGGTTCTTATAATAAGATATGGACAAAATGGCTCGACTACTATAAAGAATAGAATGTCTACCCTCTATTAAAACAAACCCTTGTATAGCTACTCTTATCTGGTAAACGCTAATAATATCTTCCCGAAAATGGCTCTAGACCGAATTAATATATTAAAGAAACGACATTGGCACCGCCTATTCCCTCTGCTCTCGATAGTTGCCCTTATGTTTTTATGTTGTATGTATTATTTATGCTTTATAGAGTGTGTACTATATACTCTTTGGCGATTCAAATTTTGATAAGGAGTTCAACTCGGGATTAAAGCAATTTCTCAGAAACTAATATTTAACGACTATTCAATTCAGAAACGAACTATACAGGAATACGCTGAAATATTTTAATATACTATTTTGGTTTGTTGTGATCTGAAAGATAATGTTGAACTCAAACAGTGCCCCCCACACACATACATTCACAGATACACACTGATGCATACGCGCACAGATATATACACACACACTTACACACAAATGCACACATACACACACAGATGTACACATGTACATACACTGACCTAAACAGATAGCACATATACACACGTATAACACATATGCATACCCAGATACACATGCAGATAACATATACATAGATAACACATAAACACACACACAGATAACACATACACACAGATAGCACATGCACACAGACAATTCAAAAACACATATAATACAAATACACACACAGATAACACACAGATACCACACATAGATATATGCATATATTACACGTATACACACAGATACTACATACACACACTGATTACACATACACACACACGAATATCCCATTACATACTTTTAGCCAACCCCCTACTTCCATAAATTTTTGTTGCAGGAGGGTGGCTTCTGATGGGAATCTGATCAGACTATCTCCCTGCTCTCTATTGTCCTCCACTCTCTCTTGCATGGCTTGTTGGTAATTTGGGAGGAAGTGAATTGTATTCACTTCCTCCCAGCACTGTGGCTTCACGCTACTAAAGGGTTGTGGCATCTGACTTAAACCCTGGTCAAAGATGTCCATCGGGTGACCCTAAGTGAATTGGACATTTGATGGGTCTCCTGAGCTTGCAGCCCTGGAGCAGCCACACCGACTGCACCGGGAATAGTTCTGCCATTATATAAACTGTTTATAAAACAAAACATGAAAAGACAAATCAAAACAAAAAAATAGAGCAGGAGTCCACAAGACCCCTTTAACCATGAAGGTGTTATCAGTAGTACTTTAACGTTCTTACTAAGTTTATATCTACTTTCTGTCTTCCCCATAATATCAGTTTTAAGAGTACTTTAATAAAATATAATACATATTTAAATCACCTGAAATGATTGTTTGGCTGTGAGATATTGTATTACATTTACGTCTGATACAATCTAGGAATCATTTGCTTTGCTCTGCTCTGACAAATGGGATCCTTGAATGTAACTGACAAAAGGGGTAACTGAAGGTAAGTAGGTGTCATCTATATCTCAGTCTTTTTTTTTTTTGCTCATTATTAGTAAACGCATATATATATATATATCTCCAAGGATGATCAGCACTCAAAGGACTTACTTTCTGTTAAAACGTAGCTTTTATTGCACTGTCTGTCAACGTTTCAGTTTAAAAACATAAATTTTCATAAGGACAGTTTGATGAAAGTTTATGTTTTTAAACTGAAATGTTGACAGACAGTGCAATAAAAGCTACTTTTTAATAGAAAGTAAGTCCTTTGAATGCTGACCATCCTTAGAAGTTTGTCTGGGATTATTGCAAGTTACAGCACGAGGCATAAAATATTTGGATTTCCAAGAGTGCATTTATGTATGATTACTATGAAATTATGTGATTTACATGTAACATTAAATTATTACTGATGGCAGACTGATTCCTCACTTGAACATTTCGAGATGAAATACCATGTAAATGCTAATACATGTCCCATATCTCTCTATTATTTATAATCTACATCAATCTGCAAGGGTTTTTCAAGTCACAATATAGTTATGTTTTCTCTTCAGTTTCAAACAAATGCAGGCAAAGAGAGTGTTAGCTCCTCTCCCTTATACAGAGTATAATATTAGTTGCTTCTGGTTGGAGCAATCTCTTTGTACTCTTTCAGTACATAAAATATAATGAACATCACATATTTTGTTGTTATGTCACACACAAGGCAAAAGCCTTTCACCCATCTCTAATTACAGTTCTTTCAGTATCACCTTGAAATCAGTGAATATTGATTTGTATTTATTTAGACTGCTCATACTTTATATTCATTGAATCATTTAACATTTTTTTGTAGCTATTTGCAAAGAGGTATGTTTTTAGCCTCACAACCCTATGTTTCCAAATGATAAGCTCAGAACACATCACACATTTGTGTCACATTATTTTCTTTTTATATCCACATCCTCCCGCATTAACATAATTGCCTTAAATAATTAGGAACAAAGATGTACTCTTGAAATAGTCGTTTTAAAAAGTGTTCTAACACAACTTAAGAAACATGGCATAAAATAAAGGAAACAATGGCTAGCTTCATGGAGATTTAATAGAAATTGCCCAAGGTTTTTTTTTTCGATTCTAGCGTTCAGTTTATTAAACATTAAAGTCTCTGATATTAGGAGAAACATTTTGGTCTCAAATCAAAAGCATCTCTTATGTCACTAGTCTAGCACAGACTTTACTCTAACCTAGGCTTTGATTTTAATAAGCTTTCCAAATGATTCCAATTTGTTAGAAAACCTTTCCTTATGACCTTAACGGTGACTTGTCTAGATAAATCATTTCAAAAGTTTTTCTAACAAACTGGAATCTTTTGGGAAGCTGATAACTTCAAGGCCCAAGTGTCATTGTCAAATATTTCACTCCATAACTTGCAGACTAAGTTTGTGTTCAAAGTGAATTTCAAATTTAAAGGGACGCTATAGTCACCAAAACAACTTTAGCTTAATGAATCAGTTTTGGTGTATAGATCATGCCCCTACAGTCTATCTGCTTAATTATCTGCCATTTAGGGATTACGTTACTTTGTTTATGTATCCCTAGGCCTACACAACCTCTATAAACATATCCTGTAAAGAGACATCTAATGTTTAAACTTTCTTTTATTGCACAGTCTGTTTAATATAGCATTTGTTTTCTCCTTAATCGCGTGCTAGATCCGATACAGGAGCCTCTTTTATGTAATAAAGTTACATTTACAGAACAGGAGATACAAACTTTTAAAGTAAATTACAACTGATTGAATATTAATCAATTGTTTTTTTCATGTAGACTGTGTCAGTCACAGTCAGGGGAGTTATGACTAGGGCTGCAGAAACAGAAACAAAAGTGATTTAACTCCTAAATGGCATAGAATTGAGCAGTAAGACTTTAGAAGCATGTCCTATACACATAAACTAATTCAGTAAGCTAAAGTTGGTTTAGTGACTACAGTGTCCTCTTAAGGCCAGAGTAGCCTTAATCGCTCTTTCTTTCCTTTATCTCTTGCATGGTTCTGGAGCAGCAGTTATTGAAGTTTGTAATTAAAGGTTAACTTGCAAGTTGGAGTAAACTTGGAATTAATAATAACATTAACAACTAAAAATAATAACTTAAAATAATAACTTAAAAACCGAGTGTAAAGTCAGAGTCCACACTCCTCACTTTCAGCAATTCAATAATATTTATTAAGAGGCTAATCAAACAAATAAACAATACATATACATTTGAAATAAGATAGTATATGTGGCTTCTAAAACTAGTCATTGATTGAATGGAAAGTAGACTAAATTAACATAGTGAAACAGGCATAGACAAGTGATACAGTTATTATTATTATTATATTATTTATATAGCGCCAACAAATTCCGTAGCGCTGTACAATGGGTGGACTAACAGACACATAATTGAGATCAGACAGGAACAGAGGTATGTCATTTTTGGCAGTTGCAGGAACGGAGTCATGGGGTGGGGGATGAGAAACCTGCTTACAGTTTAATTGATACGCTTTAATGAAGAAGTGAGTTTTCAAAGATTTTTTGAAGGAGTGGAGGCTGGGTGAAAGTCTGATTGAGGAGGGAAGGGAGTTCCACAGAATATGTGCAGCCCTGGAGAAGTCTTGAAGATGAGCATCAGAGGTGGGAATCCGGGCAGAGGATAGGCATAGGTCTTGGGCTGAGCGCAGGGGTCTCGACGGGACATACTTGTGAATGAGGGAGGATAGGTATGTTGGAGCAGCATTATGTAGGGATTTGTAAGCAAGCGCCAGAATTTTGAATTGGGCCCTATATCTAACTGGAAGCCAATGCAGGGACTGACAGAGCGTGGAGGCGTGGGAGGTGCGACCCGACAGGAAAATAAGCCTCGCAGCCGCATTCATTATAGATTGCAGCGGTGCAAGCTGGGAACATGTAAGACCGGTGAGAAGGGGAAGGCGAGAGAGAACAACAGCATGAACCAGTACCTTAGCCGTGTCCAGGGTTAGAGATGGGCGGATGCGTGCTATGTTCTTGAGTTGGAAGTGACAGGATTTGGCTATTGATTGGACATGGGGAGTAAAAGAGAGATCAGAATCAAAAAGAACATCTAGGCAGCGAGCCTGGGAGGTAGAGGTGATAGTAGCGCTGTTGACTTGGATGGAGACAGACACAGGAGTAGCAACACTTGAGGGAAGAAAAACTAGAAGTTCTGTTTTGGACAGGTTGAGTTTAAGGATGTGAGCAGCCATCCTGTTGAAAATAGCAGAGAGGCAGTCAGAAACACGAGTCAAGGTGGACGGAGAGAGATCAGAGGAGGACAGGTAGATTTGCGTGCCATCTGCATATAAATGGTATTGGAAGCCAAAGGAGCTGATGAGTTTACCAAGGGAGGCAGTATAGATAGAGAACAGTAGGGGGCCGAGGACAGAACCTTGGGGGATGCCGACAGAGAGGGGTTGGGGAGAAGAGGCAGAGCCAGAGAAAGAAACACTGAAAGAGCGCTGGGAGAGGTAAGAGGGGCACCAGGAGAGAGTGTGTATGTGTTAGTGTTAGTGTGTGTGCTAGTGTGTGTTAGTGGGTGTGTGTTAGTGTTAGTGTGTGTGTTAGTGTGTGTGTGTATGTTAGTGTTACTGTGTGTGTTAGTGTGTGTTAGTGTGTGTTAGTGTTAGTGTGTGTGTTATTGTGTGTGTGTTTTAGTGTGTGTGTGTGTGTTAGTGTGTGTGTGTTTTAGTGTGTGTGTTAGTGTGTGTGTTAGTGTGTGTGTGTTTTAGTGTGTGTGTGATAGTGTTAGTGTGTGTGTTAGTGCGTTATGCGTGCCAGTGCTAGTGCGTGTGCGTTTCAGCGTGTGCGTGTGTGTTAGTGTGCGTGCGTTAGCCTGTGTACAGTGTTGGGTGTGTGCAGGTTTTGTGCGTGTGCATGTGTTAGTGCTAGTGTGCGTGTTAGCGTGTTTCCAGTGGGGTGTGCGTTAGTGTCAGTGTGTGCGTGTTAGCGTGCGTGCATGTTTAGCGTTACCGTGTGCGTTGTGCGTGCTAGCGTTAGCGTGCGTGTTAGTGTTAGTGCAAGCCAGTGTGCGTGTTTTCAGTGTTGGGTGCGTGTATAGCGTGCGTGCGTCTTTCAGTGGTGTGTGTGTGTGAGTAAAGGTGTGTGTGTGTGTGTGTTAGTGTGTGTGATAGTGTGTGTGTGTGTTAGTGTGTGTGTTAGTGTGTGTTAGTGTGTGTTAGTGTTAGTGTGTGTGTGTGTGTTAGTGTGTGTGTTAGTGTGTGTGTGTGTTAGTGTGGGTGTTATTGGGTGTGTCTGTTATTGGGTGTGTCTGTTATTGGGTGTGTCTGTTACTGAGTGTGTCTGTTAGTGAGTGTGTCTGATGTCTGTTAGTGAGTGTGTGTTTGTCAGTGAAAGTGTATGTTTTGTAAGTGAGTTTGTATGAATGTCTGTCGCTGAGTGTGTCTCTGTCAGTAAATGTGTGTGTCTGTTAGCTAGTGTGTATGCGTCTGTTCGTGAGAGTGTGTGTCTTCAGCATTTACCTTTCTCCAGTGCCCGATTTCCTTGGCGCTGGGGATCCCTCCGCGTCTCAGCTCCAAATGCACATGCGCGGCAAGAGGCGCGCGCGCATTTAAACCGCCCATAGGAAAGCATTACTCAATGCTTTCCTATGGACGTTCAGTGTCTTCTCACTGTGATTTTCACAGTGAGAATCGCGGAAGCTCCTCTAGCAGCTGTCAATGAGACAGCCACCAGAGGCTGGATTAACCCTCAGTGAAACATAGCCGTTTCTCTGAAACAGCTATGTTTTCAGCTGCAGGGTTAAAACTAGAGGGACCTGGCACCCAGACCACTTCATTGAGCTGATGTGATCTGGGTGTCTGTAGTGGTCCTTTAGGTGTGTGTGCAGTATACCGCGGTCGCGGGGTCGCAGCCCTGCGACCAGGTGCCCGCCGCCATGTGTTGCAGCCCCGACCCGTGCCGAGTAAGCGCGGGGAGGGGGCCCACAGATCAATTTTTGCACCGGGGCCCCATGGGTCATGTGTACGCCACTGGGGGAGAGGGAAGAGAGAGAGAGAGAGCGAGAGAGAGAGAGAGAGAGGAGGGTGAATTCAAAGAGAGATAGAATGTGATATTCACAAAGCTTTTAACAGGTTAGCCCTTCCTTCTGCTGGACACACCTCCCTCAGTCAATCCATTAGGATCTAACAGAACCAGAGTGTCTCCTGGGGGGAGGAGGATTGCACTGGAAGGGAATGGAGGAGTTTACCAACAACCCAACTGGTTTTGCCTGGTGAAAGGCCATGTGTTTCACAGAGGACTCCATTATTGCCTAAGGGTAGAATGGGGCTTGAATCCCTTAGAACACAATAACACTTCATTGGCATACAGTTTGACTGTTAATCAGATCCCCCCAATTATTACAAAGTTCCAGGGAAATTGTGCCATACTAGAGTAATCTAGTGTGTGCCTTTGATCATTACACCACTGCATAACAAAACAAAGATTAGTAATTTGGGGGTAGGGCAGTAGACAGAGTTTACGTTTAATTATCTAGAAACATTGCAGTCAAATGACTTTTTCAGCTGCAAATATGAGGTCGTATCCAATAAGTGGTTAAAATCCGCAGTCGAATCCAGGGTTTTGCTTCTGTGATTGTTTTTTGGCTTCCAAATCTCAATATGCAGTTCTTAACTGTAATATATTCCAAACAGCCTTGCCAAATGAAAAGTTGGAACAGTGGAACAGTGTCAATAGCAGAGAACAAATATAATATTATAATAATTAATAATTATATCAAAAGACAGTATAATACAAAATAGCATGGTCAACAGCAGATCAAAGCAACGATATTTCTACCTTTTTATGCATTTGTTAGAAACATTGATGTTGTGATTTGAGTTGCTAGTAATCGACTGCTGTTCATTGTGATTGTTGTGTTGTGTTGTGCTGTGTCGTGACTGCTTTCTAGTTTGACACTTATTTCTGGTTCAACGGGACTGGTGTCCCTGCATCTTCAATGTCAATTACATGGCTGCTCTATAAAAAAAAACACTCAAATTGTATGTTCTTTATATTCAACCAGATAATGAGCAGCCAAAATTAACTCAAAAGATAATTGCATTGAGGAACACAATTAAGGCCAGGGAGGATAAATTAATCTGTGCTACAAATCCACCTCAGTGATCTTTAAAGTATGAAGTCTCTATACCAAAGACTACATTTGCTCTCGTAAATGTGTTTACTTTTATTTGCCTAAATTGTTTTCAATCAGCTGCTAAAATTAACTATAGTCACTATTAACGCCTTTGCTACTTCAATTGTGTTGTTTCCATACTCCAGTATAGTGTATACACAATTTAAAAAATTGCAAATCAAATTAATTTATTGCAAATTTTTTTTATTTGTAATTGGTGTGCTGACAGCAGAGCCAGTGCTGCCATTATAGTGCAGACTCTGTTGAGTCCCCCATCGGCAGCATGGGTTGGTGGAGAAATCTATAGATCTGTGTGGCAAAACTAGCCACTTAAGATTATCACTATAGGAATATGTTTATATCCCTTTGTTAAGCTGTGAGAACCAAGCATATTGCTGTATTTTCATTTCAGGCGAATGAGAGCATTAGTATGCTGGCGGCATGAAAACCCCAGCATTCCTACTGTAGTTTTACGAACAGTGAGTTTCAGCACTGTTCGTGAAACGAATAAACTACCGAATGGACGACCACACACAGGAGGTCGTGTGGCGCCCATTAACCGATTGCAACATTGTGGCAATCGGTAGTTAAGTGTGTTCCTAGGGGGCCGTCGTTCGACTACCGACCACGCGGCGGTCGGCCCTCTTGGATCCTTTGTTAGCCCAGCGGTGTTTGGTCGTCGAGCGCCTGGAACTAAAATCGGCTACTCGACGGCACGAACACCGCTGGACTTCCAGGCCGTTCGGGAGCCCCGGTCATTCGGTAGGTTATTCCCTTATAATCAATCAGTGTTTTAAATGTAACTAGGAAATAATGTGTGTTTCGCGTGGCGTTCGGTTAGTTATGCTGGGATCGGAGCGGTATTCTCATGAACTGTGCACTCAGACCCCAGCTATCTACCGAACGTCCATTCGTTTAAATTAAGGGAATATTATGGAAGTTATGTATTTTTATGTAAAATGTAAGTTCTGCTGCACGGAGGGGTAATCCACTTAGCTGTATATTCTAGTGGGAGTATCCCTCTCGTGCAGCAGTGCATGATGGGAGAAATGTATGTGTTGTTCAGTTCCCCATGTAGTCCCCTACTGTAACACCCCTGGAATGTCAATAGGGAAACCCCTTGCATGGGGAATGCCATAAAATGAAGTGCCCTGTGAATAAAACTTCAGTTGACTCCCAGCCTATATGTCGTCTAGTTCTTGGGAGGGAAGAATTCTTACAACGCTACCAGGATTATTGTATGCTGTATTTATTTCCTTGGATTATTTTATGCTGTTCCTGTTACCCAGCGGAGATACTGTGGATTATACCACCTCTCCGCTACAATCTCCCTGCCTAGTCCTGCGCTGCTCATACTGCAGGCCTGTACCTTGGGCAGGGTGCTGATCACTGCAGATGCTCTGTTCAGAGACTGAAAGAGATAGTCATTGCCAAACTCAATTTTCCACACTCACCACAGTCACCTTCGTACACACAGTCAACTTTATATACAACCACTCACATGAAAAGACTGTGTTTACAGCAAAAAGCCCAAAGGTAATGATTCTACTCACCAGAACAAATTCAGTAAGCTGTAGTTGTTCTGGTGACTATAGTGTCCCTTTAACTTATACTCCTGTTCTATAGAAAAAGCAGCCATAGTCCACTGCAAGACTCTGCTAGGCAGGGCAAATCACTACAATGAAACAAATGAATTTTGCTATTAAACCATGAAATCAAAACATCTTACTAAAAAAATTAACATTGTATTGAACACAAATATTAACATAGCACTTACTACAACGCATAGCAAAACACCTGAGTATTTCTGTAGAAATTGTAGATTTTAACAAAATAATGAAACAGGCATCCATCTTGTTTATGAGGTGGCTGAACAAGGGGGTGACCCATTCCAAACTGATATTACAGTGGCTCAAATATTTTGTCACATCCTTAAATGGTGGAAAGCTAGACTATGAATTTCCCTCTGCTGTTCCAAAGTTCTAACCAGCATGTCTGAAGTATAGTTACAGTGTGTGCTGACATCCTGTCATAGACAATGTGTGAAAAGAACTGTTTTCTCTTGCTCCTGCCTCAAGAGTTGGCTAACCTTCACACTACAGTGGAAATGACCATGAATCCTCCTTCAATGATCAAGTATGGTTTGCACCTTTGTGTTGCCTTCAACAGTCACAGCCTTCACTAGGATGTTTGCAGAACAGTGCTGATCTAGAAAATAGCCATCTCACAGAGCTTTGATCTTCTTAGCACCTTTTTAGTGTCCACAAACCAAATGTGCACATTCGTGCCTGCCTGCCTTTCCAACCAATTTACCACTCATCTGCCATATGTTTGCAGAAGTGTAATTTAATCCATTATTCAGCATATAGTAGGAGAGATTAATATACCTGCTGCCCTTCAGATCAACACCCAGCCATGCTACCTCCTCCTGTCCCTCCTCCACTTCCACCAACACCAGTATAACCAGAGGAGGCAGTAGTCAAATTTGTGGGTCTATGAGACTCTGCTGCTACAACTTTTTATGCCTGCTTTAGACTCTGAGTAATCAATTGCAGCATAAAAAGTCAGAAAAAGAACATCCACCTGCTTGGGTGGGGAATTGGTTGTAACAAACATGACAATTCCACTATCCTGGGGCTGAATAGCAATGTGTGACGTACTGTTACATTCTGCTGAGATTTTTGGCCTTGTCTTCTGTTATCCAGTACTCTTTTTATAATTCTTGGTTAGTGTGACGAAGTGCCCTTCGCCACTTGTGCCTGGAGAGGACTAAGAGCCTCCTGCCCTGCGACTATGGCCCCTGGAAGATTTTGCCCTTTAAATACGTTATTTGGGCATAGTGGATTTTATTAGACTGGTTCTGGCCCTTTAAATGCGCTGACAAAGGATCTGCAGTTTTGTTATGCACTTTGGATGCAGAGTGTGAAGAAAACCCCTGTTTTATGGACTTAGTGTTACTGTTTTATTCCCCCCTCCCTTCTTAGAACACCAGTTAAACCCTTAATAACTGTCATATTTTCAAACACTGACCCTTTAACTGTCATTTTGTTTTCCTCTGAGGAGGAGTTGTTTTGCTGCATGAGTGCTGTTGCTTTGTGTGCTCATTAAACAGACATGCTTGACCCTTTCTTGAGGCCTTGGCTCATGCTTGGGGGATGGGATAAGTCTGCAGTGCTGATGGTGTCAGTTGGAGTGCTTGGAGTCCTCAGGAAGCACTAGGAGCATCGATTGGCGGAGGTACTTTTGGTGGCAAGCGGTGGGATGGCGTCCTAGTGCGAGGAGAAGCAGCTTGGAGACACTGGTAACGTTATGGAGCTACAAGTGAGGGCGACGCTAGCACTCGTCTAGCACCCCTGTCTACAGCAGAAACCAAGGCGTGGATCGGAGCGCTAGTGGCCCAGAGTGGGGCCAAGCAAACATGACTTATTGCTATGAGGGCGACGCTTACATCACGGAGGTAAAGAGGTGGCTAGTCAAGTATGGACCAGACCCTTCGGAAGAGGTGATCGTCCGTATCATGGAAGAGTTGGATGAGGAGAACCAAGCAGCACTGGAATGTGAGTTCAGATTGTGGAGACTTGGACTCGGGACAACCGGTCTCACTCCCCAGCAGCAGACAGAGTCACAGGGAGAGGAGAGCAGCAACCTCCCTCCCCAGCGGCAGTGCACCGTGCAGAGGGAAGAGACAACCGGTCTCCTTCCCCAGCAGCCACAAGAGGTACCCGAAGTAGGGGTCCTCATAGACTGGTCCTGTGAGGAACCCCAACAGGCAGGTGGAGATGGGACCGAGGTCTCTCCACCATGCCCACCGGGATGCTGGGCAACTGGCCCAGATCCCCAGCAGCGACCGGAGTTACCGGGTGCGTAGACAGGTGGTCCTTATTCTCAAATGTTGAGGGACCTCATAGACTCGTCCTGGGAAGACCCACAGATGGCAGGTGGAGATGGGACCAAGGTCTTTCCACCGGCCCTACAAGGATGCTGGGCAGCCGGCCCAGATCCCCAACTGCAGTTGGAGCCCCAGGGAGAGGAGACAACTGGTCTCGCTCCCCAGCGGCATCAGGAGTACCAGGAGGAGGAGGTAGATGACCCCTCCCCTCCACAGCCAACCCCTAACCCGGTACTGAGTTTAGTGGAGAAGATGTTAGCCTCCACTGACTGGCATCCGGGCAGAGCAAGGTCAGCCTCTGCCCTCCTTTGCCCTCTTGGTCAGAGCCTGAATACCCACCGGCCAACCCAGCAGAAGCGCTGGCATCACTAGTTCCCCTCAGCAACCTGGGACATACAGGCCAGAGTTTTATGGACTTAGTTTGACTGTTTTATTCTCCTCCCCCCTTAGAACACCAGTTTAAACCCTTAATAACTGCCATATTTTCAAACACTGTCTGACCCTTTAAAGGGACACTATAGTCACCTGAACAACTTTAGCTTAATGAAGCAGTTTTGGTGTACAGATCATGCCCCTGCAGCCTCACTGCTCAATCCTCTGCCATTTAGGAGTTAAATCCCTTTGTTTATGAACCCTAGTCACACCTCCCTGCATGTGACTTGCACAGCCTTCCATAAACACTTCCTGTAAAGAGAGCCCTAGTTAGGCTTTCTTTATTGCAAGTTCTGTTTAATTAAGATTTTCTTATCCCCTGCTATGTTAATAGCTTGCTAGACCCTGCAAGAGCCTCCTGTATGTGATTAAAGTTTAATTTAGAGATTGAGATACCATTATTTTGAAAGTGAAACCAGTTTGAAAGTGAAACCAGTTTTTTTTTCATGCAGGCTCTGTCAATCATAGCCTGGGGAGGTGTGGCTAGGGCTGCATAAACAGAAACAAAGTGATTTAACTCCTAAATGACAGTGAATTGAGCAGTGAAATTGTAGGGGAATGATCTATACACTAAAACTGCTTTATTTAGCTAAGGTAATTTAGGTGACTATAGTGTTCCTTTAACTGTCATTTTGTTTTCCTCTGAGGAGGAGTTGTTTTGGTGAATGAGTGCTGTTGATTTTGTGTGCTCATTAAACAGACCTACTTGACCCTTTCTAGTACTAGGATCATCGATTGGCGGAGGTATTCTGTCGGAGTGCCAGCGGGTCCGTCACAGTTAGTTTTTCTGGTTTACTATTCTATGTCTGGTTTTCTTTATGCTGGGTGGATACAGTGACTCAAAGCCCAGGCCATTGCACTTAGTCTAGTAATCAGCTGTGCAAATTATGCAAGTAGCAACGGAGGTTATTTGGCCTGAACTGTTGCACCTTCGGTTACAGAGACGCCAGGGCGGTATATTACATACATATTTAAGAAAAGTATAATATAGAAGTATAGATTTTTTTTTGAATTGTACTGCTTTTTCTGTTTTTCACTCTATTGGTTACTTTTTCTCACTTGATCTGTTCATCATGTAGCAGGAATATACTCCTATTAGTATGCTGCAAAATACATACATAATATTATGTATGTATAGCTATATACATGTATAATGTACACTCAGTTGTCCATTTTTACATACTTATGATTAACCTGATTCAGTTCCCAAATCATCCATATGGTACTGAAATTCTCTGAAGCCAAATTAAACCATACTGACATTTGGATTAAATCCTGGTATCCCAAAAAATGTTCTGGTTTTAGCTAAATTGAATTTTATCAGCATTTATGCATCTAATAACATCTCTGGAAGACTCATAGAGTACCCTACGAATATTGTCTCTAGGTTTAATAAATAAATAAATAAAAAAGGTATATTTGGATATTTATTTCAAAACTTTTTATATTGATGGATATTTATTTCAAAACTTTTTATATTAATGGATATTTATTTCAAAACTTTTTATATTGAATAAAGGATTTTTGGTTTTATTACAAACTACTAACTCCTTATTTCAATAACTTACTCAATCTGAGTTTTTTATCTCTCCCTGGCATTTTTTCATTTTATTTATTTTTAACCTGAAGAGCGGTTATCTACTTTTCTCTCAAGAACATCCTAGGTGGGGATCATACCACTAACGCTGTCATCACTGAGCAGTAAGTCTGCTCCATACTTGTAAGTAATATTCTGTTCACTTTTATTTACCTGTATTATATTACTGAGAGCACTATCTGCGGCTATCTATTCTGCTTCGAGTACCTAGATTACCATCTACTGTGAAAGACTACGACCATCATATCCCATGAGTGGGGATTATACCACTGTATGCGATATCCACTAGAGCTGGTCATAGCTCTTGTTCATGTGAGTGCAATATTTTTATCTCTTAAGTGTTGTCCGTCTAGCCCAGACATATTGCACTATCAGGTCGCTCTGTCTTTCCTTTTTCCACATACGGAGACTGAGAAGACCCAGACCCTTCACATACCTCAAGTATAAAGAACCAATATACCAAAGCTGGACTTACCTATTTATCTATTTATTTATTTTTCCTAGAGACAATTTCTATTCTGTATATCGTATTTTATTGGGAATATATTTCATTATATTTTAGTACCTCTTTCTGTGGTGCAGCCCTTCCCCATTTGTTTTCTTTTCTGTTATTTTGAAGGGTTCAGAGGAATCCCCTTCTTAGGGTTGCTGCCTTATTTTACCTTTTTTTATTTAGCGCTGACCCTTTCTGTTTTTTTATCTGTATACCCTATGAATATGCTCACTGTGCTAACTCTAGCTCTTACTTGTCCATTTCTAACACATTACTCACTATTTCCCTTTAGAACCATGATGTGTGCCAGTAGTATTCTCATATAGACCTTTGAAACTGTGCTATAACAATTCAGAACACATCAATTATTCCAGCAGTTTAACCATCTTAATCAAAACTGTCACTTTGACAACCATACATGCAATAACTAGTAATGTTCAATGTTATGTATATATTTAATTATGTAACTCTGTAACTCTATTGTATTGCTTTTTTGTCTTTAGACATATTTGAGTATGACAGATATCCTTGTAAAAAAAACTCTAATAAACGCTTAATAAGGCGCATTATGTATTGATTCAAAAAATATTATATATTGATCATTTGTTTTACTTAAAAATAAAATAGGTTTAAATTTACATAATTCACCTTATATATTAGTAGATGTTTTAGAAAATACGTACAACCAGAGTAAATGCTAATTTATTATATTTTTAGGCAAAAGA
Source organism: Pelobates cultripes (assembly GCA_933207985.1). Classification (NCBI taxonomy): domain Eukaryota; kingdom Metazoa; phylum Chordata; class Amphibia; order Anura; family Pelobatidae; genus Pelobates; species Pelobates cultripes. The sequence continues at coordinate 89,994,799 of OW240916.1, read as the reverse complement.
ATTGATAAATATGTCACGCATATATTTTTTCCATTTAGAAATGATATCTAAAATAGTTATGGGATTATAGAAAATGTCATGGAGATGAAAGTGTATTTCTCCTGGTTTCTTACTACTGTCACACCTAATTACTTGGTTGATACTCTGACCCACACTTTAACACATTACTTTACCGTAACATTTTCAGAACAGCTTGAACATAGTGCTAATTTAGTATTAACAGTTACATTTGACTGTGAAACATAACTGTGCAATGAAACACATGTTCAGAATCTAGAATTCATTAATAGTTCAGAAGTGAAATAACTCGTAATTTCTCTTCTTTTAATTCCTTTTTTTTTTTTTTACTTATACATAAGTTATTATTACCAGTAGCATCATTAGTTTTTTGAAATATTACATAGTACCGAGATTTTTAATGCATTGCTCAACTCAATTTGGTAATATAAGTTAATATGTAATGGTAGATTAAAGGCAACTCAGTATTAAAATACAAATATGCTCTTATTGTAAAAGACATTCATCAGGCGAATACTGAATAATGTATTTCTCGTCTCTGAGCTTAAACTAATCAAATAGAACTAAATTATCCATACTGCCAATCCATAGGATACATTGACTGCATTATAATACCTGCCCAAATCAGGTAATTTTGTTCTGTCTATACACTTATATCACATTCGTTCTTACTGTATTAGAATGAAAAATGTAAGTGACACTATAAGCACAAAATTGCTACTGCAATGGTTCTGGTGCAAATCAATGTTCCTGCAGTCTCTACAATGTAAACTTTGCTTTTTCTTTGAAAAGACACTGTTTACATTGCTTCCAAAGGATACCTCATGTAGTTATCACTCAGACAGTCACGAGAGGTCCTGAGACAAGAGGTCTTTAAAGTCATTATATTCTGCATGAAGATATCCAAAACCCCTCACAGATTTACTGAGCTAGTGCATCTCAATGAGGAGATGCTGATTAGCAAAGAATTGTGATTGCCCTTACCTTTCCTGCAGCTCCTGTCAGCTCCCTTCTCCTCCGTTCCGGTCAGCTCCCTTCTTCTCCACTGTAAGTCTCAACGTGGCAACGCTCTGACGCCGCGGCTCTCGCAAGACTTACACTGGAGCTGAACGGCACGGAGGAGAAGGGAGCTGACAGGAGCTGCAGGAAAGGTAAGTAACAGCTCGCTGCCAGCCCCCAACAGGACCGCCGGGCTTGTAATGAGCCCGGCGGTCCTGATCTGTATTATGGCAATGTAAGTTGCCATAATACAGACATTGACTCGAGTATAAGACGAGTGGGGGTTTTTCAGCACAAAAAATGTGCTGAAAAACTCGTCTTATACTCGAGTATATACGGTATATCCTATTGACAAAATGATCACGAATTCTAAGCAGTATATATAGGAGAAAGACAATATGATATAATTAAGATGCACGCAGAGTGGTTAACTATATCTTCATATATAACCTGCTAGAGAATAATGCATAATTGATTCAATTAATTACATGGCTCATTTTAATGCCCACTATTAATTCTAAACCTAATAAACTTCTACAACCATTTCATTTATTACTCAGACCTCAAAAGAAGGAAATTGCAAGCAAATCATGGTCATTTACATGACGTATTGCCATTGATTGCAAATTGATAGACTTTTTACAATGCAGCACTTTAACCATTATTTTCCTTCCAATTATTTCTGTGGATAAAAAAAAATCAGAATGACCCAGCAGAGTCAGTTCAATCTCTCGCTGTGTATTCTTTAAAGTGTGCCTTCACAGGTCCCCAGTTCCACCACTTACTATAATTACAGAGTCTTAACTCCATTAGCTCACGCCATTAACAAAATCAAATAAAATTCAGCAAACCATATGGTTCAGCAAACCATTTCAGTAAATGAGGCTTTGCACAATGTAAACAACAAATCCCATTGTCATAGTTATTAACAATAACAGCAATAACAAACAAAAAAACACATTTGGCCAATTACAAATAGTCTTTTTTAAAAAGAGAAACACCTTAAATCTTTCTTTGAAAATCATCTATCTATCTATCTATCTATCTATCTATCTATTTATCTATCTATCTCTTTCTGTATACCAAACTGTACAACCTAATTTGGGCTAATTTACCATGTTGTGTTTAAGGTTTACCAACAAGATGATTGTGAAAATGGTTGTTGCTTAGTGACATTAATGACTAGAGTTTTTTTCCATTGCTCAAAATCTTACCAATTGCTACTAGGATTTCTGATAAGAATTGTAACATCTGCTATAGTTAATAAAACAAAGAGCTCATTGTCATGCTTGATGCTAAATTGTACTGGCTACTGCAATGTTACTCAAAGCACATTTAAAGCTCATTTAAATGTGTGCCAAGTATAAACCCCCAGGTGATTTTGGGTCCCCAAGCCCCTAGCCACTCCTCTAAACAAATTGCCACCTACCCCCCTCATCCTAATAATGATGAGGGAGTCCAATAAATCTAAAAATAAGTCAAACAAAGTATGGGTACCATCAGATGTCTTCTTTTTTTAAATTAAATATATATTTTTTTTCAACCCCAAAAAAGCCCCCTCCCCATCCATATTCTTCTGACACAACTATTAAAATAAAAAAGACAAAAAACCAAAACAAAAAAACAACTAGTGACCCAAGCAAAACAAATCCCATTAACCCATTTAGGATTCCACACAGACCGAGCTGGCATGACGGGAATACCCTTATAAGGGCTTTCCCACATTATGCAATCTCAGTCACAGTGATCTGATTGGTAGGCTTGTAAGTCAGCCAATTGGAAGGCTCTAACAACCAAGTGTCTCTTGTCTCTCAAGATTGCTCTTCTTTAAGAAGACAGAAGACATTAGAATGTAGGTATAATATATTTTACACATTGTTAGAATAATTTGGTCATTCACCTCATTTTTGATTTGGTGTTGACTATAAGCCTGAGTATTGTAGCCACTTAGGGGTTTCAACTTCACACAATTCACACTTTTTAAATGAATAGGCTTGAATATGGCATATTATATAATTAATAGTTCACTAATTCTTCCCAACATGAGGCTGGTGGGACATGGTTCATTAGGAGGATTTTTCATTTAATAGGGGGTACAGGGGAGTGGGGAGGGATCTATTCATCCACTGTTATTGTATATAAAGCTCCCACCCAATGCCCATGGTTATAGGCAAGTGGCAAGCTCTGTATTATTTATGACTGGTGCTGTTGTGAATTCAAAGATCAAAAAACTACCCAAAAATACAGAGACTGTTTTAACTTATACGGCAAATTGCCGAGACTTTAATCACATAAATAGTCCAAAATTGTAAAAAATGTTTTAAAAGAGCTGTTCAAAACTACAAATCCTTTATAAATTAACCATGATTTCTGGCGTAATGATCAATCCCCAATGTGTTTTCCATGTTACAAGCATCAATAGCATCAATAGTGATTTAGAAGGGATTCTGTAAATTTACAAAGCCACCCACTTGAATTAGTTCCTTCTTTATGATATGGCTTTACAGCAACAACCTTCCTCTCTTTCTCTTTGAATAATTCAAACAAATATAATTGCATTCTTCATTTTAAAATAATTTGGTGCTCTTTGTACCAAGTCTATGAAATTACAAAAAATGTATACAATATTACTTAGTTGGTTGAATTGCAAGGCTTAACCAATTTGTGCATCTCTCTTTTAATGAACTTTTTGTATTAACATGAGATTTGCAGCTAGAAAAATATTTATCTCTAGTTCCAACACTTATTATTTCCAGACATTTATTTATGACCCAATTTAAATCTTGTGTTTTAAAGAACTCTTCCTAATGAGCTTTTTCCCCTTTTTTCAAAAGGTTATTGAAGTTAGTGAATTATTTCTTCTATAAGAAATACTTTTCAGAATTGCATTTTCATGAAATATAAAATGAAATATAATATTATTTTCCTTGAAAAACTGCATATATTACATTGAAAGCTGTGCCATCTGAATTTTAGTGGTTTTGAATTAGAAGGCAGAATTAAAATCTTTCACAAAAGATTAGTTTGCTATTTTAGCCTGATTGTCCAATGAGTCATCTATGTTTCTCTTGCACTTTACAAGGTAACAATTTTGGTTCTAAGAGTAGGAAATTATGGTACCAAGTTAACTCGTAGAATAAAAAAAAAAGTACTTTTGTGATCAAAGAATTGGAAAAGTGTTGTAAAAGTGATACTTTTATAGGTATAAGTAGTAATTGCAAACTTTAATGAAAAAGGAACACATTAAGCCTGATGAAGGGACCTAGTATTCTGAAAGCTTGCAATTACTATTCTCGGTTAAGCTCTCGGTCACCTTTATGAATCATGAGCGCATATTATTTTATTTATCTATTCTACTAGTTATCACAATACCATCATTTCCTTTGACCTCAATGGAAGATATCACAATAGCTATATAAATATGAAGCTCAAAGTGCTAACAGACTATCTGAGACTGTAAGGAACTACATTCCCCATCTCACCCAGCCTTGCTGTGCCTCCCACTAGCCCCCCCAACCTTCCCAACAATATTTATTGTCCCCAGAACTGGTGCTGCTTATCTTATTTTAAATTGTGCAGGTCCTGCCAGGTCTTGATTCATGGTGCCACAATCTTAGTGTTTGCAAGATGGTGGCTGCTGGAAATCTCTGCCCTTCCTAGCCTCAGTGGAACTGTGTTGAAACTTGGGAACCTGTAAGGCTGACAGCCAATGACAACATTGACCAAGGATGGGGGACTTGACTATAGTTCTACTTTTTGTCAACTTTTGCTAACATGCATGTTAAATAAATAAGGGAAAGTAGTCACTCTTTTTCCTTTTAACTTTTAAAAAGTATCATAAAAAAAATGCACAGGGGGACTGGTAGAACACTATACATAAATGAAAAAAGTGACAGAGACAATTTAATTAGAGATTAGAGATGAGGTAGACCATCATAATCACCCACTATACTTAAAGGGACACTATAGTCACCAGAACAACTACAGCTTATTGAATTTGTTCTGGTGAGTAGAATCATTACCTTCAGGCTTTTTGCTGTAAGCACTGTCTTTTCAGAGAAAATGCAGTGTTTACATTACAGCCTAGTGATAACTTCACTGGCCACTCCTCGGATGGCTGTTAGAGATCCTTCCTGGGTCATGGCTGCCTAAAATGCATCCAAACATTCAGTATCTCCTCCCTCTGCATGCAGACACTGAACTTTCCTTAAAGAGATTCTTTGATTCAATTCATCTCTTTGAGGAGATTAGCCAGGGCTGTGTTTGAATCATGTCGGCTCTGCCCCTGATCTGCCTCCTTGTCAGTCTCAGCCAATCCTATGGGGAAGCATTGTGATTGGATCAGGCTACCACTTATGATGATTGTGTAAAACTGATTATGTAAAACAGCACTCACTCCCACAAAGCTGAGCCAGGGTGCTTGCTGAGCCAGAATCAAACACCAGATTTCCAAACATTAGTAAAGTAATAGGGGTCCAGGCACTCCTTGGTTCAAGACAGGCACTTTATTGGGAACCACAACAGCAACGTTTCGACCCCAAAAGGTCTTTGTCAAGCTTGGGGTCCAGGCACTCCCTGGTTCAAGACAGGCACTTTATTGGGAACCACAACAGCAACGTTTCGACCCCAAAAGGTCTTTGTCAAGCCCCCAAAAGGTCTTTGTCGACCCCACCATCTAGCCCCCCGGGCCCCTCATGCCTCCATATATATCGCAAAATCTTACTGTATTCAAGCCTGAAGCTGTAACTCTGCATGCTGTTTGCCTCAAAAAAACAAGCAGTCTGCTGACATCATCATAAGTGGTAAAGTAATAGGGGTCCAGGCACTCCCTGGTTCAAGACAGGCACTTTATTGGGAACCACAACAGCAACGTTTCGACCCCAAAAGGTCTTTGTCAAGCTTGACAAAGACCTTTTGGGGTCGAAACGTTGCTGTTGTGATTCCCAATACAGTGCCTGTCTTGAACCAGGGAGTGCCTGGACCCCTATTACTTTACCACTTATGATGATGTCAGCAGACTGCTTGTTTTTTTGAGGCAAACAGCATGCAGAGTTACAGCTTCAGGCTTGAATACAGTAAGATTTTGCGATATATATGGAGGCATGAGGGGCCCGGGGGGCTAGATGGTGGTTTTAACACTACAGGGTCAGGAATACATGTTTGTGTTCCTGACCCTATCGTGATCCTTTATGGTATAATCAGGGTCGGATTAACATAGGGGCTGATGGAGCTGCAGCTCCAGGCCCAGGCCCATGGAATAGGCCCATTTTAAAAAAAAATAAACTTTTTTTTTTAAACACACTACTCTTAGGTTTGCCACCTGACTGGTATTTTAATGGCACAGACGGTATTTGAGGCTGCCTGGCCGTGCCGGTATTGCAGTAATACCGGCAATACAAATGCAGGTAATTTTCTCCGAATAAATGGAAATTACTCTGCAATACCAGCACCGGCCAGTAGGGGTCACTGTGTGTGGAGAGAGGCAGGGATAGGAAGTTAAAGAATATCCCTGCCTCTCTCTGCTACTCACTGATCCGTGGGGGAGCAGCTATACAGCACAGAGAGTCCAGACAGCAGCTCTACAGCTCAGGTAAGTGAGGGATGGGGAGAAAGGCAGCAGGGACACATGGGGACACTGAGACACTAGGGGACACATGGGGACACTGAGACACTAGGTGACATATGGGGACACTGAGACACTAGAGGATACAGACACTAGGGGACACATGATGACACATACACTAGGGGACACTGAGACACTAGGACACAGACACTGGGAGACCTGGGAACACTGAGACACTTGGGGACACTGGAAAATATGGGGACACTACGGGACACAGACACTTGGGGACATATGGGGACACAGACACTAGGGGACACATCGGGACACAGACACTAGGGGACACTGAGACACTAGGACACATGGGGACACAGACACTTGGAGACCTGGGGACACAGACACTTGGGGACACTGGAAAACATGGGGACACTGAGACACTAGGGGACACTGGGACACATGGGGATGCTGAGACACATGGAGACGCTGTGAGACATAGGGACATTGGGAGACATTGGGACACGGAGACACTATGTCCCCCAGCCAGTGTCCCTAGTGTTTCAGTGTCCCCAAGTCTCCCAGTGTCTGTGTCCCATGTCTCTCAGTGTGCCAAGTGTCCCCATGTGTCTCAGTGTCCCCATGTCTATGTCCACAACTGTCCCCATGTCTCCCCAAGTGTCTGTCTCCCAGCCAGTGTCCCCTAGTCTCCCAGTATCCCCTAGTCTCCCAGTATCTGCTAGTCTCCCAGTGTCCCCTAGTCTCCCAGTCTCTGTGTCCCTAGTGTCTTAGTGTCCCCAAATGTTTCAGTATCTCCATGTCTCCCAGTGTCTGTGTTCCTAGTGTCTCAGTGTGCCTGGTGCCCCCATGTCTCCCAGTGTCCCTATATGTCCCAGTGTCCACATGTCTATGTCCACAACTGGAGTGTCTGTCTCCCAGCCAGTGTCCCCTAGTCTCCCAGTGTCTGTGTTCCCATGTCTGTGTCCCTAGTGTCTTAGCGTCCCCAAATGTTTCAGTGTCCCCATGTCTCCCAGTGTCTGTGTCCCTAGTGTCTCAGTGTCCCCATTTCTCCCAGTTTCCCTAAATGTCTCAGTGTCCCCATGTCTCCCAGTGTCCCCATGTCTCTGTGTCCCCGGGTCTCTCAGTGTCCCCATGTCTCTCAGTGTCCCCAGTATCTTAGTGACATGGGGACACACTGAGACATTGGGACACTGGGAGAAATGGGGACACAGACACTGGGAGACTAGGGGACTGGGCGACATGGGGACACTGACACTGTGATACATAGGGACACTGAGACACTGGGTGACTTGCGAGACTGAGACACTGGGAGACAGGGAGACACTGGGAGCAATCCATCGATACAGCAGAATCAAACTGTGAGTAGTTTGTTGGTGATTTTACAGAATTTTCTCTGATGTCACTCCTTGTGATTTACATCATGTGATGTCACGCATAACTAATTAATTATACAAATAATTAAGGCTGGTATTTTTTTCCAAGAAAGGTGGCAACCTTAACTACTCTTCACATACTCTTGCTTAAAGGAGCACTATAGTGTCAGGAACACAATCTTGTGTTTCTTACCCTATTATGTTAAAACCACCACCCTGGCCCCTTCTTGCCTCCCTAAATATAGTAAAATATTACTTGTATTCAATTCTGCAGCTGCTGGCTCAGAAGTGGTGGTCTGAGCAAATTACAATACTTCCCCATAGGATTGGCTGAGACTGTCAACTAGGCAGATCAGGGACAGAGCCAGACCCTCAGCATCTCCTCATAAAGATAAATTGAATCAATGCATCTCTATGAGGAAAGTTCAGTGTCTGCGTGCAGAGGGTGGAGACACTAAATGGCAGTGCTGCACACTAGGCAGTACTGCCCCAGGAAGTACCTCTAGCAGCCATCTAAGAAGCGGCCAGTGGAGTTATTTTCTCTGAAAAGACAGTGTTTACTGCAAAAAGCCTGAATGGAATGATTCTACTTACCAGAACAAATACAATAAGCTGTAGTTGTTCTGGCGACTATAGTGTCCCTTTAAGTTTGGAAGCTTAAGAGGGATGTATGGGAACAAAACTTGTGTGCACTGGTTGACATTAAAGTTTATTTAGGTAATGCAGACGTTGGTCTCTCTAACACTGTGGCATGTCCCCTTTCTTCTACACTCACTGCAGACACCTTTTCTCTGTCTCAGACTATATACCAGGAACTTCTGCCTGCTAGTAAGAAGGTAAGGAGACAAGTGGACCAGCGAGTGCTAGGAGACAGTCCTTAGAAAAAATGGAGTGAGCGCATCATTAGACGCATTTATGTCAAGCTCAAGGTGCTGCCTGCATAGTATGCCCTTAGTTGGACAGCCTGCAGGATTGTCAGGCAGGCTGACATGCATTCATGCCAGGCTGACCTGCCAATTCTTTGGACAAATATGCCCCCTTTTTGGGAATGTTCACCCCTTTTGGCAGGTTTTGTCACGTGATTCGAGCCAGTGGCACACCCTTTTACCCAGCCCATTGACTTCCTGCTTCACTGTACACCGCTGTTAGGGGTTATGGATTTACTTGAAGGATGAAAGCATAAATTAGAGAGAAATTAGCATAAAGTATGTGTTTTCTTATAGCTGCATCCTATGAGTTTCCCTCCAGCACCATCTCCATCAGATACATGACGCTTGGGAGGTAAGATTGTTTTAGGTCGATAAGATTCCGTAATTAGGCCCATAATAATTGTCAGCACCAGGCCCACTGTGCTCTTAATCCGGCCCTGGGTATAATATAAGGGATTTGGTGTGCAGCAGTTTTTTGTTTTTTTTATTATCAATCTCTGCCAAAATCTCCCCTAATACGTTTAAGGTTTATTTACTAAAGAACAGTGCCGAAAAAAGTACTGCTAAAATAATATATACTGATATGAATATATAAGCTGCTAGAACACCAAAATCCTTTTATGCAGTTGTGAAAACTCCTATAGAAAAGCACAAAAACTATGAAGCTTTTTCATGTTCTACAGGTAGGTGCATTTTAATAGTGGGTGAATACTCACGCTTCCAGCTGTCTTTTTACATGCTGGTCTCCCCCTCTTCCTATCACTGTGTACATTTAATTGTTTATTCCTGCTTTATCATCTGCCATAATATTCTTTCTGCACACAATAAAGCAGATCTGTTACTTTCTGTTGTCATTTAATCATTTGCAAAAATCCCTAACTGAAACATTCCCTCTGGGTGTCTTGTGGCCGTGCGGGTTATATAGGTTATACTCTGAACCTGTTCCTCAGAAGCATCTGTTCCTCAGAAGATCTTCTTCTGGTCCTCTTCAGCTCCTGTAGCTTCAGTTTCCTTGAGCTGACATCCCAATGTACTGTCTTGCATGTATGATAGTACAGCAATGAAGTCTGCAGAGAATATCGTAAGACTGCAGAATACTCCATAAAACAAGTGTTTTTCCTTACAGCCATCAACGGTGATAGTAAGGGAAATGACAAGCTTGACAAAAGGTAGATTTGCTTCCAAAGAAAGCAGACTCCTTTCCTAGCTGACAAATGTTTGAATACATGCATTGTGTAATTGTGATAGATGAACTGTGATATGAAAGAATGAAAGAATGACATAGATGCACTGCAGAGGTCAAATGTGACCTAAGTTCTGATCGTGATAGGTATTGCATTAAAGGCTGCATTTTTAGAAAGGCTTCCCCTGCAGGTTGGTGTATTGTATATTGCTACATAAACTGTGGACACACTTTACCACACAGGGTGGTGTGGCTCTTGGAAAAAGTCTTCTGTACAGGCAATGTCTTCATAATATAAGCTCAGGACCCCTGTAACAGCTTCAAAATGAATTTAACCATTGACCAGATTGACTCTTCATTGTAAACTGATAAAAAAAAAAGTGCACTGTGTATAATTAATGCTATTTCTGCTGTTTTGACTTTGACAAAGTAATGTTTGTTGTTTCAAAATCTATAAAGCAAGTTGAACCCTTATTGGAAACCAGAATGCAAGGGATCCATCTGGTCTTTCTCTAGTTATACACCCCAGAAAGTAGAAAAAAGCAGCTTAGTGCCTTAGATTAAAGGTACACTCCATGTACCATAAACACTACAGCTACCACTGTGATTTTGAATGGTTTGACTTCTTACCTGGAATTTGCTAGGCTCTACTCCCTGTGTCCACTATCAACATTGAAGAGCCGGATGTTCCTTAGCTCATTGGCTGAGAGTGATCAGCTGATGCTTTCAGCCAATGAGCTAAGTATTGCACAGTGTGACAAATAGTACAAAGTACGGGGTGTGCACTAGTGAAAACCAACACACAGTGAGATATATTTATAACAAGGAATACCTGATGGTACTCCTCTGGTTAATCTGTAAAACATAAAAAAGCTCACATAGCATAACACATGTATACAGACATAATAAAACAAAGAGGTAATGGGTCACTCACACTTCCCAGAGCCACATATAGCAGACTCTGCCTATGTTGGCTTGGCAATAAAAAAGGCTGCTGTAATGTAGTTTTGGTCCTGTAGCTTATTCTTCCACAGATTAAAGTAGGGAGACTTGAAGTACTTCAAAATCAATTTACTTCAAACAAAAGGTGCAAAATACAGGAAATGGCAGCAACAAATAGTAGATTAAAAGTCCAGGATAAAAGTACAACATGTTTCAACCATGTAGGTCTTCTTCAAGGTGCATAATTCCCCCTTCCCCCTATCCATTTATATAGGGTACTGTCCTATTAGGTAATTGAACTTAGCACCATTCTTCCGAACACTCCCGGTCACTTCCGGGCTCCGTTTCTATTCTGGACATATAACCTTTGGCCTTGCATCTTACGTTTGACGTCATTGTGCATCACTACATCATGCATCCTTCCGAATTCTATACAGTACAGAAAACTGTCTGGAGTATGGGAAACCATCTTAAATTTGGGACACAGTTCTCGATACATTCAATGGTGCCCTTACTTCAGAAAGTTACTGCCAAGCACATAGTGAATAAACTATCATATTACATTTTCATAAATCATCACAAAAGCTAATTAAATAAGAATAACTATCACATAATAATACCTTTAAAAATGAGAATTGATATCTATATATCTCATGGCTAAATCAATATATAATTTAGATATTGAATCTAAAGAGGAGAAAAATAAATCAATGTCTGGAAAGGAAAAAAGTAGCAGAGAGGAGAAAGGAGGGAAACATGCCATTAATAAAAACAAATACATTTCTCCAGATTTAAAACATAAAAAATATATGTATAATAATATACCCCAAAGGTAAATGATATATCTGGTAACAAAAAATATAAAATGCACTTCCTTTAGATTCAATTAAAACTGCCATTTCAAAGTCCACGTTAAGCCCATTTGGAGACAAAGTATCTAGATCAAAAATCCACTTCATCTCACATTTGCTCAACGTGGACTCCAAATTCCCACCCTCCAATGTTTTTGTACAGTCTGAATTCTATAAAATTGTAAGGTTGTGGGGTCACTATTACGACACCTCAGAAAATGTAGAGATTGTAATTAAGGTAACCTCTTATGATATTGTAAAAGCACCATAACCACTACAGTGATGGGTGGGGGCTCTAATTAATAACATATAGAGGGGTTTGGACATGTCTTTGTCTATCCTCCATAAACGTGTGCCATTGTACTTCCCTGGGTGCATATAGGGATTGGCTAGCCACCATTGAAATCAAGTGACACTACCTACACTCCTACTTCCTAAAAAAATTTTTTACTAATACCTGTAAAAAATAAATAAAGTCAAACATGTGACAAGCACGTTTGACTTATTCCAGTGAGACTTGCCTGTCTCTCTAATGAGACTTTCTCTGTTAAAGCACTCAAGTGACAACACAAAGTGTGGGAAAGCCTACAAAGGCTTTGCCTGACGTGAATCTCAATCTGCGCAAAGCCCCCATTAAGCAAATATGGATCTGTGTTTTTTTCAACAGCTAGGTTGCATTATTATGGATTTTATTTTGGCCTGTTCTGGGGCTGAAAAAAAAAGAGATTTGAAAGAAAGAATACTTTTTATGTTCTATCCTGCCCCCTATACCAATGGTTTCCAAATCAGTCCTCAAGGCACGCCTTCCAGTCAAGGATTTAGAGATTACCCAGTTGTGTCAAGGTGTTTTTTTTTTTCTAAAAACAACGTAGACACAACTGGGTAACCCCATAAAGGCATGTCTTGAGGACTAGTTTGGAAAGCACTGCCCTGTGTTGAGGGGTAGGTATATTGAGATACCTGGAACATGGACCCTGGAAGAATTGGAGAAAACAGCAAGCTTTTCTTTATTTAGAAACATTGAAACCTATGTGTCCTTGTTAGGGGCAGTGACTGTATATATATATATATATATATATATCTCCTGCATAACACATTGGTTTGTTAGCACTGCAGTTATTGAAAGCTCTCCTAAATGACAACCTGTATAAAAATCCTCAGTTGTTCTCTGATCATTAAACCATTTTTGACAGAAATCTGTATGTTAAAAGCAAGGGGTCATAACAGATTTCACTCCATTTACATTTTTCTAACAAGACCATCACTTTCTGCTTAATAATTTAATTAAGCTGTGTTACAAGGTATGCCAAGTATATAAATGACGCATTACTTATAGAATTCTAAAGTAATCTCTTAATTGTTTTTTTGACCAGAATTCAGATTAAGCACGTTTTTAATTTACCTAAATTAAGTTTTACATTTTAAGTCATACACACTGATTGAAATTTATGCAGTCTGTGTAAACCTTATTTTTGTAATTAAGACACTGTTCTTCCCTGAATACATTACAACAATCATGCAATACATTTAAGACATATTACTTAATGTGTATTTATTGCTTATGATGTAAATGAACGCAAAATGTTATTTTGTGTATTATGCATGAGGGTCTACTAAAATTATTTTCATTTTTAAAGTGAGAACATATGCTGCACTGCTATGAGCTGTAAAATCAAAACATCCAAAAAAGCTGTAGGCATGTGAGAATAAGAGATAAGGACCTTGTAACATGCACAAGCTGCCTCACATTCAGAACACTAACCCTTTCAACGATGCAATGGAGACAGGGCCGGAATGGGGATTCCAAAGCAGCCCAGGAAAAAAAATCTATGCCAGCCCCATAAGTCATTGCGCCATATATTGTTGCATGTAATATGTAAGGCTATGTCTTGCCACCCTAGATGATTGATATATATATATATATATATATATATATATATTGCTTTTTCCAATATAAAATATTGGTCCTTTCAGAGTAAAATTTTAATTATACAGTAAGCATACTCACATGCAGACACAGACAATCTCACTGACACAAGCTGATTGATACACAGCCTCATAGACAAACAAACAATCTCACTGATATACATAAGGTCATTGACATAAAAACACAAGCTCACTCAGTAGCAGGCACACACACACACACAAGCAAGCCCACTCACTAGCAGGCGCGCGCACACACACAGCTTAATGTAGTGGCTCTGGTGTCTCTAGCCTGTCCCTGCAGGCTTTTCAATGTAAACACTGACACTCAGACGGTCACTAGAAGTGCTTCCTGTGTCAGTGCGGATTGGCTGAGATCATCAAGCTTGATGATCTCAGCCGTAGAGGCAGGGCCAGTCGAGGGGAGACCAGCAAAAGGTGAGGAAAAACACACATACACACATACATACCATGACAGACACACACCATGGCACAGACAGACCGTGACACAGACACACACACACCGTGACACAGACAGAAACACACACACACCGTAACACAGACAGAAACACAGACACACCATGACAGACAGACACACACACCATGACAGAGACACACACATACCATGACAGACACACACCTTAAAAAAGACACACACACCTTGACACACACACACACCATAACACAGACAGACTGTGACACAGACAGACACACACCATGACACAGACACACATTACATGGCACAGACAGACACACACACCATGACACACATACACACACACACCATGTCACAAACAGAACGTGACACAGATCCACACACAACGTGACACACAGTCACACTTTACATGACACAGACAGACACACACACACCATGACAAACACACACACACCATAACACAGACCGTGACACAGACAGACACACACACACACAATGACACAGACACACATTGCATGACACAGACAGATGCACACACCATGACAGACAGAGACACACACAGACACACACAATGACACAGACACACATTGCATGACACAGACAGACACACATACCATGACAGACAGAGACACACACACACACACCATGACACAGACAGAGACACAGACGCACACACCATGACACCGACGCACACACCATGACACAGACACACATACCATGACAGACACACACCTTAAAAAAGACACACACACCTTGACACACACACACACCATAACACAGACAGACTGTGACACAGACACACACACCGTGACACAGACACACATTACATTGCACAGACAGACACACACACCATGACACACAGACACACACACACCATGACACAGAGAGAGCGTGACACAGACCCACACCCACCGTGACACACAGTCACACATTACATGACACAGACAGACACACACACACCATGACATACAGACACACACCATGACAAACACACACACACCATAACACAGACTGTGACACAGACAGACACACACACACACAATGACACAGACACACATTGCATGACACAGACAGATGCACACACCATGACAGACAGAGACACACACAGACACACACAATGACACAGACACACATTGCATGACACAGACAGACAGACACACACCATAACACAGACGCACATACCATGACAGACAGAGACACACGCACACCATGACACAGACAGAGACACAGACGCACACACCATGACACAGACGCACACACCATGACACAGACACACACACCATGACACAGACAGACACACACCATGACACAGACACACATCCCATGACACAGACACACACACCATGACAGACACACACACATACACTCACACACATAATTTCTACCTGTGTGCTGGCATGGGGAGCTCTGATGGCGGCCGCATGGGGGAGCTGGCTGTTCTGGCGGCCGCAGGGGGAGCTGGCTGTTCTGGCAGCCGCAGGGGGAGCTGGCTGTTCTGTCTCTGCTCCCCCTCCCCAGCGCGCCGCTTAATGAGATCGGGGCCGGAATATGACGTCATATTCCGGCCCCGGTCTCAAGGAAGTGCGCTGGGGAGGGGGAGCAGAGACAGAACAGCCAGCTCCCCCTGCGGCCGCCAGAACAGCCAGCTCCCCCATGCGGCCGCAGGTGAGCCAGCTGCCTGCCCGGCCCCAGGTGCCGACGGCCCACCGGTAAATTTCCCGGTATCCCGGTGGGCCAGTCCGGCTCTCAATGGAGATAAGCAATGATCAGCACTATTTTACTTCAATTAAAGCAAGACAAGAAAAAATTAACAAAGCTGTTGATAATGCCATAACCACTGTATTGACAGAGAAGTCCTTCAAGTGGTTTAAAGATTAGCTTCCCCCAGAACTACCTAGCAACTTGAGAAGCACTGATCAGGTGGTTTTCTACAAAATAAATTATGTTAGGGTCTAAGAAGCCTGACTAACCATCATTAGCCTAGAACAGGCATGTCCATCTCTGCCCCCCAGGTGTTGCTAAACTACACCTCCCTTGATTCTATGGCCATCTTTTGAAGGCAGAATTTTAGATATCAGAAAGAATGTATTCCTTTGTAATACTTTAATTAGTTGTTTATATTATTCACTAGACTTGTACATTGTTAAAAAAATTTGGTCTGACCAAATTAATACGGCCAAATAAAAAATATGTAAATCGAAGGCATGTCCGACCGACCATGCAAGCAGAAGTGTAAGGCAACAGCTCTGATTCGGGTGAACCTAATCCACTTAATATCTCAGCCATCACACATCATGGGGAATAAAAAACGTGATTCCACTCACACTAAAGATCTAAAGATAACATCTGGATCTCGATAGCATCCTTTAAAAAAAATTCTTCACAGAGAAATTTGACGGCGATCCGGAGGCCTCGAGATCCAGCATGGCGTCCCGCGTGGCCTCACTATCGGCATTACAAGCATGCCTTTGCTTATCGGAGTCATCTGTGACCCCAGACACAGACATAAAGGAGCTATTGCTCAGATTACCATCCAGAGAGGATATCGCTAAGATGCTTGTTGATCTTGATACCTCCATACAAACAAAGATATCTGAACTTGGAGCAGGCCTGGACTCATTGGATGCACGAGTACAACAACGCGAGACCACAATAGAGGCCCACAACTCTTAACTGCCGGCCTTGCAACAACAAACCAGGAAGAACATATCCAACATTACCATGCTACATAGATACATGGGGGGTTATAGATAACAGGGTCAGAAGAAATAATATTTGGATCAGGGAGATACCAGAGCCCATATCGGTCTCCAAAGATATACACCTTATATTGACAGAACTATTTAACTCCATTCTGCAATGTCCACGGGACACTGGCATTAAAACAGATAGAGCACACAGGGCATTGAAGCCTAAGGGCAGATCTGATGACTTTCCACGTGACATTATATGTTGCCTTCATGATTTCCCACTTAAGGAAGCCATAATAAGAAAAGCCAGAAGCACACCTGCCCGGCGTTTCCAGGAACACCCGGTCCAGCTATACCAGGACCTATCCTGGATTACAATACAAGGAAGACGGGCCCTAATACCAATTACCAGCCAGCCAAGGGACAAGCAGCTTAAATACCAAAGGGGATACCCATTTTCTCTCACAGCTACGGTGCATGGAACCACAGCCATGATATACACCTCCAAGGATGTCCCAACATTTGCACAAGCATTCAGATTACAAGAGGTTCATGTTCAGGACTGATTGGTATTAAACCTACTATGCCACAACCACAGCAGCGCAGAGAAATATCTGGACCCAAGAAAAGGAAGAATCCACCTGGGAACCTACCAGGAGTTCCAAAGGTCTCACAACCTCATCATTCTAAATAGACATGAGGCTCTAATTTATGACCAACACTAGTTCCAGATTGCTACTAGCTGCAGCAGCTGATGCCAAATGTGGAGCTGAGAGGTATGCTTACTGTTTAGTTAAATTCTGTTTTTTACTGCTTGACCTTCAACACTGTATGGAATAAAGATCAGGTTAAATTAATGGAAAACTCTGAATGTTGAACATCCCGGAGAGACGGCAACTCCTCCTTGCTGAGTTAAAATGGCTGGCCTCGGATGTGGCACTCATTCAAGAGACCCACTTCCGACCATAATTTGGGGAACGGTGGTTAATGTGGATTAAGGCCTTCTATACCGCTCCACAGGCACAAATACAGGTTAACGGCACATTCTCTGACACTTTGCCCATTCAAAATGGCACAAGACAGGGGTGCCCTCTGTCTCCTCTGCCGTTCATATTCACCTTAGAACCCTTCATAAATGCCATCTGTTCAAATTATAACATCTCTGGTATGACAGGCCATACTTCCCAATATAACATTTCTGCCTATGCAGATGATCTACTCTTCACAACTACTAACTCTGAGTTCTCCCTTAGACACCTAATCTCTGAAATGAACACGTACTCAAAAATGTCAAACTTCAAAATTAATTATGAAAGAAGTGAAATACTTCCTCTTCTGAACACAGACCAAGCCTTGCACACATCAAGTTCTCGTTCCCTTTTACATTTACCACAGCCCATATCAAATACTTAGAAATAAAGATCACCCCACAACTAAAAGACCTCTTCGCCCATAACTATACAGTGCTGCTACAAACCTTAAAAGACATAGCAAATTGGAATAAACAACTTATCTCATGGATAGGCCCATTAACATTATTAAAATGAAGATATCGCCATGCCTACTCTACTTATACCAAACACTATCCATAAGAGTTCCTCCATCATTTTTTGCATCTATGCGCAAATTACTCACTGATTACATCGGTTAGACTTTCTTTTAACACACTGACCAGACCAAAGAGACAAGGAGGACCAAGACTCCCCAACCCATTTCACTACTATCTAGCAACACAATTTACTAGAATATTAGAATGGTGCAACAAGGACAGTTCCAAACAATGGAAATTGCTAGAACAGGAATGGACAAAATTCCCACTAGCATCACCCCTCTGGCAGACCAAGTCAATATCTCATTTCCTACAAGGACACCACCCCACAATAAGCCCCTAATGCTCTTACTGGCCCACTGGCCCCACTCTCTCCAATATCTCACAACCCAGCTTTCCCACCTGGGAAAAATGGACTTCAATAGCCTAAACCAACCCTTTTCCAATATGTATCATTAACAGAAGTCATCAATGGCAGAAAGACTAAACCTATTCCTGTACTATGCCAAAATGTCAACCCCACCTTCATGGACAATCTCTGGTATTATCAACTGCACCAATTCATAACATCACTGAAACATCTAGATCAGACACCACAATACACTAAATTTGAAACATGGTGCACTCAACATTGCCCTATCCATAAAACAACAGGTCTTTCACCACCTAAATACACAACAGACTGGGTCATAGGACTGAACACAACCATTACACCATCAGAATGATCCAAAATGCTTCTTACCCACAGAAACATTATGGACATGTCAATGGTAGAGACCAACTAAAAGTTACTTTCAATATGGTACAAAACACCTCTAAAGATACACAAAATTTACCCAACAATATCTGATAAGTGCTGAAGGTGTAACAGAGAAGAAGGCACATATCATCACATCTGGTGGGACTGTATAATACTGCAAGGGTATTGGAATCAAATACTCTCACCAGTAGCACGAGTCGCTAATATCCCGAGACCCTACTATTTCCTAAAATATTTCTCTATTTAACTCCTAAACCCATAAAACAATACCATAAATCAGTTGAATATTATTTATTATCTCCCGCCAAGGCCCTAGACAACAATCACCCACTCTCCACACACACACACACTCGCTGAATGGTACTCACGAGTACAATGTATGATGTATGAAAGAGATTAAATACTCCATGTCTGGCCATACTACACATTACCCATCGACTTGGGCTGCATGGCTCAACCATATGACAGAAAAAGATAAATCGAACATATAGAAACACTAGCAGACACATGTCAACTCCTGACTTATAACATTCGCCACAGACACTAGAACATTAATTACGATAGCGAATGCCAGTACTGATATGGTTGCTATGACGGGACATAAGACACAGGTGCCAGGTGACTTAGGAACCTGTGACATATGCATCCATTTGTACCAATTCTAGACACTGCAACACAACAAACACTTTGAAAAGAAAACCAACAAATGTGCCCAGGTTTACTTTTATGTTCTTTACTTTTATGTTTCTTTTTTTTCTGTACAGTTTACTTTTATGTTACATTACCATGTTTCGTTTGCTATGTCAGGATATAACCATTGAACACCTTGCCTTGAAGTGAGTAACACACATCCTATACCATGTTCCATATCAAGAAGGAGTACAAACGAGATAGGTGGAGTGAGTGCCGTAGTAATACGGTAGTACTATACCAATAAGACACCACCTACACTAAAAGTAATATATATGTATGCAACCTTATCACTATGCCAGTATGGCACATATTGAATATTGAATATAACTTTCACTGGAATGCATTTAACTGAGATATGTATGTTACATTGTTAATATTTGCATTGTAATATTGATGTACTCACACTATATTTAATTTGTATTCTTTCTGATAAAAACCAATAAAATATGAACAAAAACAATTTAATTCAGCCAACTGAATTTTGTAAAAATACGTTGATTCATCTCATCTAAATATTAGCCATGCAAATGATTCACTGATTCAGGAAAACCTATCTGGATGAACCAAATGAACTATTTCTTTAAGAGTCACTTTATTGATGAAGCCACTGTACTAGTGATGTTCCGAACGGTTCGCTGGCGAATAGTTCCTGTCGAACATCGCTTGTTCGAGTTCGCCACGGATGGCGAACATATGCGCTGTTCGGTCCGCCCCCTATTCGTCATCATTGAGTAAACTTTGACCCTGTACCTCACAGTCAGTAGAAACATTCGAGCCAATCAGCAGCAGACCATTCCTCCCAGACCCTCCCATCTCCTGGACAGCATCCATTTTACATTCATTGTGAAGCTGCATTCTTAGTGAGAGGAGGGACAGTGTAGCTGCTGCTGATTTGATAGGGAAATTGATAGCTAAATTGTAGTGTCCACTACAGTCCTGATCTCATCTGATCTCTCTGACCTCACTACCCCCCACACCCTCAGCCTCACTACACCCCACATCACCCCCAGCCTCACTACCCCCCACACCACACTCAGCCTCACCACCCCCAGCCTCACTACCCCACACACCACCCTCAGCCTCACTAGCCCCCACACCCTCAGCCTCAATACCCCCCCACCACCCTCAACATCACCACCCCCCACACCCTCAGCCTCACTACCCCCCAAACCCTCAGCATCACCACCCCCACACCACCCTCAGCCTCACTACCCCACACCCTCAGCCTCACTACCCCCCACACCACCCTCAGCATCACCACCCTCAGCCTCACTACCCCCCACACCACCCCCAGCCTCACCACCCCCAGCCTCACTACCCCCACACCACCCCAGCCTCACCACCCCCAGCCTCACTACCCCCCACACCACCCTCAGCATCACCACCCCCACACCACCCTCAGCCTCACTACCCCCCACACCCTCAGCCTCACTACCCCCCACACCCTCAGCATCACCACCCCACACACCACCCGCTCGGAACCTTGACGCACCATCCTCCTCCAGCTTAGATTCGGGTGGGGAGGCTAAGGGTGGTGGTGAGGCTGGTGGGGACGGGTGGGAAGGCTGAGGGTGGTGGTGAGGCTGGTGGGGGGGTGGGAAGGCTGAGGGTGGTGGTGAGGCTGGTGGGGGGTGGGAAGGCTGAGGGGGGAGTCTGGGGGGGGTGGTAAGGCTGGTGGGGAGGTGGGAAGGCTGAGGGTGGTGAGGCTGGTGGGGGGGTGGGAAGGCTGAGGGTGGTGAGGCTGAGGGTGTGAGGCTGGTGGGGGGTTGAAGACTTGAGGGTGAGGCTGAGGGCGGAGGCTGGTAGGGGTGGGAGGCTGGTGAGGGAGGCTGAGGGGGTGAGGCTGGTGGGGAGGCTGAGGTGTTGAGGCTGGTGGGGGTGGGGAGGCTGCGGGGAGAGGCTGAAGGTGGTGTGGCTGGTGGGGGGGAGGCTGAGGGTGGTGAGGCTGGTGGGGGGGTGGCGATGCTGGTGGGGGGAGGCTAAGGGTGGTGAGGGAGCCTACCTTCTCTTCCCTGGTGGTCCAGTGGCCACTTCTTCCAGTCTGCAGCTCCGCAGAGCTGCAGACCGTGTAATATCGCGAGACCATCAGAGCGTTCCCGTGGTAACCCGCGGCAACGCTCAGATTGGCCAATTCTCGCGAGACACATTGTCTGCAGCTCTGCTCACTGCGGAGCTGCACACCTCTGTCTGCGATGGTGGCAGGGCAGCCAGGAGGGGCTTTGCACCCGGCGGCATACCGGGCAAGCCGCCGGGCCCCCTCCTGGTGTCAGGTCCTCGGTCACTGACCGAGGACCTGACACAGTCTGCCATAAGGCGGTTTAGGCAGCCGCGAGGCCCCAGCAAGCACGAGGCCTTAGGTGGCTGCCTAAACCGCCTAATTAGAGAGCCGCCTCTGTTTGCGGTTGTTTGCGGTGCATTAAACGGGGAGTTTGGTCTGTCACTGTGAAGCGGGCGTAACCCTTACACTACCTGATCGATACAACATCATACCTGATGTTTTAAAGCACGTTATTCCAAACAATTTAGGAATGTTAGGTGATTTATGCCCTTTATGGATTAAAATCAGACTCTGCAGCAACTATGTAATTTCCATGGGAGTTTTGCCATGGATCCCCCTCCGGCATGCCACAGTCCAGGTGTTAGTCCCCTTGAAACAACTTTTCCATCACTATTGTGGCCAGAAAGAGTCCCTGTGCGTTTTTTTCCGCCTGCCTATTGAAATCTATGGCGGTTCGCCCGGTTCGTCCGTTCACGAACATTTGCGGAAGTTCACATTCGCCGTTCGCGAACTGAAAATTTTATGTTCGCGACATCACTACACTGTACAAGATGATTTTGTCAGTAATAAAAATCCTATAAAATTTATATCTCAAGTTAAAAATGTAATTATTAATTATCAAGAACCAGGTGCAACCTCTTCAATTTTTAAATGGGAAGACGAGTTAAAAAATTATTATTTAATTCAGAGTTGATATGAAGGATGGACCTTAGCTAGGAAGAACATTCATTCCATTACACTGCAAGAAACATATTTTAAATTACTCCATAGATGGTATTTGGTCCCCTCCCATATCACCAATTTCGACAGGACCAATGTTGGAGATGAAATTTAGAGAGAGGTACCTTTCTTCATGGCTGGTTGGAGTGCAAAAACTGCAAGAAATTAAACATGAAATAGATGCTTGTTTATATTTATTTTTAAAACAGATATCTCTTTAACACCAAGTATCTGGCTCTTTCGCTTGGGACTTTCTAAAAAAAAATATTCTAGCGATCTATATACTGCTTACTATTAAAATAAATATTGCAAGAGATTGGCGAAAACCTAATTTCCTGTCATGGGCAGAGCTCATTGGTCAAATCTTCTATCAAGGGAAAATGGAAAGATATTTTTATATGATGAAGGAACAAATGCCATTGAATAATAAGATATGGACCCCCTGGTTTAAATACATCTTAAATGAAGGATAGTGCCAAAAACGTACTGATTAGTTCCATCCATTCTGCTCTTATACCCCAAAATGCAAGTTAGTTTGTAGTATTTTTGTGAATTTTATGTAGTTATGAATAAGATTGATTGTGTCAATTTTTACAACAATGTAATGAATAGCTTAATGTTTTATTACATATGACCGTTATTACTTTGTTAGTATTGTTAGTGTATTTGTATGTGTGTATAATTGGCAAAAAAAAAAAAAAATATATTGTACAAAGAGAGAATGTATTCCTTTGTAATACTTTAATTAGTTGTTTATATTATTCACTAGACTTGTACATTGGTGAAAACTTTGGTTTGACTAAATTAATACGGTCAAATAAAAATATGTAATTCAGCCAACTGAATTTTGTAATATACGCTGATTCATCTCATTCAAATATAATTTTTGTAAATGATTCACTGATTCAGGAAAACCTATCCGGATAAACCAAATGAAATGTACTTCAAAACTGTTACATTATATATGCATACAGCTGTAATCAAAATTATTCAACCCCGATTGAAAATCAGGTTTATTGTCAACATTTAAAGACTTCCAGCTGTTTGCAATGAATAAATTAAACAAAAGCAATTGAAATAGAGAACAAAGAATGCTTCAAGTAATTTCCCCAAATTCAACTGAAAATGCATATTATAATGACTTCTCCAATCTCAAAATTATTCAACCCTCTGAATATATAAGAAATAGATTTTCTCACCCCTCCTGGGAGTTTGAGGGTTCTGCGCAGTATCTTAGCTGTTCCTAGAATTGCACTCTTCTGGACAGCGATTTCAGATATCCCACCTGGAATCTGTTGAAGCCACTCCCCCAACTTGGGAGTCATAGCCCTGAGTGCTCCTATCACAACTAGCTTCTCTTTCCACATCCGTTCTAGCTCTTCTTTTAGTCCTTGGTATTTGTCCACCTTCTCATGTTTCTTCTTCCAGATGTAGTAGTCACTGGTATTGCCACATCCACCATGACTGCAGTATTTCGTTCCTTGTCTACCACCACAAAGTCGTGTTGGTTGGCCAGCACTTGCTTGTCTGTCTGGATCTTGAAGTCCCACAGGATCTTAGCCCTGTCATTCTCGACTACCCTTTGTGGTTTCTCCCATCTGGACTTAGATTATGTGCAGATATTTCGGTACACAATCCCAGCAACTTGGTTGTGTCTCTCCGTGTATGCTGTTCCTGCTAACATCTTGCATCTGTCTACTAGGTGCTGGACTGTCTCAGAGGCCTCTTTGCACAGTCTACACCTCGGGTCTTGTCTGGTGTGGTAGACTCCAGCTTCTATTGATCTGGTGCTGAGTGCCTGCTCCTGTGCTGCTATGATTTGTGCCTCAGTGCTGTCTTTCAGTCCTGCCTTTTCCAACCACTGGTAGGATTTTTGATGTCACATCATGTGAGCCACATCCACAATCTGCCGGTGGTACACCCCACAGAGAGGTTTGTCTTGCTAAGGAACCTCCTCTTTTTCTGCATCTGTGGATCTGTGGAAGTCTCAGGCATTCCCTTAGCACTTCATCTTTGGGAGCCATCTTCATGATGTACTTGTGGATGCTCTATGTTTCATCCAGGACAGTGGCCTTGACACTCATCAGGCCCCGACCTCCTTCCTTCCAGCAGGTGTACAGTCTCTAGGTGCTGAATATCAGGTGGAATCCTCCATTCATAGTGAGTAGTTTCCTAGTCTTGATGGTGACCAGTTCTTCTCTTGGCCAGGTTATTATTCCAGCTGGGTACCTGATGGCTTGGATCTTGTTCTTGCCATTGAGCTGGGACTTCAGGACCTGTCTGACTCTTTGAAGGTAGTTGGATGTTGCTATCCTCCTTGCCTCTTCCTCATGGTTGCCATGCATTTGTGGTACCCCCAGGTACTTGTAGCTGTTCTATACATCTTCTATTTGGCATTCTGGAACTTCAACTCCTTCTGTCCTGATCATCTTCCCTCTTTTTGCTATGATCCACCTGCAATTCTCCAGTCCGAATGACATTCCGATGTCCTTGCTGTATATCCTAGTTAGGTGGATCAGTGAGTCAATGTCTTGCTCATTCTTGGCATACAGCTTGATGTCGTCCATGTAGAGTAGGTGGCTGATGGTAGCTCCACTCTTGAACCTGTATCCGTATCCACTCTTCTTGATGATCTGGCTAAGGGAGTTGAAGCCTATGTAGAACAGCATTGGGGATAGCGAGTCACCTTGGTATATGCCACATTTAATGTTCACTCGAGTTATTGTCCTGGTATTTTCTTCTAGAGTTGTTTTCTTCTTGCCCATTGAGTTCTTGATGAATTCTCTTATTGTCTTGCTGACCTTGTAGAGAGCCAAGCATTCCAGTATCCATGTGTGTAGCATTGTGTCATTGGCTTTCTTGTAGTCAATCCAGACCATACACAGATAGGTCTGTCTGGTCTTAGAATCCCTTGTTACTGCTTGGTCTACCAGTAGTTGGTGTTTTGATCCTATGGTGTTGTTTCCAATCACCTTCTGAGTATTGCTCATATATTGACTCATATGCCCTTGAATCATGGAGGCTATGATGCCTGACATGCCTGGATGGAGCTGTTCCCTTGTGAGGGTCCTTCATGACCAGTATTGTTCTGCCTTATGTTAGCTAGTCAGGGTGGGAGACTGTTGCTAGTAGCTGGTTCATTTGTGCTGCTAGGTGTTCATGCAGTGCTGTTAACTTCTTTATCCAGTAGTTGTGGATACTGTCAGCTCCTGGGGCTGACCAGCTCTTCATGTGTGCTGCTCTCTGTTGTATATCTTCGACTGTGATGATGACTGGTTCCTATTCTGGCAGCATGCACAGGTCTGCTTTCAGGTCTAGTAGCAACTGGGCCTCTCTGTTATGAGATGCTTCTTGCTCCCAGATATTCTTTCTGTACTGTTCAGTCTCAGCTCTGGATGGGTCTTGTGAAGAGATGTGGTGGTTACCCTGTGGCAGTGCATACACCTTGGATGGTTCTTTGGTAAAGAGGGAATTGATTATCTTAGTCTAGGCTTCTCTGGTGTATCCAGGGGCGTACCTAGAGCATTTGGCACCCGGGGCGGATCCTATGCTTGGCACCCCCCCCAAAAAAAAAAAAAACCTGTAAAAAATGTTAAAGGTTTTCTTTCTTTTTTTTTTACAATTTGTAAACTTTGCAAATCCGCTGTCAGCCCCTCCTACAAAACCCTTGTCCTGCCCCGCCCCTCCTACAAAACCTCTGTCCTGCCCCTTCTACAAATCCTGTACTGCCCCTGTCTACAAAAACCCCTTCCACAAATCCCCTGCTTATCCCCCCTTATAAAGACTCCTGTCCCAATACAAAACCCCCGCCCCCTTCTACAAAATCCCTGCAACCCCACACACACATTTACAGGCAGACAGTCACACACTCAGTTAAGACAGTCACACACTGTTACTGGCAGACAGTCACACACAGTCACAGGCAGACAGTCACACATACACATTTCCTCTGTGCGGCCAGTTTATCAGCTGTTTGCGGCCAGTTTATCAGCCCCCTCCAGCCAGGGCACCCGGTGCAAGGATTTGTGACATCACAATGCCCCAGCCATATGATTTGCCATGTTAACTAACGCCAGTGCTGCAGTGCCGCCTTGTTTACATTAAAAGGCCTGCAGGGACAGGCTATAGACACCAGAACCACTACATTAAGCTGAAGTGGTTCTGGGGACTATAGTGTTTCTTTAATGTGAGGTAAATTAGAGCTTAGTGCCACGAATAATATACTAGATTGCCTACTTACAACCAGATGAGGGATGATGATGGGCTCTAGCTGCAGTCTGGCTCCACTGGTCTGGTGCAGAACAGGCTTTCTGGAGGCGGTTTGTAACTGTGGTCACAAAAATCAATGTTCTGGGAGAACGGTAAGCAGCTCCATTTTTTGGGGGCCCTTTACACAGCTCAAGGTCTGGGTCCCGGGGTCCACCTTCATGTTCCACCAATGAGTTTGTTCACAGGGGGTGGAGTGTGTAGGGGATGTCCTGATATGTGTGTAAGGAATGCATTGTGTGAATCTGTGTTTGTATGTGTAGGGGCTGCAAGGTGTGTACAGGATGCAGTATGTGCATTTGTAAGGGATGCATTGAGTGTGTGTAAGGGGTGCATTTAGTGTGTGTAAGGAATGCATTGTGTGTTTCTGTGTGTGTAAGGGATGCATTGTGTGTAAGGGTTGCATTGCTTGTGTATGTGTGTCTGTGTGTGTAATGCATTGTGTGTTTTTCTGTGTGCAAGGGGTGCATTGTGTGTATGTGATGAATATCAATCTCTCCTCCCGCTCCAATTTCCTTCTCCTCCTCCCAATTTCTCTTTCTCACCCCCCCTCCTAATTTCTCTCCCCCTCAATTTCTCTCCCCCCTCCTAATTTCTCTCTTTCTCACCCCCCTCCTAATTTCTCTCCCCCCCTAATTTCTCTTTCCCCCTCCTAATATCTCTTCCCCCCCTCCTAATTTCAATTTCTCTCCCCCCCTCCTAATTTCAATTTCTCTCCCCCCTCCTAATTTCTCTTTCTCACCCCCCTCCTAATTTCTCTCCCCCCCTCCTAGTTTCTCTTCCCCCTCCTAATTTCTCTCTCACCCCCGCCTCCTTTCTCTCTCACCCTCTTTCTCACCCCCCCTCATTTCTTTCACCCCCCCTCATTTCTCCTCTCTCACCCCCCCTTTTTCCTCTTTCTCACCCCTTTCCTCTCACTCCCCCTCGTTTCTCCACACCCCCCTTTTTCCTCTCACTCCCCTCGTTTCTCACCCCTTTTTCCTCCTCCTCCCCCCTCGTTTCTCACCCCTTTTCCTCCACCCCTTTTCCTCTCCACCCCCTTTTTCCTCTCACCCCCCCCCTCGTTTCTCACTTGCTTTTCCTCCTCCACTTGCGTTTCTCACTTGCTTTCCTCTCACCCCCCTCGTTTCTGCCCCCTTTTCTCTCACCCTCTTTCTCACCCTTTTTCCTCTCACCCCCCTCATTTCCCTCTTTCTCACCCCCTACCTCCCTGTAGCGTGGCCGAGCCCTGTATAGTCCGAGGGTACAGGGAGCTTTTGTTTCCTGTACCCGGCGGACTAACAGGAAGTGCACACTCAGTGTGCACTTCCTGTTAGTCCGGCCGGGTACAGGAGACAGCTGCTCCCTGTACCCGCCGACTATACAGGGCTCGGCCACGCTACAGTGAGGGAGCTGACAGGAGGGTGCGCTGAGCGCTGCCCTCCTGTCAGCCCCTCTCCTCAGGCTGCGCCCGGGCGGTGCGGTCCGCCCTCATGGACGCACCGCCCGGGCAAAGCTGCAGCCGCCTGAGGCTCACTACAGAGCGCTCGGGCGGCTGCAGCATGGGGGGGGCGGCGGGGCTGGCCATGGCACCCCCCACCCGGCTGGCACCCGGGGCGGACCGCCCCCCTTGCCCCCCCCTTAGTACGCCACTGGGTGTATCTGCTCAGTCTGGTTGCCAGTGATGTCAGTCTTTGCTTAGCTGTTGCCAGCGCCTCTGGTATGGGCATATCCTAGAAATATAGAAACATAGATTGTGAAGGCAGATAAGAACCATTCGGCCCATCTAGTCTGCCCAATTTTCTAAATACTTTCATTAGTCCCTGGCCTTATCTTATAGTTAGGATAGCCTTATGCCTATCCCATGCATGCTTAAAAGTCTTTACTGTGTTAACCTCTACCACTTCAGTTGGAAGGCTACGCGGTACTTCCTCAGCAGCCAGGCTCTATCTTTGATCTTTCCACCTCTGTTAAGTTGATCCAGCTTACTAACTTCCTTCTGTGCTGTCTTTATCTTGGCTTCCAGTCGTAGTCTGCATGGTGGGCATTGCTTCTATTTTACCTAGGCTAGTTACATTTTGATACTCACCCTCAGTAGCTATAGTGACATTTATGTTAATGTTATTGGTTTAACTTCCTAATACATATCACTTTGTTCACCTTTTGTACACGAGCACTTATATTAGATATTTATATTTAATAACATTTATTTATTTTTATTTTTCTACTTTTATGTTGCTCCTTGTCTGATCTGTTTATCAGTGTACCTACACGTTATTTTTTTGTTTTTTTAGAATTGATGTACTTGAAACAATTTTGGGGCTGGTTTTGCATTCTTTGGCTATCAATTTCTCGTTTTCTAGTTTAGCCACTTTAATTGCCTTTTTGCAAGCATTATGGGCTTCCTTATCTTATATAGGATACCAATGATTTGTTTGATTTAAATGCTTTCAATGCCCTCTTCTTATTTGTAATCTCTTGTTTGCTTCTCTTCTAAACCACATTGGTTTCTTTTATATTCATTACCCATTGGTACGTACTGAGTAATGTACCTTTCTAATATTTGTTTGAAGAGTTTCCATTTATCCTCAGTGTTTTTCACTAAGGAGTTTATGCTCGTCAATATGTTGTAGAGCTTCCCTAATCTTATTGAAATTGCCTTTTTAGAAATTATAAATTTTAGTATAACCTATGTGCTTTTGTTTTTTTGAGTTTATTTTAAAAACATTACCATATTGTGATCTCTATTTCCCAAATGCTCCCCTATTTTAATGTTGGTCAAAAGATCAACATTGTTTGTTACAATGAGATCCAGACAAGCATCCTTTCTAGTTTGTGCTTGTACAAGTTGTGACATGAAGGTGTCATTTAACACATTCAAAAATCTGATTCCCTTTGCTGAAGTACTAGTCACTCTATCCGAATTTAAGTCCGGGTAATTGAAATCTCCAATAATTAACATATTACCCAGATTTGTAGCTTTCCCAATTTGCTCTGAAAGCTTTTCTTCCTCATTAATATTTACATTGTGTGGTTTATAACATATCCCAACCAATCATTGATTTCCCTTCGTTTGCCCCAAGCAGATATCTACCCATAAAGCTTCCACATTTTCCTCTTCACACTCCATATGCCTAAGATTTTATTTTAACTCATGGTTGACATACAAAAAACCCCACCACCCTTCTTGTGTTTCCTATGCTTCCTAAATAACGTGTACCCATTTAAGTTAACTGCCCAGTCATGTGTCTCATCCCACTATGTGTCTATTGTGTCTATTATATCATATTGTGCTATTGCCTCTAGTTCCCCCATTTTGTTATATAGGCTACTTACATTAGTAAGCATACATTTAATACCACCATGAGTCATTTGTATTTTTTGTGAATTTTTATCAATATTACACACCTCCTCTGTTCTGAGCTTGCCCCTCCCCCATCTCCACCCTCCTTATACTGAGCTAAAGCGCATCTCCTTTCTATCCTATCTCCATTTTCTAGATTGCTAGGACCCTCCCCCCTACTACTACTTTAAAATCTCCTCCAACCCTCTAGCCATTCTATACCCGAGCACAGTAGACCCTCTTCCATTTAGGTTTAATCCATCACGGCTATACAGATTGTACCCAAGCACAAATCGTCTCAGTGCTCTAAAAATCCCAAACCCTCTTTCCTGCACCAAGACTTCAGCCACACATTGACCTCTTTGTGGCAGGCTTATGCAATGTATGGTCATATACTGTAACTAAACCCCCATTATTTTTTGCCTAGGTGAGGTGTTTTTAAATAAAACTATTATAATCTGTGAGACTTGAAATCGCTCTTTAGTAAATGAGCGAGTGCGCTGGATTGTATATTTTGCATGTTGTATAAATTGGTCCCAGCAGCACCCTGTAATACAAGCATGTTCGGGTGAGTGCAGCCCTAGACACCTTTGATTTATATATATATATTGCAGTACAATGACAGTCTCATTTCCAGTGGTATTTCCATTCAAATTCAGTCCACATGCAATCAGTATTCCTGATTTTGAGTGTTCAGTTACTTTTGAGCATTCCATTGCATATTTTAAACGTTCAGTCTGGCTGATCCCTGGTTTATTTCTTTATTATGTTATTGTTAATTCTTTCTTTATTTATATGCATTATTTCTATATTTCCCCCTAATCATCAATCATCACTTTTTTTCTTTTTTGATGCCACCGATGGAACACCGAATCACAAAGCAAACAAACCTATTTGGCCACTGAATCAGTATATTAACAAAAAAAAACCTATACTGGAAAAAAAAAAAAATTATAAAATGCCAGATACATTTAAAAAAAATGACTTTTGTTAAATGTTCATAACATCATAAACATCTGTCAAAAAATGAATATTAGCAAAAAGTTACACTTTAAGATGAGAATCCTTGCATATTTTTAGAGAAATAACAAAAAGTAACTATTGTGCCTATCAAAAAGTAACGATTGTATGAAGTAGACTGCATGGCTGTATGAATTAGCAGAGGCTGAAAGTATTTCACCTACACTGAAAGCATTAACTAATGCTAATACAAATATACAAAAAATATATGCAAATCAAGAAGAAAAACTACC
This sequence comes from Pelobates cultripes, assembly GCA_933207985.1. Classification (NCBI taxonomy): domain Eukaryota; kingdom Metazoa; phylum Chordata; class Amphibia; order Anura; family Pelobatidae; genus Pelobates; species Pelobates cultripes. The sequence goes on along the minus strand of OW240916.1, from coordinate 89,963,039 downwards.
ACAACAAGAGGACATAGTCTTAAATTAGAGGGGCAAAGGTTTAAAAATAATATTAGGAAGTATTACTTTACAGAGAGGGTAGTGGATGCATGGAATAGCCTTCCAGCTTAACTGGTAGAGGTTAACACAGTGAGGGAGTTTAAGCATGCGTGGGATAGGCATAAGGCTATCCTAACTATAAGATAAGGCTAGGGACTAATGAAAGTATTTAGAAAATTGGGCAGACTAGATGGGCCGAATGGCTCTTATCTGCCGTCACAATCTATGTTTCTATGTTTCTAAATACACAAAAAAGGCCCCGCGCTCAGACTCCCACTACTCCTGGGTGGCAGCAATGACCATAGTACACATCAGCCCCAATACATACAATAAAAATCAAAGAAAAGAGTTACGTGCGCTCTACCCCAAATCCTTATGCATATTTAGACAAATGGAGGTTTGGAGTGAAATAAGCATAGAGATTTGGGGTAATGTGCAGGTAACTGAGCCACCATTTTGGGTACAATCTGATATGCAAATCATTTAGGTTATCTCTTTAAGGGCAAAAGATGAGCTAAAACCAGCTTGAAAACTGTGTGGAGAGCCACCAAAGAACGAACCAATTGAGTTGTTGTCAATTCTCAGTATTCTCTTGCTTCCTGTTTGTTTTTGTTTTTTTATAAAAGAGAACTAGGCACATGTAAACAACACCTTGGATGGAGACAATACTAATATAGTGATAACTCATCTTATTTCCAGCACTATGCAGGTCCGAACTTGCAGCACTGACCCAGGAAGCACTTTGAATGACTGTCTAGAGGTGTTCCAAGGCTGTAATTTAAATACTGCCTTTTCTCTAAATTAAAAAGCCTGCAGGGACTGACTATACTCACCAGAACACCTACATTAAGCTGTACTTGTTCTGGTGACTATAGTGTCCCTTTAAGGGTACATATCTACAAATGTGTACTCCAACTCTATAGTGCCCTCGTAGTCCTCCACATGTAGGTTTTACTTACTTTTTCTCCCTTTCAGTGCCAGTCTTTACACTGCTGTTCCACCTCCTTGACTGAGATCATTTAGATTAATATTTCAGCCAATCCAATACTTTCCCATAAGGAACAAATTGGGAGGCTACACTGTTCCAGTCATATGGTCTCTAAGAGACCATCTGATAGCAATAGTCGAATTTCAATCTGCAATTTCTCGAGAAGCGCCTCTAGTAGCTGTCTGAGTGACGGCCACTGAAAACGTTTAAATCCTGCAATGAAAACATTCCCATTCCCGCAGAATGGCAATCTTTTAACTTGCAGGATCAAAACAGGGATGGAGGGGGTGGGGTGAAGGGCATGGCTCCCAGGCCACTTCATTGAGAAAAAAAGGTTTAGGTGCCTATAGTGTCTCTTTAAGAATTTTGACAATTTGAGGATATTAGTAATAGGTTAAATAAAAGTCACCTTTGATGTGTATAGTTTTTTGTTTTCATTAAAAAAATGTAAGAATACTCTTTTTTTTTTTTTTTTAAGTAAGAATATTTAAATAAAAGTCACATTTTAGTGGAAACCATTACAGGAGCATATTTCCAAAATAAAAAATGTCTAATCATTTAACTGAATGCAAGTATGTTTGCCAAGTAATATGTGGCATTACGCTAAGTAAATATAAAATACCAATTAAGATGAAATACTAATTAAGTTGATTGCTCTCATGAACTATGATGTATTTCTATAATTGCCTCCATAAGCCGTCATGATATTGCTTCTCTGCCTCTTACGTGTTCTATATAAGAATGTATCTGAGATTGGCAATATAACCATTACAACTGCATGCTGTGCACACCTGTAACTATTTAAAGGTTTGTGACTCATTACTGCAAAAGATCCAGAGATGCCAGTAAACTGTCACTGTTTAGTATACAGTAATGTTAAGGTTGGAGAATTATTTAGATGCCTGAAATTAATGTGACATTGAAAGACAAATTCAATAATTTTGGTAGCATAGCAGAGAATTAGAGTGACGGTGATGAGTGTCAGTGTAGACTGAATTTGGAAGGTAAACAGGCAGAAAGTGGTAATGGAAGATTTATTAAGCCACAAATCTGAATTAAAAAGAAATTTGATGAAGGTGGACTTGAGGTGACCTCCAGAGCACATATTAGATAACACATAATGCAGGTGTAAAGGACAAGTGGGATGTATAACGTTGCCCACACCATAGGATTAAACTAAGAATATGGGCTTAAAGGAACACCAGTGCAACTACATGTATTCCTGACCCTATAGTGTTAACACAACCATCTGGCCCCCCTGGGCCCCTCATGCCTCCATAAATATAGTAAAAATCTTACTGTATTCAAGCCAGAAGCTGTAAATCTGCATGCTGTTAGACTCAGGAAAAACAAGCAGTCTGCTGACATGTGATAGCCTGATCCAATCACAGTGCTTCCCCATAGGATTGGCTGAGACTGACAAGAAGGCAGATCAGGGGCAGAGCCAGCATGATTCAAACACAGCCCAGGCCAATCAGCATCTCCTCATAGAGATTCATTGAATCAATGAATCTCTATGAGGAAAGTTCAGTGTCTGCATGCAGTGGGAGTAGATACTGAATCACAGGATGCTCGTGCACAGCATATCTGAGTGGATAGAGGCATATTATGCCTCCATCAACTCAGAAGTCCCTCTGGTTCACTCTGAGTGACTGCAACTGGAAGTGTTCCTAGCTTTCAATGTAAACACTATATTTTCTCAGAAAATACAGTGTTTACATGAGAATGACTGCAGAGAGCTATAGTTCTCACCTGAACAACCTCATTAAGCTGAAGTTGTTCAGGTGACTATAGTGTCCCTTTAAATATATTATTTTCGAGTAAACTTTTAAAACAATTTTATATTGTAAAAATGCTTTCATTTTGTAATATTTTGATAGTTTATATTTTATATATTGATATATATTGCTAAATATGATATACATTTGATGTTTTAATATAATAAAAGAATCATTTTAAAAGTTTATCCAAAAATATTGAATCATTTGGAAAGCTTATCCAATAATATTAAATTAAGGCTAATGCTGTATTAAATGTTACAGGCACAGACATATTGTTCACGGAAGGAATAACTCCACTAAAGCACTGAGCATAACTCGATCACAACCTGGACTTCAATTTAATAAGCTTTCCAAATGATTCAATAGTGTCAGAAAAACATTCCAACTGATTTATCTACAGAATCCACTATGGAAGTCTATAGGGATTTTAAAAATAAATTATTTGGAAAATTTCTGTAACAGTATTACTTTTTTTGGAAAGTATATTAAATTTATGCCTTAATACGACAGTGCTCCAAATCCATCATTGCTTCTCTTGCCCAAAGCTCAGAGGCTTTAGATAAGAGATGTTTACCTTTTTCTTCAATCGTTGGAAGCTTGAAATGGAGAGGAATCGCCAGGAGTCCTTCCTGGTAAAATATTTTATAAATAAATAATATTTTAATATTCATGCTGCAGAATTTGAGGGGGAGTTTCAAATATTGGTAGGGACAAAGGGACAATATTTTCTACATAACTTTTGAGTTTTGCACTAAATCAGAAATGAATACATGATCAGATATTCCACTTTGCAGTAAAGCATATCACTGAAAATGGCAATATAAAAGGCAGGATCACTTGTTTATTATATACTTTCGCTGTATGCACCTGCCTTTATTGTTGCTGCTTAGGCTTTAATGGAGTGGGATGTTGGGGAGGGTTGTGGAAATAGATAAACTATATAACCAAAAATATGTAGACACCCCGTAACAATTACTGAGTTCAAGTGCTTCAGCCTCACCTATTACTGCAGGTACATAAAAACTCCTTTGCACCTAACCACCCCATTACCATTCTTTCCAAATAACCATGCTACACACATTTTAAAGTGGATAAGGGCAATGGTCACAGCTTTATTTACCAAACAATACTGGGTCGATACCCTAAAAATCCATTCCTAAGAACCTACTTCAGCCTGCATCTTGTTCTCAAACAAAGTGTCAGGCTTCTCCCATATCATTTGTACTCAGATCGGCATTTACCTGTATAACGTCTGTGTTTCGCTGATCCAACTCCACCCATGCATCTGATGTCACACGCTTCCCTGTTAAAAGAATGCTGCGGCCGCATACGCATTGCTCAATCATTTTGCCACTTGATACTTTGTTACTTATGTGTTGCCAATTGCCAATGGAGCTCCTTCTATTTATCACCCGTGTACTGAACCTCGCTTACCTGATCCTGACTACGTTGACTTCTCCACTCCCAGACTCGGAAGAGACTTGACCATGAATTCCTCCAATCCTCAGTATACTGCAGGTATCCTAAATCCTTAATAACATACTGGAAAGGACTTCAGTTCTCATCATCCACAGTTTTCATCATCAACAGTTTTTTTATTGGATCATAGTTATTAAGAAGGATAAAAGGGAATACACTTGTCTGTCGTCTGGGATCCAGTTACTCCCAAATTGCTCTATTTGAAGTAATATTTTCAGCTGATTGCTCTTTTCTAAGTTATTTGCATTTATTATTTACTGGAGTCGAAAAGACTGTGATATTTAATCCTAATCAGGATCAACTTTATTTTATTACTACTGAAGTCTATATTCTCTGTGAAGCAATCATAACAGGATCTATCTTTGTTTATGCATTATTATTTTCAATTGATATTGCTGCAGAGGATTATTAAATTGTAATTACCAAAATTAAATAAATTGTACTTTCTTAAAGTGATAGCATCAAATTTAGTTTTTCACCTGCAGTTGTGTTCCAAATGAAGTTTTTCTAAAAGTGTCACACAAAGATAGATTGTGAATCTGTGCCCACCACAGTCAGCGCCTGATCAATAAATGGCTGTAATCCCATATTGAATATCTGACACAATCAGGATAACCATGTCCTGACGCATAATGTTCTGGTTATCCCCTTTGAGCACAGTATAACAAATCACCAGACCTCTAATACGTTTAACAAACTGCAACATCATCATATTTAACTTCCGCCTACTGCCAATGCCCTCAGGTTAGGAAAAGTATAGTAGGGAAAACTTACAGCAGATTACAAAATAAATCCAAATACCTTGCCAGATCATGCTTACAAGTATTGAATTCACCATTCGGTCTGGGATTAAGTTATTCTCACCCACATGAATGAGGAGCACAAAACTCTGTAAAGTATACAATGTGAAATGGATATTGTTTTGATGCAGAGAGATTTCGACATATTGGGGGATTGTGCACTCAAATGGCAAATTCATTTCAATGTAGATAATTGCAAAGTTATGCACTATGGTGTCAATAATGCACAAGCAACTTACACCCTAAACGGTAATGAATTTGGGAAAACATGAGAAGCATTTGAATTGCTACAGAAAACAAACTAGGCAACAATGTGCAATGTCAATAGGAAGTTGCTAAGGCAAACCACGTATAAAAGAAGGGCATTGAGACTTTGGATGAAAATATAATTTGGCCTCTTTATAAATCAATGGTACGACCACACCTTTGTTGTGCAATATTGGGCAACTGTTCTAAAGAAGGATATTATGGCACTACAAAAAGTTTAGAGGTAGGCTACAAAATTAATAAAAGGAATGAACCATTTTAGTTGTTTTTTTTTACAGTAAGAACAATAAAGATGTGGAGTCTGCAAAAGGTCTGGAAACCCAACACCCACAAACCAACCATATGCCACTGTCATAGGATGCCACATTTGCCACAAGTCAGTTTGTAAAATTTCTACTCTAATAGACCTACCCCAGTCAAATGCAAATTAAATTATAGTGAAGTGGAAGCATATAGCCATAACAGCTTAGCCTTAAAAGTGGTAGACTACACATACCCACAGAGTGGAATGCTGAAGTGCGTAATGTGCAAAATAATTATTTGGCACCAAACAAAAAACAATATGGGATAGTAAAAAGCCTCCTAACGTATTTCAGACTCTTGTTGAAAGGATAATGATCTTGGGTTGTTTTTCAGGATTCCAGTCAAGCCCTTTGGAACCAGTGAAGGCTCATCTTGATGCTACAAGGATACCAAAACATTTTAGACAATTCGGAACTTCTAAATTTGTTGCATTCGTTTAGGGGACACTCTTACCTGTTCCAGCATGATTGTGCCACTGAGCACAAAGGGAAGTCATGACATGTTGAGGTCATGGTTTGATGAAATTTGTGGAGTGGAGCACTGACCTCTACATCAGTTAACATCAGTAAACACCTTTGCGAAGACTTAGAATGCAGTTTGCAAACCAGACCTTCTTCTTTAACATCAGTGTCTCATCTTACAAATGCTCTTGTGACTGATTGGCCACATATTTCCACAGAGAAACAAAAGAGAGTCAGCGCTAATAAATCCTAAGAGAAAAAGGCAGCAATCCCAAACAAGGACTCCCTTGAATGCCCTTGAAGATAATTAGAGAGATAACAAAAAACAATAGATGGGGCTGCACCACAATATAGGAAAGTAAAAAAGTCCTAGCTTGGATAAGTCACTGTAGGTACAAAGTCCAGAAGTGTGGAACTGATGTCCAGTGGAGGTCTCCGAAGCCAGGGAGTTGTGGTTCTTGCACTTTTCAAATATATAGGGGATAAGAGATGAGAAGAAATAATGGTGCAGTACATTCTTTGAAGTGCCAATATAAATAGAGTGATAGAATTCCTACTTACATTCAGTAGAGCTTAAGCCAGCTCTGGTTTGTATGGCATACAGTGGTATGATCCCCGCTTATGGGATATGGGGTGAGTGTCCTCTTGTGTATAGTAGCATCAAGGACCCAGGAAAGGGGTGATAAAAAATGGATACAATAATGGTGCAGTATGTTCCACAGTGGATAAAAATGATAAAATATAGTAGTAACACTCACATTTAGCAGAGCTTAGTATGCTTATCACACCAGAAATTGATATTACTTTTAGTTGAGAATGAGTTTATTGATTTGTATCCTAAATGTCAACGGTATTCTTAAACTCTCTCTAAGAAAGAAAGATTAGCTATACAGTTATTGAGGAAGAATGTAGATCTGGTCATTCAACAAGCAGATAGATAGTTTCTTGCTTAATGTTTCTTACGCCTCCTTTTATTTTAATACTAAAACATATCTTTTTCTTATTGCTGCTCATATAAAATTTAATAAGAAGAAATCTTTGCAAAACATTAAAACATTAAAAAATATGTTCTTTCTCTGAGACTAAACAGTAAAAAAACAGTTAATTAAGAGTAACCTTAATCCAGTCTGATTTTTTCACCATGAGATCCATCAGCTTAATCGATGCAGTAGTTAAGGGAGAATCCAAGAGATATCCAAAGTGCATAGTTAAGTTATTACCAGTTATTGCAGAGTAAAACCAAAAGGAAAGAAAAATTAGCAGAGTCCAAACAAGCCAGTTATTACCAAAAAGTCAGTCCAATCCAGTGCGAGGTACAAAGGCGTAAAGCCTTTATCCATGCCAATTTTGTTTAACGTTGATCGAGAAGGTTTGTAGAAGTTGCAAGGTTTTTAGAGGTCAAAACAGCAAGAAACAGGTTTACTTCTGAATGTAGGATAAACTAGTGTAGAAAACAGAGTGAACAATGAATAAATACTCACTAATTAAGCCCTGAATGACCTAAATGGACCTGTTTTATAGGAGAAATAAGCAATTAGTCATTTAAAGAGAAAACTTGCATCAATTCATAATTGACCATTTGTCAGGGACTCAGGGACTCTAACAGTACTTTTTTTGCCAGTTGAAAGATATTTTATGGTTGACTGGCTAAATCTGGGTGACCCTGGAATTGGTTTTGTTGTATTTCAAGATTCCCCATATACTGGGATTACAGGCTACACAACTTCATTTTAAATACTGAGTAATATCTGTTTTGTCACAATTACTTATCATTTTACTTGGCCTCCTCGGACTTCTGTGGGAGCTAAATTTGTTCCCTCCTGTGCCAACCTTTTCATGGATTGGTGGGATGAGCTCCACATCTATGCAGGTGGGGTAGCCAAGTTCTGGGGGAAGTATATATTACATACAAATGCTTATAGATGACCTATTGGGGATTTGGCAGGGTGATAAACAAGTGTTTATATTTATATGAGCTTATGTTTATATACCCTATTGAAGACACAATGGTACAGGGGACTGGGACACAGGTTTTGCACATGGTTTAACATAGTCATATAACCTTTTTTGGACCATTTGCAATAACAGCAATATTTAAAGTTTTACCCAAAATAACCATGAAGAGAAAATATCATCATATAGCTGTCTTGCCCCTATGGCTACTGTTTACCTTCACAAAACAATTAAAAAATTTATAAGCAAGATAACTTTCTATCAACTACCCCAGAGTATGAGCATGGAACAGTAGCATACATTGCTCCCCGCAACATCATTCCTTTAGCTTTTTTGTCACAATTGAGGGAACAAATATAAAAAAGTTGAGAAATGTTTCCTCTTTTCTCTCTACTTGTTTCTCTTGTTTCTGTATTGAAAGTCTGCTGGTTTATTTTTTTAAATTCAAATCCCAACATTTGTTAAATCCTTACATTTAAAATCAAATAAATAAGTTGGTTCATGGTTTTTCTTCTTTTGTAAGGTTAATTTTTATTTCTAAAGATTCAAAGCAGGTCAGAATTTAGTGATCAGTGTAACATTTACATTAATTGAAGAGAGCTGCTTAAACTACAGTTCAGTAGGTAAGAAAAAAAGATAATGCCAGATAGTATTAAATATGCATGAATTCTTTGTTTTATTGTAAAGAATAAAGCTTTTGAGTGGAAACATCTTAAATTTCCGTAACTAAATATAACAAATAAGCACAAAGCAGGTTTGTTTACAAATTATATCTGATGTATAATTAACTAGTAAATTGATCACCATGCGGAATAAATTGTTTTGGTTTTTTTTGCAATCATCCTAGTCTATTTTTAGCTGAACTGTGGTTATACATTTATGAAAATACTTAAATGTCCAAAGCATTAATACACAATTCACAGCTCATTACAGATATATAAGATAAGATATAAGATATAATACATTTGTGATATGTGGACCAAAAACAGTTAAGTGACGTAAAGACACACAAATATAACACTCATGTAGGATTCATCTACAGCCCACACAGTAAAAACAGTGAAAGAGCAAAACAGAAAAAGTATAGCACTAAAATGTGCAACAATAAAATAAAGAAACCAAAATATATTAAGGAGCAGCAAATAAATCAAACTATTGAAAAAAAAAAAACTGAGATAAATGATAACTTACTATCCAATCATATTTGATCAAATAATATACTTCTGAGTATATATAAGGAACCTGGTGGCAACTTTTTGAATAAAGCTTCCTTTAAAATTATCATAAAAAAAAAATGAATGACAGTTAGATTTCCAATGTACACAGGGACATTGTATCAACCTGGTAAAAATATTTAGAACATGAACATATTCTACAAGACTATAATTAGTGAAAGTCCCTGTTCAAACAAGCTTACACTCTATAGCAGGTCAATATACACTGCTCAAAAAAATAAAGGGAACACAACAATAACACATCCTAGTTCTGAATGAATTAAATATTCTTCTGAAATACTTTGTTCTTTACATAAGTGAATGTGCTGACAACAAATTCACACAAAAATTAAAAAATGGAAATCAAATTTTTAAACCCATGGAGGTCTGGATTTGGAGTCACACTCAAAATTAAAGTGGAAAAACAAACTACAGGCTGATCCAACTTTGATGTAATGTCCTTAAAACAAGTCAAAATGAGGCTCAGTAGTGTGTGTGGCCTCCACGTGCCTGTATGACCACCCTACAATGTCTGTGCATGCTCCTGATGAGGTGTCGGATGGTCTCCTGAGGGATCTCCTCCCAGACCTGGACTAAAGCAACGAGACGTTGGTGGATGGAGTGAGACATGATGTCCCAGATGTGCTCATTGGATTCATGTCTTGGGAACGGGCGGGCCAGTCCATAGCATCAATGCCTTCGTCTTGCAGGAACTGCTGACACACTCCAGCCACATGAGGTCTAGCATTGTCTTGCATTTGGTGGAAGTAGGTTCCTATGCTTTTTTGTTGGGATCCCCATTAGTCAGACATCCAGATTGAAGCGAGTGATAATTGATCTTTTACAAGGTAATGAGACTTAAAGGGACACTCAAGATCCCTAAAGCACTTTAGTTTGCTGAAATGCTTTATGTGGAAAGAGTGTACCCTATTTATTCATTTTACAAAAAGTGCAGATTTCAATAGTAATTGATACTTTTATAAATTATACTATTTACACCCCCTGGCTTTCAATCAGACAACCGGTCCTGTTACTTCCTGGTTTGGTTAGCTCAGTTGAGCTAAACCCAAGTGGCAGCAAAAGCTCAGAGAACCTGTTTTGCTAAGTCTTCTCAATGAGCTGTATTGGAAGTCTGTGTATCAAACATAAAAGAAAAGAAACTATGCACTCAGCAATCCAAATCTTGACAGCCTTTTTAATGGAGCATATCACTTGATCAATGTTTCGGTCACTATCTCTGACCTTTATCAAGCAGTAAATATTGACCAAAATGTTGTCTAAGTGATATGTTCTATTAAAAAAGCTATCAAGATTTGGATTGCTGCATGCCTGAGGGCTCAATAATGTTGAGGAGTTTCAGCCATCTCCAGGGTTTGGAGTACCACAAACTTAATATGTGAATTATCTACATGTAATATTTTATGGTGTGCAGTCCTCTACATTGAATACGAATCTAAGAATACTTAATCATATCATCAAACTTTTTTTTTTTATTATTTTCTTTTTTTTCCCACCTCCACTGTTGGTAGGTACTAACCACTGCATACCAGGAACACCCCTCAAGACTTGGAGATGTTCAGTCATATAGCCATCACTAATTAGCCCTTGTCAAAGTCAATAAGATCTTATTGCGTGCCCATTTTCCTGCTTCCAACACATGAATTTCAAGAACTGACTGTTTACTTGCTGTCAAATATATCCCATTATTTGACTGGTGCCATTGTAATTATGTAATAATGTTATTCACGTCACCTGTCAGTCATTTTAGTGTTATGGCTGTTCAGGTCATTACATTTGAATTAGCAGAATACCAAGAAATACATCATTGATATACACAAAAAGTAAATTAGTACTCTTAGAGAGAAGCAGAAGACACAATATAGCAAACTGGTGAAAAGAAAATATTTTGATTAAAGTAGAAACCATCAGAAAGAAAATGAAACAAAAAAACTAATTTTAACCCGGTAATAATTCAAGATTTTCCTAGTCTTGACGTCAGAAAATATAGATTTTATTAAAGACAGGAGGCGAGTATTATGCATTAACTTTCTTTACTTCACTCCAGCAGCAAATATATTTTTTCAATAAAGTTTAGTGAATAAAACAAAAAGATAAAAACAACAGAGTAACTGAAATGGAACGTTGGTAGCCAATCCACATCCAGCATAGTTTCATATAGTGAATGATCCCCAATATTCTCCCTCTTTCGAGCTACAAATCTAGAAGAAGTGTCTAGTAGAGTAACGCCAAGGACAGAATGACGAAACTCCAAACAGGATTAAGCTGAAATATAAATAACAGGGTGGGTTAATGGGAGGGATAATACTCGCCTCCTGTCTTTAATAAAATCTATATTTTCTGACGTCAAGACTAGGAAAATCTTGAATTTTATAACAAGACAGGAGGCTCATATTATGCATGTTCAAAGCTAAATAGTCATAATATAAAATACATCAGAGGTTATTACAATATTATTTTTGAAACATGCAGGCTAGGTCTAAAATAAAACTGTTTAAATGTAGATTCTGGAGACCAATCTGCAGTTTTTAACAGATCTGACAAAAAGCCTCCTGCTTGAAACACTTTAGTAGTCATAGCTCCTCTTGATGAGTGAGCTCCAAATATTGAAATAGTGATGTCCCGAACGGTTCGCTGAACGGTTCGCCACGAACGGTTCGCCACAGACTCATCATTGAGTAAACTTTGACCCTGTACCTCACAGTCAGCAGACACATTCCAGCCAATCAGCAGCAGACCCTCCATCCCAGAACCTCCCACCTCCTGGACAGCATCCATTTTACATTCATTGTGAAGCTGCATTCTTAGTGAGCTGTCCAGGAGGTGGGAGGGTCTGGGAGGGAGGGTCTGCTGCTGATTGGTTGGAATGTGTCTGCTGACTGTGAGGTACAGGGTCAAAGTTTACTCAATACTGAGTCCGTGGCGAAACGTTCGTGGCGAACCCGTTCAGCGAACCGTCGGACATTACTATTGAAAATATTAATACCTGCCATAGACATAGTTTGTCATACCCATCTAGCTAAAGATGTAGAGGAGACAGGCAGAAAAGGTTTACGAAAAGAGATTAGTAATTGCGAGAAATTATAATTTCGAATCAAAGAGGTTTTAAACTCATATGTTTGAAGACAACTAACAACACATAGAAGAGGATGGTCAGAAAATGAAGGATAGAATACAGTGCAGAGATTAGCTTTGATACGTCTAACAATAGAAAAATTAACACCATCAGGAGTATATTGTCTATAATTTAAGTTTAAAGTCTTAATGTCAGAAACTCTTTTGAAAGAGATGAGACATAGTAATGTGGTAAACTTAAATGAAAGCAATTTTAAGGATAATGACTCATTGGCACCCCATGATTCTATCAACTGGAGTACCAGAGTAACATCCCAGGTGGAATTATATTTAGGGCATGGAGGACGTTTAAATCTAATACCCTTCATAAGTCTGCAGACTAGAGGATGTTTACCCACAGGGGAAAATTCAATAGGGTCGTGATTTGCTGAGATAGCAGATCTCAGCAAATCGCTGAGATAGCAGATCTATTAATGGTGCGATAAGCTTTCCCTGAGTCAAAAGAGCCTGACAAAATGTTTTGAATGTTTGCTAAATCTGAATGTATGGGATCCACTGCCCGTCCAATGCACCAATTAAGCCAAATTTTCCAGGCTGATCTGTAATTTGCACGGGTTCCCGGTGCCCATGCTTCTGAGAGAATGTCTCTAGTAGTGTTTGAAAATTCACTATGAGATTCAAATGACCCGAAATGAGAGATGCAATCAAGGGTAGTTGGTCCGACAGCACTAGTCGTGGTTAGTCTATCAGCATGCTGAGAAGCTGAGGGAACCATGGTTGTGAGGGCCAGAGTGGGGTTATAACTACTAAGGTCGATTTCTGGGACCATGCTTTCAGAAGTACCCGGGATATCATTGTAAATGGGGGAAAAGCATAATTGATTCCGTCTTTCCAACATTGGAGGAAAGCATCTTGATCTACTGCTTCTGGATCCGGATGCCAACTGAAAAATGTTTCTAGTTGGCGATTGAGTCGTGATGCAAAGAGGTCGTATTGAAATGGACCCCACAGAGCAAGTAGTCATTGGAAGATGTTGGGATCCAACATCCAGTCGCTGTAATCCACTAGGAAACGGGATTTCCAATCTGCTACTGTATTGGAAAGGCCGGGAAGGTATTCTGCTCATAACGTTAAGTTTCAATCGAGGCAAAAATGCCATAATTCTTTGGCAATGTCCGCCAGTTGCTTGGATTTTGGACCTCCTAAGCGATTTATACAGGGAGTGCAGAATTATTAGGCAAATGAGTATTTTGACCACATCATCCTCTTTATGCATGTTGTCTTACTCCAAGCTGTATAGGCTCGAAAGCCTACTACCAATTAAGCATATTAGGTGATGTGCATCTCTGTAATGAGAAGGGGTGTGGTCTAATGACATCAACACCCTATATCAGGTGTGCATAATTATTAGGCAACTTCCTTTCCTTTGGCAAAATGGGTCAAAAGAAGGACTTGACAGACTCAGAAAAGTCAAAAATAGTGAGATATCTTGCAGAGGGATGCAGCACTCTTAAAATTGCAAAGCTTCTGAAGCGTGATCATCGAACAATCAAGCGTTTCATTCAAAATAGTCAACAGGGTCGCAAGAAGCGTGTGGAAAAACCAAGGCGCAAAATAACTGCCCATGAACTGAGAAAAGTCAAGCGTGCAGCTGCCACGATGCCACTTGCCACCAGTTTGGCCATATTTCTGAGCTGCAACATCACTGGAGTGCCCAAAAGCACAAGGTGTGCAATACTCAGAGACTTGGCCAAGGTAAGAAAGGCTGAAAGGCGACCACCACTGAACAAGACACACAAGCTGAAACGTCAAGACTGGGCCAAGAAATATCTCAAGACTGATTTTTCTTAGGTTTTATGGACTGATGAAATGAGAGTGAGTCTTGATGGGCCAGATGGATGGGCCCGTGGCTGGATTGGTAAAGGGCAGAGAGCTCCAGTCCGACTCAGACGCCAGCAAGGTGGAGGTGGAGTACTGGTTTGGGCTGGTATCATCAAAGATGAGCTTGTGGGGCCTTTTCGGGTTGAGGATGGAGTCAAGCTCAACTCCCAGTCCTACTGCCAGTTCCTGGAAGACACCTTCTTCAAGCAGTGGTACAGGAAGAAGTCTGCATCCTTCAAGAAAAACATGATTTTCATGCAGGACAATGCTCCATCACACGCGTCCAAGTACTCCACAGCGTGGCTGGCAAGAAAGGGTATAAAAGAAGAAAATCTAATGACATGGCCTCCTTGTTCACCTGATCTGAACCCCATTGAGAACCTGTGGTCCATCATCAAATGTGAGATTTACAAGGAGGGAAAACAGTACACCTCTCTGAACAGTGTCTGGGAGGCTGTGGTTGCTGCTGCATGCAATGTTGATGGTGAACAGATCAAAACACTGACAGAATCCATGGATGGCAGGCTTTTGAGTGTCCTTGCAAAGAAAGGTGGCTATATTGGTCACTGATTTGTTTTTGTTTTTTTTTGAATGTCAGAAATGTATATTTGTGAATGTTGAGATGTTATATTGGTTTCACTGGTAATAATAAATAATTGAAATGGGTATATATTTGTTTTTTGTTAAGTTGCCTAATAATTATGCACAGTAATAGTCACCTGCACACACAGATATCCCCCTAACATAGCTATAACTAAAAACAAACTAAAAACTACTTCCAAAAATATTCAGCTTTGATATTAATGAGTTTTTTGGGTTCATTGAGAACATGGTTGTTGTTCAATAATAAAATTAATCCTCAAAAATACAACTTGCCTAATAATTCTGCACTCCCTGTATATTTGACTGCTGATATGTTGTCCATCTTGAGAAGGATACAACAAAGGGATTTGTGTTTCGCAAAACTGCGTAGAGCGAAAAACCCTGCCATGAGTTCCAGGCAGTTCATATGCATATTCGGCTCTTCTAGAGACCATTTGCCTACTGTGGAATAGCCTCCACAACGGGCTCCCCAGCCTAATCGACTTGCATCGGATTCTATAGTTAGGTCTGGGAATGACGTGAAAATGGCTTTCCCGTTCCAAATTTGAATGTGATCTAACCACCAGGATAGTTCTGTTCTTGTCTCTGAAGTTAGAGAAATCTTGTCTGAATAGAGGAGACCATTGCGTAGATGTTCTCTTTTCAATCTTTGAAGAGCCCGATAGTGGAGGGGGGCTAGAAAGATAGCCTGGATCGAGGCTGATAAAAGACCTACAATCCGTGCTAAAGACCTGATGGAAATTAATTCCTTCTTTAGAACTGACCTGATCTCTTTTCAAATTGTTTTCAATTTCTGTGATGGAAGGCTGAGAGTGGCTAAATTGGAATTCACTAGAAATCCTAAAAATTATATCTCCTGAGAGGGAGTTAAAACCGATTTTTCATAATTTATTACAAAGCCAAGTCTTGTTAACAGATTTAATGTCCATTGAGAATGTAGTTGAAGAGTTTGCACACTCTGTAACATAATCAATATGTCATCTAGATAGATTATCATTATTACTCCCCTGCTTCAAAGTAGGGATATTACTGGTTTGAGTAATTTGGTGAAACACCAAGGTGCAGAGGATAAATCAAATGGCAATGATTTGAATTGCCATTTCTTCCCTTACCATAGGAACTGTAAATATTTCTGACATGAGTGGTGGATAGGTACCGTGAGGTATACATCCTTCAAATCTATTTTGATCAACAAGTCGTTGAATATCAATAGGTCTTTGAGGTAATAATTTCCCTCCATTTTGAAATGGTGGTATCTGACAACATTGTTTAAGTATTTCAAGTTTATGACTGGTCTGTGACCAGAATTTTTCTTTTTCACCAAGAATAATTTGCTTATGAAGCCTGGGCTGTTCATGGGCACCTGTATGATGGCATTTTTTGAGCATAAACTTAATATTTCTTGATGCACCAGGGCCTGGTCTTGGGTCGAAAAATGTATTCGGAAAGGCATGTTTCTTTGGACGGGGTATGATATAAAATCTATTTTGTAACCTAGAACCGTGTCTAGTATCCAAGAATCGTTTGTAATCTGACTCCAGGCATGGAAAAAACAAGTGAGTCTGCCCCCTAACCCTACCAGGGAAGAAAGGGGGGTTGTCGTACTCACCGGATGAAGATCTGAAGCGAGACATTCCTCGATTGCCTCTTGATCTCCAAGGTCTGCCACGTAGTGGAAAGAATGGAGTTGATTGTTGGGTGTCATATGAGGGCCTGGTGGGTTGAAAGGTGTTCCTTGGAACCTGTCTATGTTGAAAGGAACGGCTGGAAGAACGGTTCCTTCCTCTTCCAGCCCTTCCGAAAACCTTAGAGTTGAGAACTTTCCTCAGGGATGACTGAGCCTTATCAAGGGAACTAAATAGGTTAACATATTTTTTAATGTCTTTAATAAAGGATTCTCAGAATAGGAGACCTTCCGCAGCTGGACCAGGTTCGGAAGTGGCTAAATTTGACAGTTGAGGGTCAATTTTCATTAAAATAGACCTGCGGAGTTCGCTGGTCAACGCTGCGTTAGCATTCCCCAAAAAGCATATAATGCGTTGGGTCCAGCCTCTCAAAGTATGCTGGGAGGATTCCCAGAAGCTGCCGCATGTTCTAAAGTTTCAAACATTTTAGCCACAGGACCAGAAATGTCCATTAATTTATCTTGACAAGATTTTAGTGATCTGTCAAGACCTTTATTTGGGTTCTTCCCTGATTTTGTTAAAAATTGAACAATAGTGGGATCTAGATCAGGGGTCTGTGCAACTTTCTTTGACAAGGTCAGTCTAGGGCATTAAGCTCATAGTTTATTTCTACCCACTTGGTCAAGGGGTTTCCTCAACCAGTATTCAAGATATTTGGCTACATGAGCCATAGGGACCCATTCGGCTGACCTGGGGTGTTTAATATGGTCTGGGTCGAATAATGGCTTACCATTAAAATCCAAAATAATGTTTTCTTCATCAGATTTAGAGATAAGCTCAGGTGTCTCTGAGATATATGAATAATTTGAGGAAGAATCAGAGTCAGATTTTACATCCCCTGAGATTGAAGATGAGTCACTATCTGAGGAGGTTTTATAGGAGTCAGAAAGAACCAAGAGGAAAAAATTCCACTTGGAACGGTAGGGAAAAAAAGAATTATGAGAAAAAAGGGGGAATATCCACTAACCAACTGGTATCACAACCCACACCCTTGGTTGAATAAATACACAAATACTAAAATAAAAAAAGCATAGGAAAACCTAATACCTTAAACCAGGAGTGGATATCCACACCAAAACATAAATATAAAAAAAAAAAAAAGAAATAACTAGATTACTGGATAGCTATTATAGCCAACAAGTGCAATATAGGAATATATTAATTACAATTAGATAAAGTCCACAGTCTTAATGCAAATGTATAAATGTCCAGAGATAGTCCTTATGATGTGTGCTCATATGAAAATCAAATAGCTTGTATACCCCTGCATATATAGCAGGGAAACTTGCCAATATGAGCTAGTTATATAGTAACAAACTGAATACAAGTAGCAAATATCAGTATGTTACAAAAAAGGAAGCAAACAGCCGTCAAATCGGTGGATCCCCTCGACGAGCTGTTTCTCACCACGACCGATACTATCTCTGAAGCCGGCTTTGAGGAGGCAGTATACCGAGAGTCTGCAGAAACACTTGGGGGAAGACATCAACAGGAAAGCTCCCTTTTATCCGCTTTCTGTGAGCTGATTTTATGCAATTATAAGTTTTAACATATCTTTTCGCCCAATAAAGTCTATTTCAAACATATTTTGTGACTTTGGGAAGATTTGTATACTATTCAGCACCACCGTTGGTCAGCAAACTTAAGGAAGGCTTTTATTTTAGATGTATAACTGTTCACTACACAGTTACACTTCTGCTATATTTGACGGCTGTTTGCTTCCTTTTTTGTAACATACTGATATTTGCTACTTGTATTCAGTTTGTTACTATATAATTAGCTCATATTGGCAAGTTTCCCTGCTATATATGCAGGGGTATACAAGCTATTTGATTTTCATATGAGCACACATCATAAGGACTATCTCTGGACATTTATACATTTGCATTAAGACTGTGGACTTTATCTAATTGTAATTAATATATTCCTATATTGCACTTGTTGGCTATAATAGCAATCCAGTAATCTAGTTATTTCTTTTTTTATTTTTTTATTTTTTTTATTTTATATTTATGGTGTTTTGGTGTGGATATCCACTCCTGGTTTAAGGTATTAGGTTTTCCTATGCTTTTTTTTATTTTAGTATTTTTATAGGAGTCAGGTTTGCTCCTGTGAATGGCCTTCCGAGCTCGTTTGTCTTCCTCAGGAGCAGAGGGTCTTTTGAGTGATTGATTACACTAAATGGCTTAGAGCAGCCAGGGGATTCTGCAGGACCGTCAAAGCAAAGTTTGCGTTTCTGGGTGGCCTTCCCAGACCTCCTAAAACCTTGAGCTAGGTTCCGTTCAGACTCCACAGATGACCAGAATTGGTCTGAAGGAGTACTAATTAAATGAGTCTTCTCACTGGGTTTTGAGTTGCTTATGGCTTGAGCCACAGACTTTGCAATTGCTTCTTGCATAGAAGACATTGCAGTATAAATTGCAGTATAAATTGCAGAGGAAACTGACTTTTGAATGCATAAATCCACAATATTTTGTAAAGAATCCTCAGTGAGGATTTCACAGTCATGAGAAACACCAGGTTTTGGTGACTCAATTTGTCTAATCTCTTTAGAATTCATAATTTACAAAATTGCAACAAATAGCAAAATGTTGCCAACTATGAGGGGAAATCCTGACAGGAAAATCAAATAGTTCAAGTTATAATAATAATTACCATTAAAGAGTATCAAGTTGTGAAGAAAAACACTGTCCTGAGGTAAAGTGGGCGGGAAAGTTAGCTGAGGACCAACTAACTGGTATTCCCGCACATAAAACGTCATCAATGTATGAGGGACTAACTGACAGAAACGCGCGTGCAGCGGTTCGCATAAAACTGCTGAAATGACTGAACAGTGAATTGACCGTTCGTATACAAAAAAAACTAAAAACGTGAACGCGAGAATAATAAGGTAATACGAAAAGTAAATGGGTGCAATTCGTGTGAAAAAACTAACGAATGCGATTCATAGAAATAACTGACCTAACAGTTCAAAGACAAAACTACCGAGCGCGGACGAACCATGACTTCATTTCCGGATAGAGTGTATGAAAGACAGTGCACCAAATATAAATACATATATTTTAAAACAATAAGAAGATATAAAATTACTTCAGAAAAGAATATATTCCAAAGGAATAAACACATATGTCAACATATAACCAAACTAGAAGGTATGTATGTATAGAAAACAGTAGCATAAGTAAATATATATGATACTTATCTTTACTGGAGCAGCAAAGAAAGAGGGAGAATATTGGGGATCATTCACTATATGGACTATGCTGGATGCTGATTGGCTACCAACGTTCCATTTCAGTTACTCTGTTGTTTTTATCTTTTTATTTTTATTCACTAAACTTTATTGAAAAAATGTCTTTGCTGCTGGAGTTAAGTAAAGAAAGTTAATACATAATACAAGCATCCTGTCTTGTTATAAAATTTTGATTGCCACATGCCCCTACATTGATTAACACTGTTTACTATTATATGCAAGTAGTGTACCACTAAGATACCTATGCACCTTCCATTATTTCTGAGGATGAAGAATGGAGCTATCACTGCATATCAATTATTTTTTCTCTGGCAGATTACTATGTATTACTCCTCTATCATAAATTCACCAGGCTGACCTGGCCCATTTTTAATTGCTTACACTTAACACGGCAAAATTAATCTGTACATTTCTTGGTCAATCAAAGATCCCAGGCACCACCAAAACAAATGCCTCTACATGTCAACTCATGTAGTCAATAACTATTAACATTTTAGTGAAATTGCCTCACATAAACATATAAAGCATATAATCTATTTAAACTATAAGATGCATTTAAAATATTATACATTATATTTCAGTTTCACTGTATTCCTCCAACATTATTGAACAAAAATGATCAATGAACTAAATATCATACAGCATTTTGGCCTCAAGTCTTAAACATGTATGAAGAAACATAAAACAAATAATTTAATAAAAACATTAATTAATTTGAAAAAGCTTATTGCATAGGTGGAACGTGTTGTGAATTGTTTAACCTAATTGTATTTGCAATAAAGTGTATTTGGCTCATACACATTTGGATTCTAGCCATAGATTTCATTGCTATTTGTATTATTTACATTAGGCGCATCATGTTATTTTTTTATTTGTGTTTTCTGTATCTGGTAATGGCCCACACATTTACCTCTGTCTGGGTTAGTGACATCAGGATGTGTCATAGCATAGTAACTATCAGGGGGAGGTTTCTCTAGCTTGTCTGGTTATCATGGGGACCAAGAAACAAAAGTACACATTGTTGTCTTGAAAATGGACAAAATGGAAAAGGGGTATCAACACAGGTGTAGATTAAGGAGTTATTTAAATCCATGTGTGCACCACATCTGAGTGTCAAGGGCATACGCTCATAATAAATATCAGGTTGCTATGGTAACCAACAGTATCTCAGCTGTGATCTGAAAAGCAAATAGATTTTGCCATGAAAAAGGGAAAGATACACTCTAAGTGGAGCGAGTGCTCTGACTCAGAAATGAAAACAACTAATTATGATGATAGAGATCAGAGCAAATTCCATTCTTAGAAAAAATGATGTCAAAATCCGTATTGAGTCCTTTGAGTTCAAATGCTTTTTTCAAGATCATTTATAAACATGTTAAATAGAAAGGGTCCCAAAACAGAACCATGAGGGACACCAGTTGCCACTTCTGTCCAGCTTGAAAATTTACAATTAATGACAGCTCTTTGTACTCTATCCTTAAGCCAATGTTCTACCCAAGAACAAGCATTTTCATCTAGACCGGTTTCCTTGAGTTTGAACACTAATCTATTGTGTGGAACTGTATCAGATGCCTTGGCAAAATCCAAATAGATTACATCCACTGCAACACCCTGATCTACACTTCTACTTACTTCTTCGCAGAACGCAATCAAGTTCATTTGACCTGAACTGTGTTTTATAAAACCATGCTGATTTTGCTGATAACCATGTTCAAGGAATTTTTGAATATTATCCCTTAATAACCTTTCAAATATTTTCCCAGCCACAGAAGTTAAGCTCACAGGTCTATCATTTCCAGGCAAAGATTTTGAACCCTTTTTGAATATAGGAACCACATCTGCCTTCCTCCAATCCTCCAGAACACATCCTGTAAGAAAAGAATCTTGAAAGATTAAAAACAGAGGTTCACTTATTTCTACACCTAGTTCCTTAAGTACTCTTGGATGAATACCGTCAGGCCCTGGAGCTTTGTTTATATTAACTTTCTTTAGTTGCTGCAGCACCTTGTCTTGAGTTAACCAATTACAATTATTCTGCAAGTTTTTAGCAGCAATCATTTGCACATCTATTGCCATGGGTTCTTCCTTAGTATATACTTGCTAAGGTAGACAACCCAAGGTATTGCAAGTGAGGTATGTCCAGTCTTTTTTAGAAGCCACTTAGTCATAAACACTGGCCAAAGTTAGCGTTCATATTTGTTTTTGCATTTTTAAAACAAAAACTAATATGAAAGCTAACTATGGCTAATGTTTGTGACTAAGTGGCTACTAAAAAACACTGGACATTCCCGATATTGAATATCCTGGGTTCTCTACGTTTTGAAATGGTATGGCATCATGGGGGTAATTCTCAATTCTGGACAAAATGTTTCTCCTGAACAAAATGATATATTATAAGTGTGGGTGCATTTAATATGAAACAGGTGAATTACAGTTGAACAGACATTTAGTGCAAATTCCAGGTTTTGTTTACGTTTTTACGTTAAGGTTACAGATCTAACTTGGCAAAAAATCAAAAAAGATAAAAATGTAAATTATAATACAAAAACAAACAAAACAAAAAAATAAAATAAAAACAGAACAGATCAAACTCTGTGTGATAAAATCTAATAACTGGAAATCAAGTGTCGTAACTAGCGTTATAGTGCATTACACTACCCTATGAAGAGCACGGTTGAGGCGAAATACGCTTCAGGTTTCCATACTCTGTGAGTGATTATTTTAGACATAGGGTAGTGTAATGCACACAAATTAGCACTCCCTCGCCACCCGCCTGAACTCAACTGGCCTCCTGCCCTGGGGGGGGGGGGTGGTCCCACAGGTGGCCAGATGGCCAGCTCTTGGGTCCCCTTAAAAAGAGACTAACAAGGCATTTGCCTGGGAATTTGGGGACAGTGTTTTTTGCTGCCCTCTGAAAAGTGCCAATTGTGTGTAGCACTAGAACTGCACCCCTCGTGATCCTTGTCCTGAGATATGACACATTTTTTAGATGACTTTATCATAAAATCAGCTCAAAATTACAAGCTATATGTGATGTGTGTGTGGTGTGTGCTTTCTGTATGTGATGTGTGTGGTGCGTGGTGGCTGCATGTAAGGTTTTTGGTCATAACCTGTGTAACACCTTCTTGTTTGTCTTCTTTAAGAAAGGAGGTTATGATCCCTAGTGGTCCAGTGGGAAGAGGGGAGGTTATACTCCCTGGTAATCCAGCAAAAACAGTGCAAGCATGTTATTAAAGTTGCTTGCGCTGTGCAGAACAAATACAGGGTCTTTTTCTCATGCTGGAGCTCTTCAGCAGAGCTCTGCGCATGGTCTACCCTGGAAGAGCATTGAACCAACATGCTCACTTTCTGATGGGGCATGTTTTTCATTGGTCCCCGCCCCCTTTTTAGTGGGCCGCTGTAATTAAAAAATGCCCGGGACGAATTTTCTTCCAAGTCTGGCCCTGAACATGGTATCATAAAACATGAGTTTTCTGATGTTCAGAAGAATCTAGCATGCAATCCAGTGTCCTCTTTTAAACAAAATAACCTCTAGATCAGATATAGGCAGCCATTGGTAATGTTTTGGACTACATCTCTCCTGATTTTTTGCCAGCTGCAGTCCAAAACATCTGAAGTGCTGAAGGTTGCCTACCCCAGCTCTAGATAAATGTGGCTCAAACTACCACATATTTTGCTGAACTACCACTTTCATGATGATTAGGGGGCATTTAAACTATTGCCCCCCCGCCCCCTTCCTGAGTGGCGGTTGGGGGCCCTAAATACCCATAAGGGGGGACCTATTGTCCCCCCCAGCCCCCACCCCTGAGTGGTGGGTGGGGGCAATAAATAAAAATTTTGGGGGGGAACCTAATGTCTGCGTGGCGGCCCTAAATAACAATAAGGGGGGGACCTAATGTCCTCCCACCGGCCCCCACCCCTGTGCGGCGGGTGGGGGCCCTAAATAACAATAACCTACTGTCCTATCCCCCCGGCCCCACCCCTGAACGGTTGGTGGGGTCCATAAATAAAAATTTTGGGGGGGACCTAATGTCTTCCCCCCCGGTCCCCACCCCTAAATAACAAGAAAGAGGTCCCCCCCGGCCCCCACCCCTGCGCGGCGGGTGGGGGCCCTAAATAACAATAAGGGGGGACCTAATGTCCTCCCCTCCAGCCACCACCCCAAACCCCTAGTCCCCCACCAAAAAAAAATTACCCATACCTACCTCCCTCATCCTAAAAATAATGAGGGGGGACCCTTGTCTAAATACCTGTAAAAAAAAATAGACTTACCATTTGATGTCTTCTATCTTCTAAAATCTTATTTTTTCAGCCCCAAAAAAGGCCAAATAAAAATCCAGAATAACCAACGCATTTAAAAAAAAAAAAAAATGAGCGCAAAAAAAAACCTGTCACAGCACTCTGATTGGTTGGCTTGAAATCCACCAATTAGAGTGCTCTGTGTCATTTTACACAGCGTGGGAAAGTTCTTTGGAATTTTCCCACGCTGTGTAAAATGACACAGAGCACTCTGATTGGTTAGCTTGAAATCCAGCCACTCAAAGTGCTCTGTGTCATTTTACACAGTGTGGGAAAGTTCTTTGGAGTTCATTTACCTGTCAGAGCACTCTGATTGGATGGCTTAAACCCACCAATCAGAGTGCTCTGAGCCTAATTGCAGGGCGGGGCAAGGCTTTATAAGCCTGCCCCCGCCCTGCAGAGCTCATTCTGCATGGAGTCCTCCATGGGTGAAGATGGATTTTTTGTTTTGCGCTCGTTTTTTTTTTTTTTTAAGTGCCTCAGTTATTATGGATTTTGATTTGGCATTTTTTGGGGCTGAAAAAATAAGATTTTAGAAGAAAGAAAAAAATCAAATGGTAAGTTTTATTTTATCTTTTTTAACCCCTTAAGGACGCATGACATGTGTGACATGTCATGATTCCCTTTTATTCCAGAAGTTTGGTCCTTAAGGGGTTAACAGGTACTTAGTTAATGCCCTCTCTCATTATTTTTAGTGTGAGGGGGGAAGGTAGGGGTTAGTTTTTTTGGGGGGAGTGGGGTGACTAGGGGTTTGGGGACCCCTAGTCACCTAGGGGGGATTTTTATTTATGACCCCCACCCACTGCTTAGGTAGGTCCCTCCCCCTTTATTGTTATTTACAGCCCCCACGCACTGCACAGGGGTGGGGGCCGGGGGGGAGAACCTTCGGTCCCCCCTTATTGTTATTTAGGGCCCCCAACCGCCGCTCAGGGGTGGGGGCCGGGGGGGGAGGTCCTTAGTTCCCCCCCTTATTGTTATTTAGGGCCCTCATCCACTGCGCTGGGGTGGGGGCCGGGAAGAAGGACATTAGGTCCACCCCCAATTTTTATTTATGGCCCCCACCCACTGCTCATGGGTGGGGGCCAGGGGGGAGGACATTAGGTGTGTGTCCCCATTTTTTATTTAGGGTCCCCACCCACCGCACAGTGGTGGGGGCTGTGGGGGAGGACATTAGGTCCCCCACAACTTTTATTTTTGGGCCCTCACCCACCGCTCAGGGGTGGGGTCGGGGGGAGGACATTAGGTCCGCCCTATTTTTTATTTATGGCCCCCACCACGTAGGACAGTAGGTTCCCCCCCCTTATTGTTATTTAGGGCCCCCACCCATCGCATAGGGGTGGGGGCAATAGGTTTTTTTTTTGTTTTTTTTTTACAGTTAGCAGCCAGTGGACACGGTATAGCAAGTAGGGGCTAGATTTACTAATACTAAGTGATCTTTACTTAGTATTAGTAAATGTGGCTGAAAGACCAATTTAGGTGACCAATTTAGGTTTTTCAGCCTTTTGGTAGATAGCTCCCTAATACCGTGTGAATTAGGGAGTTATCTACTAAGCGGCTGCTTATTTTATGTTATTTTTAAGTGATTTCCCTATCCACATTTGTTTGCAGGGCACTTGTCCTACTCTTAACCCCATTTCACTTCCTTTTGCAGCCCTCTAGCCCTTTCCAGGAGTTTTTCAGCGGCATTTCAGCTGCATTTTTGTGTTCGGGGTCAAGTTTGGGATCAAGTTCGAGCCCGAACCCGGACTTTTTTTCAAAGTTCGGCCGAACCCGCTGGACCCGAACATCCAGGTGTCCGCTCAACTCTAATCAGGAATATCCAGGGTTCAATTTCCAGAAGTGGAACTATAACTGCCATGAGCATTTTTATCTTTTTGCATTTTGGTTTCTTTTTGTAAGAAGGTGAATTACTGGCACTTACAAGGTAAGCAGCCAAAAATAGCACATGCGAGTCAACTATAACAGGTTTATTTTCTGTGTAAATAAAGCTTAAATAGAAGAAGACTCCCTACAGTAGATCCTTTCTATATCTTTCATAGATTTTAAGGATTGTGCCTGAACCTTTTTTGGTACAAACAATTATATTTTCAGAGAGCTTTTACTCTGAAATATTTTATTTCAGAAGTTCATCGACCTCTAGCTAGAAATATAGATTTGAATTTCATTTGAGTTCAATGGACCAGTGTGACCGTCTCACATATATAGTTAGATTGATGCAACCATGCGTCTATTCTGCTGAATGCTAATGGGATTTAACACTTTCATTTTTTCATTATGATGTTATAGAAAACATCAAAGCAGTATATAAATGCAGTTGCCTTTCCAATACCAGTTCAATATAACTCAGTTGGCCTACATTTTACAAACTGGTTCATAACTCACCACTGAGATATAGTTAATAGATTCCACATGCCAAAGGAGGAGATTGTGATATTTCTTTCAAGCAGATGGCACTATTTGACTTCTTGTCTACTTATTACCTTTTTTAATTATGCACAGGACTACAACAGTTTGACCATTAATTGATACTGTTAATTGTTTGAGTTTGAATTAAATAACCAGTCCTCAGATTTTCATTGTGTAGCATGTCCACTTGACAATCAGAGGATTAGCAATGTTAGATTATTGATTTGTACTCACTTCTTATGCTCTCCACTATAGCTTGAAAAGACGTTAGAGGCTAATTATGAGGAACAACTGTGAGACAGAGATCAATATTCAGGGACATTCCAAATGGTTACTATGGTAATGACCACTTTTAGACCCGAATAGTTTTTTCTAATTAACCCTCATTTATTGCACTGCATGTTTGGTCTGATGCTAGATTTATGTCTACCGGCTATATATGTGTGTGTGTGTGTGTGTGTATGTGTGTGTATATGTGTGTGTGTGTGTGCGTGCCTCTATATATATTTGAGATATATCCAAAATTCAAAGCAATACAAATATAAGGCTTGATTTTCCGTTTTTTCACATTGAAATTTGCCAGATTGGTTATGTTGCCTATGAGAGCGTATGGTAGCCCAGGAATAAGAATTACCCCCACGATGGAATACCATTTGCAAAAGAAGTCAACCCAAGGTATTGCAATTGGATATGTTCACTCTTTTTTTAGTAGCCACTTAGTCACAAACACTGGCCAAAGTTAGCTTACATAATTGTTTTATTGCATTTTTAACACAAAAACAAATATAAATGCTAGCTTGGGCCAGTGTGTGTGACTAAGTGGCTATTAAAAAACATTGGACATACCCCATATTGAATATACTGGGTTGTCTACTTTAAATAAAATATGTACATGTGAGGTGTGATTCAGAGATTTATGACAGATAACAGTGTTACAATGTCACTATTGATAAATTTTAAAAATATATATTTTGAAACAGCAATGTCCTACTTGTACGTATAGCTCTATATTTACTAAAATAATTTTCTGTGTCTTTTAATCTGTATTGACTAAAGTTTTAGTTACCAATAGCAATATTCTCTCATTAGTTATATTCCTTATATAACTAAAGGCACACTTATTGGCTAATGATTGGGAGTATGAAAAGCTAATTGATAAATAATTCAAAAAGAATGGTGGTACCGAATGATCAAGAATTATTTAAAACATTCCTGTAAAAAGTAGTTTATGACTTCATATTTTGCACAGATAGCACAAGCAAATGTTTGTGATCTACCATATATACTCGAGTATAAGCCGACCCGAATATAAGCCGAGGCCCCTAATTTTACCCCAAAAAACTGGGAAAACTTATTGACTCGAGTATAAGACTAGGGTGGGAAATGCAACAGCTACTGGTAAATTTCTAAATAAAATTAGATTCTAAAAAAATTATATTAATTGAATATTTATTTACAGTGTGTGTATATGATGAATGCAGTGTGTGTGTATGAGTGCGCAGTGTGTGTATGAGTGCGCAGTGTGTGTATGAGTGCGCAGTGTGTATATGAGTGCAGTGTGTGTGTATGAGTGTGCAGTGTGTGTATGAGTGCAGTGTGTATATGAGTGCAGTGTGTATATGAGTGCAGTGTGTATAAATGCAGTGTGTGTATGAGTGCAGTGTGTGTGTATGAATGCAGTGTGTGTGTATGAATGCAGTGTGTGTGTATGAGTGCAGTGTGTGTGTGTGTGATGCAGTGTGTGTGTGTGATGCAGTGTGTGTGTGATGCAGTGTGTGTGTGTATGAGTGCAGTGTGTGTGTGTGATGCAGTGTGTGTGTGTGATGCAGTGTGTGTTTGTGTTGCAGAGCTTTGGTGGGGGTGGGCATTTTTATAAAAAAAAATAATTTTTTTGGTTATATTACTTTTTTAATTATTTTTTAGTATTATTTATATTTATATATTATTAATTGATATTATTTAAAAAAAAATTGTTATATTATTTTTTTATTATTTATATATTATTTTTTTTAAATTATTTTTATTTATTATTTTTTTATTATTATTTATATATTATAAATTTATTTATTTTGTTGTCCCCCCTCCCTGCTTGATACATGGCAGGGAGGGGGGCTCTCCTTCCCTGGTGGTCCATTGGCAGTTCAGTGGGGGGAAGAGGGGGGCTGGCAGCGAGTGCTTACCTCTCCTGCAGCTCCTGTCAGCTCTCTCCTCCTCCGCGCTGGTCCGTGCAGCTCTTCTCTCAGCTCACACTGTAAGTCTCGCGAGAGCCGCACTATGACCCCGCGGTTCTCACGAGACTTACACTGGGAGCTGACCGAGGTGCTGACCGGACCGGCGCGGAGGAGGAAGGAGCTGCAGGAGAGGTAAGCGCTCTCTGCCAGCCCCCAGTCTGTATTGTGGCAATGTAAGTTGCCATAATACAGACACTGACTCGAGTATAAGCCGAGTTGGGGTTTTTCAGCACAAAAAATGTGCCGAAAAACTCGGCTTATACTCGAGTATATACGGTATTTATTTTTTACAGGAAAATGGAGGGAAATCTATTATAAGCCAGGTGGATTTCCAGTGCAAGGATGCTTTTAAAAACCTGTGCTATAGCATGTAAAAGGTGACACACTTGGAATAAAAAATAATAATAAAGTAAGCTCCCCCATTTCATTGTGTTTTTTTTTTTTTTTGCGTAACCCAAGTAAGAGAGAGCAAAATTTCATCCGAAATTACTAAAAGCTACGAACCCATCAAGAAAAGGAAAAAAACACAGGGAGTAATAGAGTCCCTTAGGGCCCAAATATGTGAAGAAAGGTTAAGCCCCATAGAGAGGCTCAAGAATGTAAGGGGAGTTAAAAAAAAGAGAAAGGATAAAAAGACGAGAGAGAAGCCTTAAAAATGAAGGGGTGAGTCAGTTGTGTGTAGGGTAAAGGTAGAAGGGTATGGTAGCAGTCCATGAAAATTACATTGGAGTGTACGTGTGGGTGTGGGTGGTAATCAGTGATGAAAACAATTCATGGGGCCCTTCATGGAGTTTCCTTCTTCAATTATCTGAAGTTGTGTCTAAATTTCATTTCAGATTCATAATATGTTATTCTCCGCCAAAAGACTTTTGTTAAGTACTTAATACAGGGTGGGACAAAATTCAGAGTAAGGTTTAAGGAGTCAGTAACTTTTTTTATTAACCCCTTAATGGACCACTCTAGGCACCCAGACCACTTCAGCTTAATGAAGTGGTCTGGGTGCCAGGTCCAGCTAGGATTAACCCATTCTTTTATAAACATAGCAGTTTCAGAGAAACTGCTATGTTTATGAATTGGTTAAGCCTTCCCCCAATTCCTCTAGTGGCTGTCTCATTGACAGCCGCTAGAGGTGCTTGCGTGCTTGTCAATGTGAAAATCACAGTGAGAGCACGCAAGCGTCCATAGGAAAGCATTGATAATGCTTTCCTATGTGACCGGCTGAATGCGCGCCCAGCTCTTGCCGCGCGTGCGCATTCAGCCGCATGGGAGGAGAAGAGGAGGATCGGAGGAGGAGAGCTCCCCGCCCAGTGCTGGAAAAAGGTAAGTTTTAACTCCTTTCCTCTCCCCAGAGCCGGGTGGGAGGGGGACCCTGAGGGTGGGGGGCACCCTCAGGGCACTATAGTGCCAGTAAAATGTGTATGTTTTCCTGGCACTATAGTGGTCCTTTAAGACCGCAGGACGTTCTATGCCGTCCTTAAAAAAGCAGCTCTAAATGCTGCAGGGCCGCATAGAACGTCCCTGTGATATTATGTACCTACCCGGTCGCCGGCGATCCCATGCCAGTGATCGCGGTATGGGGTCTCACCTGGGAGCCCAGGAAGTCCCCCTCCTTCCTCTTCGGCCCCTCTGGGCCATGTGATTGCGAGGTCCTTGCATATTTCCATCGCCCTTCAAACATGCAACTGTAACCCCAATTCTAAAGAAGCCCAACCTTGACCCTAACTCCCTGTTCAACTACCGTCCTATCTTGCTACTGCCTTTTGCGTCCAAGATCCTTGAAAGAGTTGTGTATGTGAGATTGACAGACTTCCTCGAGTCCAACTCTCTGCTACACCCGCTTCAGTCTGGTTTCCGTGCTAAGCACTCTTTGGAAACGGCACTGACCAAAGTATCCAATGATCTACTCGCTGCATAATCTCATGGTCACTGCTCTATCCTAATTCTCCTTGACCTTTCTGTGGACTTTGACACAGTTGATCATCAACAACTTTTATTCCTCCTCCGCAATATTGGTCTATAAGATATTGCTCTCTCCAGGTGCTCCTCTTACCTTTCTCAGTGCTCTTTCAGTGTTTCTTTCTATGGATCTGCATCTTATCCCCAACTCTTTTCTGTTGGTGTCCCCCAAGGTTCAGTTCTTGGTCCCCTCTTGTTCTCTATCTATACTGCCTCCCTTGGTAAACTCACTAGCTCCTTTGGTTTCCAATATCATTTCAATGCGGATGACACGCAAATCTATCTGTCCTCTCCTGATCTCTCCCCATCCCTCTTGATTAGTTTCTTCGACTGCCTCTCTGCTATTTCTAAGTGGATGGCTGCCCACTTCCTTAAACTCAACTTGACCAAAACTAAAATTCTGGTCTTTCATCCCTCAAGTGTTTTTATTCCTGTGTCTGTTTGTCTCCAAGTCAACGGTGCTAACATCAGCTCCACCAACGGTGGTACCATCAGCTGTACCATGTCAACGGAGCTACCATTGCTGCCTAGGTGTTCTCTTTGACTACAAACTTTCCTTCATGCCTAATGTACAGTCTATCGCCAAATCCTGCTGCTTCCATCTAAAAAACATTGCACGCAACCGACCCTACTTAACACCAGATGCGACTAAGGTGCTGGTCCATTCTACTGTCCTTTCTCTCCTTGACTACTGTAATCCACTTCTCAGTGGTCTTACGTGCTCCCAACTCGCTCCATTACAGTCCATAATGAGTGCAGTGGCGAGGCTTATCTTCCTGTTGCCCTCACCTCCCATGCCTCACCCTTCTGTCAGTCCCTACATTGGCTGCAGCATTTAAAATTCAGTTTTTTGCTTTCGAATTTCTACATAATGCTGCTCAAACCTATCTATCCCCCCTAACACACAAGTATGTTCTGTCTAGGCCCTTACGCTCTGCTGAAGGCTTACGTCTATCTTCTGTCCGTACTTCCACCTCTGATGCTCGCCTTCAAGACTTCTCGAGGGCTGCACCGTTCCTGTGGAACTCACTTCCCTCCTCCGTTAGGTGCTCACTCAGTCTCCATTCCTTCAAAAAATCATTAAAAACCCACTTCTTCACAAAAGCGTATCAATTAAACTGTTAATAGCTCCTGACTTATTCCTCTCTTGCAACTGTCATTAGTCTAATACTATCTTTACCTTTTGTGTCACTTTACCCCACTCCCTCTAGCATGTAAGTTCATTGAGCAGGGCCCTCAACCCCTCTGTTCCTGTGTGTCCAACTTGTCTGGATACAACTACATGATTGTTTGTCCATCCACTGTAAAGCGCTGGGGAATTTGTTGGTGCTATATAAATAATAACATAATAATAATAATAATAATAATAATAATAAAAAGAAAGGAGGAGACTGGCAGTTTTTAAAGTCTATTGAATGTCAATTATATTGCTACACAAGGCCTGTTTGCAATAGAACATCTTAATTATGCTTATATTAAGTTCATTTACAGATGGTTAGGTAGAAAATTGGAATGAAGGGAATTTGTAGGGTTGGTTTGACATATGGTAGAGTGAGATAAGAAAATACACTTTATACGTACATATTTTTAAAACTGAAAAACAACTGGGGGTCTGGGAATTGTATGATGAGCCCATACAGTTAATTATATTGTCAGTACATAAACATGTGGAGTATTTTGCCATAGCTAATTGGAAAATGAATTCATTAAGATTACAGATTTTTTACTATATAGAATATGTTGCATTAACACAATTTCAAACTGTGTGTCACTGACAGCATGGTAGATCGTGTCAATATATCAAAGAGAGAAAGCAGGCTTTTGAAATGTAGTACTTTGTACTTTTTGCATTGTAATTTAGAATAATGGTTCATAATCTAGTCTGCATGGACTAACAATAGTTCAGGATTTAGGAATCTCCCGATTTTGTTCTATTAAGAAAACTGAAATCTGCAGTACAATTTGTAAGAGTATTGGTTTGGATATACCTTGAAAATCAAAATAAACCAAGTATATATTTTTTTTTAAATTGCCATATTCCACATGATTTATTAGACTTGGGCACCGCTAAAATTTCTGCATTGTCTGAATTGGAGGAGACACCGTGTCTCCCCCAGTACTTTATTAGTTGCCCCACCATGTGGGCTTTGTGCCAGGACCCCCTTTATTGGATTAGTAACTGAAAAAAAAACAGCTTCCCAGTATCTTTTTAGTAGACAGTACAGTGGGTGGGGGCAGGAGGGAAGATTTAACCTTCTTTTATACTAGTTTTGGGGGTCATATTGAGCCCAATAGGCTTTGGGTAAGGGACAGGGCTGGTGCATGGATTTTTGCCACCCTAGGCAAAAGAAAAATTTGCCCTCTCCCCCCATGTGACATCACAATGCCCCATCTATATGATCTGACATATGAACGCCAGCGCTGCACACAGTGTGTGTTTACATGAAAAAGCCTGCAGAGACAGGCTATAGACACCAGAACCACTACATTAAGCTGCAATAGTTCTGGGGACTATAGTGTCCCTTTAATGTGAGGTCAATTATTAGTGCCACAAATAATATACTAGATTGCCTGCTTACAACCAGATGAGGATGATGATGTGCTCTGGCTGCAGTCTGGCTCCACTGGTCTGGTGTAGAACAAACTCTCTAGCGGCTGTTTGTAACTGTGGTCACAAAAGCCAATGTTCTGGGGGAACGTGAAGCAGCTCTATTTTTTGGGGCACCTTGCACAGCTCAAGGTCTGGGCCCCCAAGGCCTGACGGTGAGTATGTCCATAAGGCCCACCCATAAGCACAGCTACATGTTCCACCCATGAGTTCGCTCACAGGGAGTGGCGTGTGTAGGGGATGTGCTACGTGTTAAAGTAGAGGATCTAAAGTGTGTGCTTATGGAATGTAGTGTATAGGAATATCAGTTTGTGTAGGTGATGTAGTGTGTGTGTGTGTGTGTGTAGTGGATGCAGTGTGTTTTTGTGTAAGGCATAGAAAGCAGTGTGTGTTCTGTGTATGTAAGGGATGCAGTGTGTGTGTCTATAAGGGGTGCATTGAGTGTCTGAAGGGGTGCATTGAGTGTGTGTAATGGGTGCATTGTGTTTCTGTGTGTGTGTAAGAGAAGCGGTGTGTGTGTGTGTGTAAGGGATGCATTGTGTGTTTCTCTGTGAGTGAGGGATGCATTGTATGTTTCTCTGTGTGTGAGGGAAGCATGGTGTGTTTCTGTGCATGTGTGCAATGGATGCATTGTCTTTGTGTGTAAGGGTTGGATTGTGTGTGTGTGTGTGTGTGTGTGTGTGTATCTATGTGTAATGGACGCATTGTATGTTTATCTGTGTGTATAGGAAACATGGTGTGTTTCTGTGTGTGTATAGGAAAGCATTGTGTGTTTAGTGTGAAAAAGATGGTTTGTGGGGTAGGATAGGGGCTGAGTCCTACCAGCCCCTTTGTGCTTCTCTTTCCCCCCCTTCCTCAGCCTCTCTCCTCTCTTGTCCCTTACTCCTCTCCCCTCCTGTCCCTTAGTGCTCTACCCTGCCCCACTGTCCCTTAGTGTTCTCCCATGTCCCTTAGTGATCCCCCCACCCCCTTTCCCGTTGTGCTCTCCCCTCCTGTCCCTTCATGCTCTCCCCTCCCTTAGAGCTCTCCCCTCCTGTCTCCTAGTGCTTTCTCCTACCTTTCCCGTCCCTTGGTGCTCCCCTCATACCTTAGTGCTCTCTCCTACCCACTGCCCCTTAGAGCTCTCCCCTGCCCCTGTCCTTTAGAGCTCTCCCTTGTATCCCCCATACCCCATTAGTGGTCTCTCCTCCACCCCTCAGTGGTCTTTACTCTCCTCCTTTGCCCCCCTTAGTGTACTCTCCTCCTTAGTGGTCTCTGCTCTCCTCTGCCCACCCCAGTGGTCTCTCCTTCCCCCCTTTCCATTAGTCATCTCTCCTCTGCCCGCCCCTTTCCATTAGTGGTCTCTCCCCTCCTCCCCCCTTTCCATTAGTGATCTTTCCTCTCCCCCCTCATTGTCTCTCCTCCTCCCCTTCACCCTTAGTGGTCTCTCCCTCCCCCTCCCTTATTGGTCTCTCCTCTACCTCACCCATTAGTGCACTT
The DNA here is from genome assembly GCA_933207985.1 of Pelobates cultripes. Classification (NCBI taxonomy): domain Eukaryota; kingdom Metazoa; phylum Chordata; class Amphibia; order Anura; family Pelobatidae; genus Pelobates; species Pelobates cultripes. Next base: position 89,928,260 of record OW240916.1, on the reverse strand, counting down.
TCCTCCTGACGATCCCTCTTTTCTTGTGCCCGTGGGCCGTTTCTCCCTAACGGACGCGCCAGCCCAGGCAGTGCTGCAGCCACCAGTGGCTCTCTATGGAGCACTCAGACGGCTGCAGCATTTGAGGGGCCAGCGCACCTGGCGTCGCCCCTACCTAAGGGGCGTCCTAGGTGACTGCCTAAGTCGCCTATAGGAAACGCCGGCCCTGGTAAGGGAAGGCATAAGGGTATTTAGGAAGCAGCATGGAGCATACAACTTCTATTTTTAAGGAACACTATAGTGTTAGGAGTACAAATGTATTCCTAACACTGTAGTTTTGAACTACCTAGTAGGGTTCCAGGCCTCGTCAAAGAATAAAGTATTAAACTTACCTTTTTTTCCATTGGGAAGCTATCACGCATTCATGAAAAACACAGGGCTGCGCCAATCAGCATCTCATCTATGAACAGGGCCGGTGCAAGGATTTTTGCCGTCCTAGGCAAAAAAAAAACCAGTAGTGTGTTTATAGGGGAGGCAGTGTGTGTTTGCGTGTTAGGAATGCATTGTATGTTTCTGGGTGTGTGTGTGTGTGTAAGGGGTACAAGGTGTGTTTCTGTGTATTTAATTGAATGCAGTGTGTGTCTGTAAGGGGTGCATTGATTGTGTAAGAGATGCATTTTGTTTCTGTGTGTAAGATAATGAGTGTTTGTGTGAACGTAAGGGACGCATTGTGTGTTTCGGGTGTGTCTGTGTGTGAGTAGGAATGCATTGTAT
>OW240916.1:89908965-89921198 GCA_933207985.1 Pelobates cultripes | reverse complement strand
ATAGAAGTTGTATGCTTCCTGCTGCTTCCTAAATACCCTTATGCCTTTCCTTACCAGGGCCGGCGGTTCCTATAGGCGACTTAGGCAGTCACCTAGGACGCCCCTTAGGTAGGTGTGCCGCCAGGAGCACTGGCCCCTCAAATGCTGCAGCCGCCTGAGCGCTCCATAGAGAGCCACTAGTGGCTGCAGCACTGCCTGGGCTGGCACGTCCATTAGGGAGAAACGGCCCGCGGGCACAAGAAAAGAGGGATCGCACTAATGGAGGGGGGGAGGGGGAGGGAGAGACCACTAAGGGTGAAAGGGAGGAGGAGAGACAATGAGGGGGGAGAGGAGAGACCACTAATGGAAAGGGGTGGGCAGAGGAGAGACGACTAATGGAAAGGGGGGAAGGAGAGACCACTGGGGTGGGCAGAGGAGAGCAGAGAACACTAAGGAGGAGAGTACACTAAGAGGGGCAAAGGAGGAGAGTAGAGACCACTGAGGGGTGGAGGAGAGACCACTAATGGGGTAGGGGTGAGGAGAGACCACTAAGGGGTAGGGGAGAGCTCTATGGGATACAAGGGAGAGCTCTAAAGGACAGGGGCAGGGGAGAGCTCTAAGGGGCAGGGGGTAGGAGAGAGCACTAAGGTATGAGGGGAGCACCAAGGGACTGGAAAGGCAGGATAAAGCACTAGGAGACAGGAGGGGACAGCTTGAAGGGACAGGAGGGGAGAGCACAACGGGAAAGGGGGTGGGGGATCACTAAGGGACATGGGAGAACACTAAGAGACAGTGGGGCAGGGTTAGAGCACTAAAGGACAGGAAGGGAGAACTCTAAGGGACAGGAGGGGAGAGGAGTAAGGGACAAGAGAGGAGGGGGGGGGGGAAGAGAAGCACAAAGGGGCTGGTAGGACTCAGCCGCTATCCTACCCCACAAACCATCTCTTTCACACTAAACACACAATGCTTCCCTATACACACACAGAAACACACCATGTTTCCTATACACACAGATAAACATACAATGCGTCCATTACACATAAATATACACACACACACACACACAATCCAACCCTTACACACAAAGACAATGCATCCATTGCACATATACACAGAAACACACCATGCTTCCCTCACACACAGAGAAACACACAATGCATCCCTCACACACAGAAAAACACACAATGCATCCCTTACACACACACACCGCTTCTCTTACACACACACAGAAACGCAATGCACCCATTACACACACTCAATGCACCCCTTATAGACACACACACTGAATCCCTTACATACACAGAACACGCACCTTGCATCCCTTGCACATACAAACATAGATTCACACAATGCATGCCTTAAACACAACCAGAAACACACAATACATCCCTTACACACAAACACATACTGCTTTCTATGCCTTACACAAAAACACACTGCATCCACTACACACACACACACTACATCACCTACACAAACTGATATTCCTATACACTACATTCCATAAGCACACACTTTAGATCCTCTACTTTAACACGTAGCACATCCCCTACACACTCCATTCCCTGTAAGCGAACTCATGGGTGGAACATGTAGCTGTGCTTATGGGTGGGCCTTATGGACATACTCACCGTCAGGCCTTGGGGGCCCAGACCTTGAGCTGTGCAAGGTGCCCCAAAAAATAGAGCTGCTTCACGTTCCCCCAGAACATTGGCTTTTGTGACCACAGTTACAAACAGACGCTAGAGAGTTTGTTCTACACCAGACCAGTGGAGCCAGACTGCAGCCAGAGCACATCATCATCCTCATCTGGTTGTAAGCAGGCAATATAGTATATTATTTGTGGCACTAATAATTGACCTCACATTAAAGGGACACTATAGTACCCAGAACTATTGCAGCTTAATGTAGTGGTTCTGGTGTCTATAGCTTGTCTCTGCAGGCTTTTTCATGTAAACACACACTGTGTGCAGCGCTGGCGTTCATATGTCAGATCATATGGATGGGGCATTGTGATGTCACATGGGGGGAGAGGGCAAATTTTTCTTTTGCCTAGGGTGGCAAAAATCCATGCACCGGCCCCTGTCCCTTACCCAGGGCCTATTGGGCTCAATATGACACCCAAAACTAGTATAAAAGAAGGTTAAATCTTCCCTCCTGCCCCACCCACTGTACTGTCTACTAAAAAGATACTGGGAAGCTGTTTTTTTCCAGTTACTAATCCAATAAAGGGGGTCTTGGCACAAAGCACATATGGTGGGGCAACTAATAAAGTACTGGGGGAGACACAGTGTCTACTCCAATTCAGACAATGCAGAAATTTTAGCGGTGCCCAAGTCTAATAAATCATGTGGAATATGGCAATTTAAAAAAAAATATATACTTGGTTTATTGTCAGATTTTCAAGGTATATCCAAACCAATACTCTTACAAATTGTACTGCAGATTTCAGTTTTCATAATAGAACAAAATCGGGAGATTCCTAAATCCTGAACTATTGTTAGTCCATGCAGACTAGATTATGAACCATTATTCTAAATTACAATGCAAAAAGTACAAAGTACTACATTTCAAAAGCCTGCTTTCTCTCTTTGATATATTGACACGACCTACCATGCTGTCAGTGACACACAGTTTGAAATTGTGTTAATGCAACATATTCTATATATTCTTGTAAAAAATCTGTAATCTTAATGAATGCATTTTCCAATTAGCTATGGCAAAATACTCCACATGTGTATGTACTGACAATATAATTAACAGTATGGGCTCATCATACAATTCCCAGACCCCCAGTTGTTTTTCAGTTTTAAAATTATGTACGTATAAAGTGTATTTTCTTATCTCACTCTACCATATGTCAAACCAACCCTACAAATTCCCTTCATTCCAATTTTCTACCTAACCATCTGTAAATGAACTTAATATAAGCATAATTAAGATGTTCTATTCCAAACAGGCCTTGTGTAGCAATATAATTGACATTCAATAGACTTTAAAAACTGCCAGTCTCCTCCTTTCTTTTTATTATGTTATTATTATTATTATTATTATTATTATTATTATTATGTTATTATTTATATAGCGCCAACAAATTCCCCAGCGCTTTACAGTGGATGGACAAACAATCATGTAGTTGTATCCAGACAAGTTGGACGCACAGGAACAGAGGGGTTGAGGGCCTTGCTCAATGAACTTACATGCTAGAGGGAGTGGGGTAAAGTGACACAAAAGGTAAAGATAGTATTAGACTAATGACAGTTGCAAGAGAGGAATAAGTCAGGAGCTATTAACAGTTTAATTGATACGCTTTTATGAAGAAGTGGGTTTTTAATGATTTTTTGAAGGAATGGAGACTGGGTGAGCACCTAACGGAGGAGGGAAGTGAGTTCCACAGGAACGGTGCAGCCCTCGAGAAGTCTTGAAGGCAAACATCAGAGGTGGAAGTACGGACAGAAGATAGACGTAAGCCTTCAGCAGAGCGTAAGGGCCTAGACAGAACATACTTGTGTGTTAGGGGGGATAGATAGGTTTGAGCAGCATTATGTAGAAATTTGAAAGCAAAAAACTGAATTTTAAATGCTGCAGCCAATGTAGGGACTGACAGAAGGGTGAGGCATGGGAGGTGAGGGCAACAGGAAGATAAGCCTCGCCACTGCACTCATTATGGACTGTAATGGAGCAAGTTGGGAGCACGTAAGACCACTGAGAAGTGGATTACAGTAGTCAAGGAGAGAAAGGACAGTAGAATGGACCAGCACCTTAGTCGCATCTGGTGTTAAGTAGGGTCGGTTGCGTGCAATGTTTTTTAGATGGAAGCGGCAGGATTTGGCGATAGACTGTACATTAGGCATGAAGGAAAGTTTGTAGTCAAAGAGAACACCTAGGCAGCGATGGCAGCTCCGTTGACATGGTACAGCTGATGGTACCACCGTTGGTGGAGCTGATGTTAGCACCGTTGACTTGGAGACAAACAGACACAGGAATAAAAACACTTGAGGGATGAAAGACCAGAATTTTAGTACTGGTCAAGTTGAGTTTAAGGAAGTGGGCAGCCATCCACTTAGAAATAGCAGAGAGGCAGTCAAAGAAACTAATCAAGAGGGATGGGGAGAGATCAGGAGAGGACAGATAGATTTGCGTGTCATCCGCATAGAAATGATATTGGAAACCAAAGGAGCTAGTGAGTTTACCAAGGGAGGCAGTATAGATAGAGAACAAGAGGGGACCAAGAACTGAACCTGAGGGGACACCAACAGAAAAGAGTTGGGGATAAGATGCAGATCCATAGAAAGAAACACTGAAAGAGCACTGAGAAAGGTAAGAGGAGCACCTGGAGAGAGCAATATCTTGTAGACCAATATTGCGGAGGAGGAATAAAATTTGTTGATGATCAACTGTGTCAAAATCCACAGAAAGGTCAAGGAGAATTAGGATAGAGCAGTGACCATGAGATTATGCAGCGAGTAGATCATTGGATACTTTGGTCAGTGCCGTTTCCAAAGAGTGCTTAGCACGGAAACCAGACTGAAGCGGGTGTAGCAGAGAGTTGGACTCAAGGAAGTCTGTCAATCTCACATACACAACTCTTTCAAAGATCTTGGACGCAAAAGGCAGTAGCAAGATAGGACGGTAGTTGAACAGGGAGTTAGGGTCAAGGTTGGGCTTCTTTAGAATTGGGGTTACAGTTGCATGTTTGAAGGGCGATGGAAATATGCAAGGACCTCGCGATCACATGGCCCAGAGGGGCCGAAGAGGAAGGAGGGGGACTTCCTGGGCTCCCAGGTGAGACCCCATACCGCGATCGCTGGCATGGGATCGCCAGCGACCGGGTAGGTACATAATATCGCAGGGACGTTCTATGCGGCCCTGCAGCATTTAGAGCTGCTTCTTTAAGGATGGCATAGAACGTCCTGCAGTCTTAAAGGACCACTATAGTGCCAGGAAAACATACTCGTTTTCCTGGCACTATAGTGCCCTGAGGGTGCCCCCCACCCTCAGGGTCCCCATCCCGCCCGGCTCTGGGGAGAGGAAAGGAGTTAAAACTTACCTTTTTCCAGCGCTGGGCGGGGAGCTCTCCTCCTCTGATCCACCTCTTCTCCTCCCATGCGGTTGAATGCGCACGCGCGGCAAGAGCGGCGCGCGCATTCAGCCGGTCACATAGGAAAGCATTATCAATGCTTTCCTATGGACGCTTGCGTGCTCTCACTGTGATTTTCACAGTGAGAAGCACGCAAGCGCCTCTAGCGGCTGTCAATGAGACAGCCACTAGAGGAATTGGGGGAAGGCTTAACCAATTCATAAACATAGCAGTTTCTCTCAAACTGCTATGTTTATAAAAGAATGGGTTAATCCTAGCTGGACCTGGCACCCAGACCACTTCATTAAGCTGAAGTGGTCTGGGTGCCTAGAGTGGTCCATTAAGGGGTTAATAAAAAAAGTTACTGACTCCTTAAACCTTACTCTGAATTTTGTCCCATCCTGTATTAAGTACTTAACAAAAGTCTTTTGGCGGAGAATAACATATTATGAATCTGAAATGAAATTTAGACACAACTTCAGATAATTGAAGAAGGAAACTCCATGAAGGGCCCCATGAATTGTTTTCATCACTGATTACCACCCACACCCACACGTACACTCCAATGTAATTTTCATGGACTGCTACCATACCCTTCTACCCTACACACAACTGACTCACCCCTTCCTTTTTTATGCTTCTCTCTCGTCTTTTTATCCTTTCTCTTTTTTTTTTAACTCCCCTTACATTCTTGAGCCTCTCTATGGGGCTGAACCTTTCTTCACATATTTGGGCCCTAAGGGACTCTATTACTCCCTGTGTTTTTTTCCTTTTCTTGATGGGTTCGTAGCTTTTTGTAATTTCGGATGAAATTTTGCTCTCTCTTACTTAGGTTACGCAAAAAAAAAAAAAATACAATGAAATGGGGGAGCTTACTTTATTATTATTTTTTATTCCAAGTGTGTCACCTTTTACATGCTATAGTACAGGTTTTTAAAAGCATCCTTGCACTGGAAATCCATCTGGCTTATAATAGATTTCCCTCCATTTTCCTGTAAAAAATAAATAGATCACAAACATTTGCTTGTGCTATCTATGCAAAATATGAAGTCATAAACTACCTTTTACAGGTATGTTTTAAATAATTCTTGATCATTCGGTACCACCATTCTTTTTGAATTATTTATCAATTAGCTTTTCATACTCCCAATCATTAGCCAATAAGTGTGCCTTTAGTTATGTAAGGAATATAACTAATGAGAGAATATTGCTATTGGTAACTAAAACTTCAGTCAATACAGATTAAAAGACACAGAAAATTATTTTAGTAAATATAGGGCTATACGTCCAAGTAGGACATTGCTGTTTCAAAATATATATTTTTAAAATGTATCAATAGTGACATTGTAACACTGTTATCTGTCATAAATCTCTGAATCACACCTCACATGTACATATTTTATTTAAAGTAGACAACCCAGGATATTCAATATGGGGTATGTCCAATGTTTTTAATAGCCACTTAGTCACACACACTGGCCAAAGCTAGCATTTATATTTGTTTTTGTGTTAAAAATGCAATAAAACAATTATGTAAGCTAACTTTGGCCAGTGTTTGTGACTAAGTGGCTACTAAAAAAGAGTGAACATATCCAATTGCAATACCTTGGGTTGACTTCTTTTGCAAATGGTATTCCATCGTGGGGGTAATTCTTATTCCTGGGCTACCATACGCTCTCATAGGCAACATAACCAATCTGGCAAATTTCAATGTGAAAAAACAGAAAATCAAGCCTTATATTTGTATTGCTTTGAATTTTAGATATATGTCAAATATATATAGAGGCACGCACACACACACACACATATACACACACATACACACACACACACACACATATATAGCTGGTAGACATAAATCTAGCATCAGACCAAACATGCAGTGCAATAAATGAGGGTTAATTAGAAAAAACAATTCTGGTCTAAAAGTGGTCATTACCATAGTAACCATTTGGAATGTCCCTGAACATTGATCTCTGTCTCACAGTTGTTCCTCATAATTAGCCTCTAACGTCTTTTCAAGCTATAGTGGAGAGCATAAGAAGTGAGTACAAATCAATAATCTAACATTGCTAATCCTCTAATTGTCAAGTGGACATGCTACACAATGAAAATCTGAGGACTGGTTATTTAATTCAAACTCAAACAATTAACAGTATCAATTAATGGTCAAACTGTTGTAGTCTGGTTTGTTCCTGCGCATAATTAAAACAGGTAATAAGTAGACAAGAAGTCAAATAGTGCCATCTGCTTGAAAGAAATATCACAATCTCCTCCTTTGGCATGTGGAATCTATTAACTATATCTCAGTGGTGAGTTATGAACCAGTTTGTTAAATGTAGGCCAACTGAGTTATATTGAACTGGTATTGGAAAGGCAACTGCATTTATATACTGCTTTGATGTTTTCTATAACATCATAATGAAAAAATGAAAGTGTTAAATCCCATTAGCATTCAGCAGAATAGACACATGGTTGCATCAATCTAACTATATATGTGAGACGGTCACACTGGTCCATTGAACTCAAATGAAATTCAAATCTATATTTCTAGCTAGAGGTCGATGAACTTCTGAAATAAAATATTTCAGAGTAAAAGCTCTCTGAAAATATAATTGTTTGTACCAAAAAAGGTTCAGGCACAATCCTTAAAATCTATGAAAGAAATAGAAAGGATCTACTGTAGGGAGTCTTCTTCTATTTAAGCTTTATTTACACAGAAAATAAACCTGTTATAGTTGACTCGCATGTGTTATTTTTGGCTGCTTACCTTGTAAGTGCCAGTAATTCACCTACTTACAAAAAGAAACCAAAATGCAAAAAGATAAAAATGCTCATGGCAGTTATAGTTCCACTTCTGGAAATTGAACCCTGGATATTCCTGGTTAGAGTTGAGCGGACACCTGGATGTTCGGGTCCAACGGGTTCGGCCGAACTTTGAAAAAAAGTCCGGGTTCGGGCTCGAACTTGATCCCAAACTTGACCCCGAACACAAAAATGCTGCTGAAATGTCGCTGAAAAACTCCTGGAAAGGGCTAGAGGGCTGCAAAAGGAAGTAAAATGGGGTTAAGAGTAGGACAAGTGCCCTGCAAACAAATGTGGATAGGGAAATCACTTAAAAATAACATAAAATAAGCAGCAGCTTAGTAGATAACTCCCTAATTCACACGGTATTAGGGAGCTATCTACCAAAAGGCTGAAAAACCTAAATTGGTCACCTAAATTGGTCTTTCAGCCATATTTACTAATACTAAGTAAAGATCACTTTAAAAAAAAAAACCAAAAAAACCTATTGCCCCCACCCCTATGCGATGGGTGGGGGCCCTAAATAACAATAAGGGGGGGGAACCTACTGTCCTCCCCCCAGCCCCCACCCCTACGCGGTGGGTGGGGGCCATAAATAAAAAGAGGTGGGTCCTCCCCCCGGCCCCACCCCTGAGCGGTGGGTGAGGGCCCAAAAATAAAAATTGTGGGGGACCTAATGTCCTCCCCCACAGCCCCCACCACTGTGCGGCGGGTGGGGGCCCTAAATAAAAAATGGGGACACACACCTAATGTCCTCCCCCCTGGCCCCCACCCATGAGCAGTGGGTGGGGGCCATAAATAAAAATTGGGGGTGGACCTAATGTCCTTCTTCCCGGCCCCCACCCCAGCGCAGTGGATGGGGGCCCTAAATAACAATAAGGGGGGAACTAAGGACCTCCCCCCCCAGCCCCCACCCCTGCGCAGTGGGTGGCGGATGTAAATAACAATAAAGGGGGAGGGACCTACCTAAGCAGTGGGTGGGGGTCATAAATAAAAATCCCCCCCAGGTGACTAGGGGTCCCCAAACCCCTAGTCACTCCCCACCCCCCAAAAAAACTAACCCCTACCTTCCCCCCTCACACTAAAAATAATGAGAGAGGGCATTAACTAAGTACCTGTTAACCCCTTAAGGACCAAACTTACCAAAACTTACCATTTGATTTTTTCTTTCTTCTAAAATCTTATTTTTTCAGCCCCAAAAAATGCCAAATCAAAATCCATAATAACTGAGGCACTTCAAAAAAAAAAAAAAAAAACGAGCGCAAAACAAAACATCCATCTTCACCCATGGAGGACTCTGTGCAGAATGAGCTCTGCAGGGCGGGGGCAGGCTTATAAAGCCTTGCCCCGCCCTGCAATTAGGCTCAGAGCACTCTAATTGGTGGGTTTAAGCCATCCAATCAGAGTGCTCTGACAGGTAAATGAACTCCAAAGAACTTTCCCACACTGTGTAAAATGACACAGAGCACTTTGAGTGGCTGGATTTCAAGCTAACCAATCAGAGTGCTCTGTGTCATTTTACACAGCGTGGGAAAATTCCAAAGAACTTTCCCACGCTGTGTAAAATGACACAGAGCACTCTAATTGGTGGATTTCAAGCCAACCAATCAGAGTGCTGTGACAGGTTTTTTTTTGCGCTCATTTTTTTTTTTTTTTAAATGTGTTGGTTATTCTGGATTTTTATTTGGCCTTTTTTGGGGCTGAAAAAATAAGATTTTAGAAGATAGAAGACATCAAATGGTAAGTCTATTTTTTTTTTACAGGTATTTAGACAAGGGTCCCCCCTCATTATTTTTAGGATGAGGGAGGTAGGTAGGGGTAATTTTTTTTTGGGGGGGGGACTAGGGGTTTGGGGACCCCTATTCACCAGGGGGGAATTTTTATTTATGGCCCCACCCACCGCTCAGGGGTGGTGGCTGGAGGGGAGGACATTAGGTCCTTATTGTTATTTAGGGCCCCCACCCGCCGCGCAGGGGTGGGGGCCGGGGGGGACCTCTTTCTTGTTATTTAGGGGTGGGGACCGGGGGGGAAGACATTAGGTCCCCCCCAAAATTTCTATTTATGGACCCCACCAACCGCTCAGGGGTGGGGCCGGGGGGATAGGACAGTAGGTCCCCCCTTATTGTTATTTAGGGCCCCCACCCGCCGCACAGGGGTGGGGGCCGGTGGGAGGACATTAGGTCCCCCCCTTATTGTTATTTAGGGCCCCCACCCACCACGCAGACATTAGGTCCCCCAAAAATTTTTTATTTATTGCCCCCACCCACCACTCAGGTCCCCCCTTATTGTTATTTAGGGCCCCCACCCGCCGCACAGGGGTTGGGGCCGGTGGGAGGACATTAGGTCCCCCCCTTATTGTTATTTAGGGCCCCCACCCGCCACGCAGACATTAGGTCGCCCCCAAAATTTTTATTTATTGCCCCCACCCACCACAATAGGTCCCCCCTTTATGGGTATTTAGGGCCCCCAACCGCCACTCAGGAAGGGGGTGGGGGGCAATAGGCCCCCCCTTTAGTTTAAATGCCCCCTAATCATCATGAAAGTGGTAGTTAAGCAAAATATGTGGTAGTTTGAGCCACATTTATCTAGAGCTGGGGTAGGCAACCTTCGGCACTTCAGATGTTTTGGACTGCAGCACCCATAATGCCTTTACAGCCATAATGCTGGCAAAAAATCAGGAGAGATGTAGTCCAAAACATTACCAATGGCTGCCTATATCTGATCTAGAGGTTATTTTGTTTAAAAGAGGACACTGGATTGCATGCTAGATTCTTCTGAGCATCAGAAAACTCATGTTTTATGATACCATGTTCAGGGCCAGACTGGGAAGAAAATTCGTCTCGGGCATTTTTTAATTACAGCGGCCCACTAAAAAGGGGGCGGGACCAATGAAAAACATGCCCCATCAGAAAGTGAGCATGTTGGTTCAATGCTCTTCCAGGGTAGACCATGCGCAGAGCTCTGCTGAAGAGCTCCAGCATGAGAAAAAGACCCTGTATTTGTTCTGCACAGCGCAAGCAACTTTAATAACATGCTTGCACTGTTTTTGCTTGAAATTTGTCTCTGGTGTCTCCATAGATGGGATACCAGGAGACAAAAATGCTAGGAAAGCGTATTGCGCAGTGTGTGAGTGAGGGTGCTGTGTGTGTGTGTGTGTAAGGGGTGCAGTGTGTGTGTAAGGGGTGTAGTGTGTTGGCAAGAGGAGTGCAGTGTGTGTGTGAGGGGTGTAGTGTGTGTGCTGTGTGTGAGTGATGGGTGCTGTGTTTGCCTGAGGGTGCTATATGGGTAAGGGTGCTGTGTGTGTGGTGGGTACAGTGTGATTGTGTGCTGTGTGTTAGTGATGGGTGCTGTGTTTGCGTGAGGGTGCTATGTGCATGTGAGGAAGCTGTGTGTGAGGGTTCAGTGTGTGTGTGAGGGTGCTGTGAGTGTCAAGGGTGCAATGTGTGTGTGAGGGTGCTGTGAGTGTAAGGGGTGCAGTGTGTGTGTGTGGGGGGGTGCTGTGAGTGTCAGGGGTGCAGTGAGCGTGCTGTGAGTGTCGGGGTGCAGTGTGTGTGTGAGTAAGGGGGCTGTGAGTGTCAGGGGTGCAGTATGTATGTGTGAGGGTGCTGGGAGTATCAGGGGTGCAGTGTGTGTGTGTGTGTGTGTGTGTAGAATATTGCATATTCTATGTTTCTATTGATTATATATATGGATGTGTGGATTGACATAAGTAACAGATGGTATCAATAAGTCACAAGGCTTTCTTTGTCCGAGAGCTCTGGAATGTGGGTGTGGGGGTCTTGTCCTTATATGGCTAGAGTTATATGCTGACGTTAGTATTAGCACATCTATATAGTAACAGAGGGACACGAGGTCGCGCTCAGTCTCGGTCTTGGCTTGGCTCTGTACAACGATGTAACTCTCCCAAAAGAAGTCCAGCAATTACCATCTGCTGTTGAATGTACACTATCCTGTAACATTTATTATGTTTTATTATGTATCCGTAACAAAGAATAAACCTGAAGAAACCGTAAGTCAGATTGCGTATTACTACTTTTCAATAATATAGACATATATTATTGTGGCGAGCATTTGGCTCAAGAATATATATACAAAAGACGTATATATATCAATCAACTGAAGATAAGAAGAAATTAAGAAGATTCTACATTTTTTACATTTTTTACAGTGTGTGTGTGTGTGAGGGTGCTGTGAGTGTCAGGGGTGCAGTGTGTGTGTGTGAGGATGCTGTGAGTGTCAGGGGTACAGTGTGTGTGTCAGTGAGGGTGCTGTGAGTGTCAGGGGTGCAGTGTGTATGTGTGAGGGAGGGTGCTGTGAGTGTCAGGGGTGAAGTGTGTGTGTGTGAGTGAGGGTGCTGTGAGTGTCAGGG
>OW240916.1:89861586-89900053 GCA_933207985.1 Pelobates cultripes | reverse complement strand
GGTACATTTTGGCTTGTAGCTCGTGAATTTGACAGATAACCCAATTGTCCCAAATTCAGACAAATTGCAGTTCAAACCGAAATGAATCTCCAAATCTACTATAATCCTATATTTCTAACCCTTAATTGGCTTCATGAACTTTTGTGATTGCAACATGGTCCCAAACATCAGCAAGAGTACTGGCAAAGACTGGAAGCAAGAAAAGAGAATAATCTAAGATTGTCCTATGATTCCACCCATGTGCATACGAGGTACCCTATCGACCTTACAGATGTTGAGTAGAATGCTCAGCTATACTTTTTATATATATTTTTATATTTATATTTTTAAACAGTATTATTCTGGGTAGTTTCTTCCTATTCATTGTAAACATCACAATTCAAACAGAAGCAGCATTCTACTTTAATGCTAAGAAAACTCACATGTGTTCTTTAACACTATTAGCTCAGATCTTCATGTATATTTTTATCTCATCAAAGCTGTGCACGTTTTTTAAAGCATTCCATTTACGCTTTCAAATGGGCACACATGGCTTTTTACACCATGGAAACAGCTCATACAGTTCTCACAGCTTTACAATGCAATGAAACAGTGCATGACTTTTCACAACATTACAGTTGCATGTGCACAGTCAATAAAAACAGTGTGAGTTTATTCTTTGGAGTAGATACCTCTGATTGTGAATTTATTGTAATATTTGGAGGTGTTATAACAGTTTAACTCCTTTCATTCCTACATTTCTAGGTGACATAAAGAGATATTTATATGTAAAATGACAGTTTGTATACTCTGAAACCAATTAGTCATCAAAATTGATGACTGTGTTGTAAAAGTCTGTCATGCTGCTTATGAATACGTTTTGTGTAATTTTTGTTGAAAAATAGACATAAAGCTATAGTTAAAAAACACACAGGCAATTTTTAATCTGTATATCTATATATCTGTAGATGTGGTTGTAATCAGAGGAACCTCATAGATAAATGGGAGAGTATTACCAAACATGTGGCCCACAATTAGATAGGCTTGGGCCTGTTCTTTATCCCAGTAAACTGCTTCTACCTAACACTGATTGGTACAGAAAAGGCCACACACTCAGTGATTGAATTTGACATAGGAGTTTGGTTATTAGCAACTCTTTCAGTCTTGTTCCTGCTAGTGATGGAGTGGATGGAGGGGATCCATTGGTGGCCTAGTGTATCGTTATTTACCTTGGTATTTGTGGAATATCTTCTGTGGGGTGCAATACAGAGATATAATTAGTAGGTTGATTAAGCACGTTGTATTTCCAGTGGTTATATTAATATAAGTTATATTATATTATGTTGTTCTGTTTTAATCAGGACTGTGGGTTTGGTGTTATTCTGATGTTGTAATGGGTTTTCATATAAATGTGGGTTGTATATTATATGTATGTTTTCTGTCTGTTTCTATAAAAACCTTTTTGAAAAGTGGACGAACCTATTAATCATTATTTAGGTTATAATACACTTAAAAGGGACACTATAGTCACAAAAATAACATCAGCCTAATGAAGCTGTTTTGGTGTATATATCATGCCTCTTAGTCTCACTGCTTAATTCTCTGCCATTTAGGATTTAAATCACTTTATTTATGCAGCCCTTGTCACACCTCCCTGCATGTAACTTGCACAGCCTTCCTAGACACTTCCTGTAATAGGTCATAAAATGTTTGCACTTCCTTTGTTGCAAATTCTATTTAATTTAGAATTTCTTATGTCCTCCTCTGTTAACAGCTTGCAAGACCCTGCAGGAACATCCTGTGTGTGATAAAAGTTCAATTTATAGAGCAGCAGATAAAATTGTTTAAAGTAAGTTACACCTGATTGAAAATTAAACCATTTTGTTTTCATGCAGACTGTGCCAGTCACAGCCAGGGGAGGTGTGGCTAGGGCTGCATAAACAGAAACAAAAGTAATTTAACTACTAAATGGCATGGAATTGAAATGTAAGACTTCCGGTGCACAATGTATACACGAACACTGCTTCATTAAGCTAAAGATGTTTTGGTGACTATATTCCAGATTGAAGGTAGTACAATGAAAATCTAAAAGAACGCAATTTTAAAATGATTAACGCTCTAATTTTTCAGGTTTTTCAATTCACTACAACTTAGAATTTATCATATTCTTTACTGAACATATTTGATCTAAAATATGTTTTGATCGAATTACTAAATATATCCTTTGAGTAGAAATAAAAAAGCTTGGCACATCTCACTCCAGTTCCCTGTAAAGCAATGGTCCTGAACATAAAGTGAATTAGGTTAGCAAGAGTAGAGGATACATTTCAGTTAAAGTGCAGTCCTAAGCATCATGTTTTTTTCTTTTCTCAAGACTCGAACCGCCAGGGAATGAAACATAAAGTGTTCTCTTGGTTGTCAGTAAAGTGGTGCCTGCAAACATGCTTATTCAAGCAAAGTATTGCATTTCCCAAAAACAAAACAAAATAAAAATAGTTTAGAGTATAGACAACCATATAGTGCTCTTTGTGAGATTGAACTGTACACATTTTGAAACCACACACCTAGAAACAACAGTAAAAATAAAACACATAGCCTGCCTGTATTTGGAGAGATCATTTCTAATTTAAAGATAAAGTTACAAATGAGTTTACATTTAAAGGGATAAGATAAGAAACTGTTTTATAGAAAGAATATAAAATAACTGGAATAGTCTTCAATAAGTTTACCATAAAGACTCACTCCTTTCTTATTTACCTAAATAATAATAACAACAAAGTGTTAAAGCAGGAAAGGTACATTCAGATAGCTTAATAATTTTCAGAAAGGTGACAGTTCTTTTTCCAGGTCTAGATAAAAAAAATAATATTTTCTGGGCAGAAGCCATACTTTTTGAAGCAATTACCAACCAGTTTTTTAAATTAATGTAAATATACAAAAACAAACAAACAAATTAAAGATTACCATTTTTTTACATACACCAAGATGAGCCTGCTGTTAGTCTCCTCTGGGGTACCCAAATCCTTCTGTAGAAAAGAACATGATTTGTCTATAACTATGACAGACAAAATATGGTGGACAAAAGTATGTGAATTCTGGCTGTTAGCCATTCATTTTTATTAATCTCATACAGTTTTCCTGGGTTATATACAGCCATTCATCCCATCAGGTTCCAGTATTTATTAATAAAAACAAATGGCTAGAACTCCAAACATAATTTAGGTGCGAGTATAGAGGTAAATGCTTAACTGTGTTCATTAAAATCAATATTAGATTTAATTGGCCACTCATCGGACATCATCAATTATATAATGAAGGCTTGAATTTGGCATTCAAACTGTGTATGGTCAATTACATCTAATAGTGATTTTAATCATCACAGTTAAAGCGGCACTGCCATGCCGAACTTACCTTTCTTTAATCGATTCCTCTTCTCTCCCTCTGCCAGGATCTGTTCTTAATTTCTGCCTGTCTGCTCTAGTTTTCTTTAAAACATAAGACAAAGTAAGGACTACTTTCCTACACTTGACCAGCTTTGACCCAGGGAAGGAGCAAAGTGTGCTTCGTTTCCGGTGATCAAAGCAATTTTCCCACAATTCTCACCTTTGATCTTGATCTTGATCTTGAGATGCTTCCTGTCAGTATTCCCAAACATCCTGTCACTTAGACAGAACACCAGCGAAACTGCTGAATTTCATCCTAACAGAATGAGAACAGTTTGTTCATTCATGTTTGGACGCAATTCGGGACTTTGTTCGGATCGGAATTTCATTCTAATGAATGGAATTCCGATCCTATTCATGCTACATCTTGCAGCAACTTAGTAGATAGCCCCCTCATTTCCATGGTATTAGGGAGCTATCTACCAAAAGGCTGAAAGACCTAAATTGGTCTTTCAGCCAAATTTACTATTACTAAGTAAAGATAAGTTTTTTTTTTTTTTTTATTCTTTATTTTTGTAGTGTAAAAGATTACAACAAGCTCACAATGCCACAATGTTAATGTAAGCGTTTCTAAATAGACAATTTTAAGGCATTTGATACAACTGCACCTTTTTACAATATAATAAAAAGGCTCGACATGCAAGTTTATAGAACTTATTTTGTTTTGTCAATCATTAAATAATATCAAGATAGTCAGAGAGACCAAAGGCATGTGATCATGAGGACAGGAAACTGCTTTATGTTACCTAGGACTATTTAAAAGTAAATAGCACAAGCCTAGTAGCGATAGGCAAAACATATTAAGTGGTCATGCTTGTGCATGCCCGAGAGGCCCTGTGTCTATCTAGTGGTGGTCCAATAATTAGCGTAATGCCAAGACATAAAAATAGAGCAAATATTACAAAATTAATAAAATAAAACACCATGGTAAACCTCACAGCTCCGACACAGAATATAGACACCAGAACACTAGGTGACCAGAGTAGCTATAGCCAAGCGAGCAACTAGTCGCCGGACTATGTGTCTCCCATACCTGATTACCCACAATACTTCTATTCAAATACAACAGCATTAGCAGACAACAGATCTTACACCAGATCTGGCCGATAGAGAAAAACCTAGGTAGGCACCTGACATAAGAGACGAAAGACAACACATACAGTAACACGCCAGCAGATCCTTAGCACCCTTTGCCCTAGCCGTACACCGGGCAATACAACACCCCTGACTAAACCAACCCCGCTGCCCTGTGACACCTGCAGATTTCTCCTCTCAGGAAGATATGATGTAGCACCATTATGACATAACATAACAAATGTCGACGGGAATACCTGATAGCGGCCACAGCTGCTGAGGGGCGAATGTAGCTTAGGCCAAATCGCCACCGCACTGCCAATGTTTGCCTAGTTAATGTTGTCCAAACAAGACACACCACTAACACGTCAGTGTTCAATCGTTTAATCGTTTAATTATATTGTACTATTGTTTATAACCAGAACACCCTGACGGAGCGCGGATAGGCCAGTTACAAATGTCGAATTCCTTAAAACCACGCTTTTCCTTTATGTAATTTCAATGCTGTGACACTGTGATTTAGCGTTTGCATATGCAGATAACCTTGTACTGAGACCCTTCTGTCAGAACAAAAATAAAATAATTAAAAAAACAAACAAAAAAAAATACCATGGCAAAATAATGATCAAAGAACAAATGAAACACTGAGCAGGTGGTAAGTGTAAAACTTTGCAACTTAGCCTATGTCCTCTGATGGCAATATTTTCTCCAGAACCCTAGGAACCCTAGACATAACAGATCACTCCACTGGAGAAGGTGTTGGGGAGATGTCACCTTGTGGAGGAAGGTTAGGTCCTGTAGTGTCCAGAAGGACCTCATCAGCTTTCCTGTGGGTGCATAAAGTCCCAGGTGTAGGACCAAGGCTCGGGGAGTGTCTGGATGCGGTCCTGGCCATTAGGGAGCGTGGCGGTTTCCGTTGTTTATGTCTGACCCCTGCAGTTATTGCAGTTGCCTTCTTCCCCATCGCTCTGGGTGGTAGCCGTTGGGGAGATTTTTCCATCGGCTCTTGATTTTTCTGTGAGTTCCCTCGCTCCTATAGCCTGCTCCAGAACCTCTCAAACCTTGCATTCAGCTTGGTAAGGGTATCGGCAATGTGGCTACTGGTAGCTGTTGTGTGTGTGGCGTCCGCCATTGCAGGATCACTTTGGCTCTTTTGAGCCTGATGTCACCACCGTCGAGACTTGCAAGATGTGCAATGGGACCTCTGAGGTGTAGACCAGGATTACCCCTGCCGGTCCAGATGGGGGGAAGGGGGGGCGGGAATGGGGCAGCAGTGGGATTCAGTGTCGGGCCACCAGTATTTAGCAAGCCGGGAGAGCGTCTGTCTCTCCTGTCCAGCACCCACACTAGGCCCTATAGCATCCTCTGTGGATTATAAGAGTAATACAGATATCAGCTGGTCCAAGGATGACCCAGCACGGCAGTATAGCGGTGAGTTACTAACAGCTGTAGAATTAGAGCCCCAAAGGGCCAGAAACACAAGTAAAGCAGTGGCAAAGCTTGGAGCTCTTTCAGATTGCAGGCAACCACCATGCAGGTCAGGCTCCGCCCCCAAGCAGGGTTTTTATTTTAACTTGTATTTAAATAAAGCTTGTAGTCTACTTCTACATCACTTTGCTTGGATTACTGCTTACCTGAGTCCCACACCATCTATGATCATTTAATGCACTGAAAGTTTGAGCAGACTAAATATTGCACTGCTCTTGTTTTTGTATTTGGCAAATTTTTATTTGTGTAACAGTGCCTACCGTGATACACTATATGTTCTCTCTTTTCCTTTTATGGTACTGATGGTATGGTATGATACTGAGGAGCTCCATCATATTTATATTGACATGTTCAAAGTAAGTGTTTCCTTTATTTGGAGCACTTTGTGGCTGATTGCACATTTATGCACACATTTTGCACAATATATTATTTACTATTTTTTGTACATTTAACAAATATCACTGTGTAAACCTAGGGTTTTTTGTGCACTTTATGCTTGCTGCACTGTTGCATATTTATTTGTTTGAAAGGTTTAGCGCACCTTTTTTCCATTTGTATTTTTTTTTTAGGAGTGTATTTTATTTGGGATATTACACTGTGTACGTGCAGATTTTGTTTTCATATATATTTTTATGGCCTTTACCATTTTATGGCCTAGTACAGCAATGGGGACCAAGTTCGACGCAGGTTATGCTAATCTTTTTATGTCCCACTGGGAAGAATCTTTTGTCTTTTCCAAGGTTGACATAGGGACAAATCTGGTTCTCTTCAAGCGCTATATTGACAACATTTTTATAATTTGGAAGGGAAGTCAAGAGTCCCTGCTGGATTTTATCGATTTATGTAGATCAAAACAACATTAAAACCAAAACCTTTTTAAAACAAGTTAATATGAATAGTTTTATATATTTTACCAGTTGTCATTTTAAACCGTGGCTTTATAATAGTTGTAAAGGACAATTGTTAAGGTTAATATGAAACTGTACAGAATTGGATAAATATAAAGATCAAGCCAAATTTTTTTTTTTTTAAACTGTTTTTAGATAAAGGGTATGATACGGATACATTGAAAAATACGTGTGAAGTAGGAAAACAATGTACAGTATATACTCGAGTATAAGTCTAGTTTTTCAGTACATTTTTTGTGCTTAAAAACCCCCACTCGACTTATACTCGAGTCACTGTCTGTATTATAGCAACTTAGAGAGCCGTGGCCGTCAGAGCCATTGCAACGATCCGCGTGGCAACCAGACCGTGAGACTTACAGTGGAGCTGACCGGAACAGAGGAGAAGGGAGCTGACAGGAGCTGCAGGAAAGGTAAGTAAATGCTTCCTGCCGGCCCCCCCACTTCACAGCCCATGCCACTGGACCACCAGGGATTAAGATAGCCCCCCTCCCTGACCAGTTAACAAGCAGGGAGGGGGGACAAAAAAAATTAAAATAAAAAAATAATATTAAAATATATATTTTTTTAAATAATAAAATGCCCTCCCCCCACCCAGTTCACACACACTACACAAACACACACTCTGCATTATATACACACTCTGCATTATATACATAGAGTGTGTGTATATAATGCAGAGTGTGTGTTTGTATGAGTGTGTGTTTGTATAAGTGTGTGTGTGTATATAATGCAGAGTGTGTGTTTGTATGAGTGTGTGTGTATATAATTATAAAAAATCACAGAATTTCATAGCCCCAAGTTTTACCCTCGACTTATCCACGAGGCATAGCATATTTCACAATTGTTGGTCACAAAACTGCACTCGACTTATACATGAGATCGACTTATACACGAGTATATACGGTAGGTCAAATTTGTTAGAATATAAGAATAAGAAATCTGAACAACAAGAAAGAGATAATAATGAGATTATGATAATGATTTTAGTTCTAACAATCTTCACTTACGTAGAATTATTGAAAAAAACTGGCACATTTTAAAAGAAGATCTGGACCTTTTAGTATTTTTGTAGGTAATAAACCAAGATTTATTTTTACAAATTCTAACCAATAGTTTTTTTTAGAAAATAATAAGATTACAAGCAATAATAACTTTTTAAAAGAAAATAATGTTTTTTATTATTGTAGAGACTGTAGAGGGTGTAAGTTGAGATCAAACAAAGTGAGGAATGTAGAAAAAATTTGTCTCATTCACTACACAACAACACTATGATATTAAATCATATATCACTTGTAATTCAAGTGACGTGATCTATATGTTAACATGTCCCTGCGGCCTCAAATATATAGGGAAAACAAATAGACCACTTGAAATAAGGCTGAGGGAACATATTTATAATATTAATAGGACATTTTTAAATCATAGTGTATCCAAACATTTTCTTGAAGTTCATAATGGTGATCACAGTGGACTGGATTTTATAGATATTGATAGGGTCAGATTCCACTGGAGGGATGGAGATACAAATAATCTTTTATCAAAACTGGAAATGAGATGGATTTTTAACATGAATACTTTATTACCATATGGTCTAAATGTAGATTTTGAAAGCAATTCTCTTATATAAAATGCCTTTTTTACTTTTGTTTCTTCTTATTCTCTCCCCCATGAACATATACTTTTTTTTATCCCTATTTCTATTTTTATTCATAGAGGTGCTTTTTTTTTTTTTTTTTTTACACATAATTAATATATATTTAATATATATTTCTATATTTTTTTGTATAAAGGTTTTTAATAAGAATGCATATGTCATGCATCGTCTTACATATTTTTAATAATGTTTATTTAAATGATTTGTTTTTATTAAATTCTATGTGATTGTATGCAATTTTTCTCTTCTGTTTACCCAATGTGAACTCCATAAAAATGGACAATCTTTTTTGTTTTGTTTTAAGTGATATTGATTTTGAGTGTACAGAACACAAAGAACCATTAAAATGTCTGCTTATGCGAAGATCTGGCCAGGATGCAAGGATGCACGGATGCACAAAGTTTCGAACGTTCTGGCCAGCGCGGACTACATGCTGGGAATGTCCGACAACATAAAGTAAGGGCGGATTTACGTAATGACGTGACGTCACATCACTTTAGGATGGCGGAAGCGGAAGTACAGACCGGAAGTGATGCACATAAGCCCGAATTTGAAATAAAAGAGAGACTTTTGAGAGCTTGAAGACACTGAACCACTTTTGAGAAAGGCTGCTTGCTGAAACGCGTTAAGTGGAGGTTGACTTTTAGTTTTTTTATTGGGAGGGCTGTTTTTAAAATATTTTCTTCCAAATAAAGGATTTCTTCTTCTTGTATCCTGCATCTTGCATTTAATAAGAAGGTATTCCAGCGAGTAAGCTGAGGAACAGATTAAGATGGTCCCTGGAACAATCCACCTTATTACTTCAAGCTCTAAGTTTGAGCCAGCTTTGTTAAAGGCCAGCTTTGTTTTCCTGGCACTATAGTGCCCTGAGGGTGCCCCCACCCTCAGGGCCCCCCTCCCGCCGGGCTCCAGGGGGAGGAAGGGGTTAAATTTACCTCTTTTTCCAGCGCCGGGCGGGGGACTCTCCTCCTCCTCTCCTCCTCCTTCTCGTTGTCATCGGCTGAATGCGCATGCGAAGCACGAGCCGCACGCACATTTAGCCAGTCCATAGGAAAGCATTCTCAATGCCTTCCTATGGACGCTGGCGTCTTCTCACTGTGAAAATCACAGTGAGAAGTGCAGAAGCGCCTCTAGCGGCTGTCAGTGAGACAGCCACTAGAGGCTGGATTAACCCTATTATAAACATAGCAGTTTCTAGAAGAAAGGGTTAATCCTAGCTGGACCTGGCACCCAGACCACTTCATTAAGCTGAAGTGGTCTGGGTGCCTATAGTGGTCCTTTAAGTGACTCAGAACCATGTGAGTAAGTCCTTTAATGTGTATTTTACAGGTTTAACCCAAACTATAGTACCCTGCAGTTGTTTTTTTTTTTTAATTCTCAGATCCATTACTTATTAATCCAACTGTGGTAACCATTTATAGTGTGCTCTCACCACTTCCATTTATCGTTTGTTCACTTTAGAGTGGCTAACATTGGTGATTGTAGCACCAATTATATATATCATATCAATTCTTTTATTTGTATTTTATATTATTATTTTTTTATTGTTTACACATGTGCTTCAAATTTTTTCCATTTTGAATTTAGCGTTATTCCCACATTTAGAAAGCCTATTTTGGAAAATGCGCTAGTGTTTATTGCTTTACGGTTGTAAGAAAAAGTATGTGAGCTCTTTGGAATGATATGGATTTCTGCACAAATTCGTCATAAAAAGTGATCTGATGATCATCTAAGTCACAAAAATAGACAATCACAGTCTTAAACTAATAACACACAAAGAATGAAATGTTGCCATGTTTTATTGAACACACCATGTAAACATTCAAAGTGCAGGTGGAAAATATACCACATACACTGTGTGGGATGAAGCAAAATCTTCATTTTTGCTCTCCTTATGTGAGTATACCTCTTTTTAGTTATTTTTATCCCAGTCAAACAGAGAGCACTATATTCTGTTTTAATTATAAATACTAGTTAACTCCCACTACTGCAATACTGCACAGTGAAGCAGAATACTCACAAACGCTGGGCATCACAAATCATCTTCTGGTCTGGAACACCATCCATCCTACAAAGAACCAAGCTCAGCAATATTTCAACAGTCGGGGCATCATATGGCTAGGTGCACATATCTGGAACTGATCAAAAGCACCAGAAAATTGTTACTAAATTTACCAGTTATTTAAAATACTACAGGGGGCGGAGCCTGAAAGCGCACTGGAGCAGTCTCCATCTCTTACAGCTCCAAGTACCAGGATCACAATCCACAAAATACTAGCTGCATCATACCACTATTGGCCACTATAAGGGCAGAATCTGTAGTTGCCTATATTTCTCGTCCTGAATCTGTAGATGCCTTTTTTTTTCGCCCTGGGCAAGAAAATCTGCAGCCGAGGCCTCAAGGCTGGACTGGCAGAAATACTGTCCAACAGTCAGACAGCTGGAGAAATGGAGCGAAGGTCTCAAAACCCCCCTGCGAGCACTACCAAGACACAGCGTGACATTGGCCAGATGCTGCAATCCCTGACATCAGCACCAGTTTTAGCCTCACATGAGACATCACCCTCGCAGTCAAACAGCACGGTCTTACCTCAGAGCCCTGCCCTGAAAAGTCAGGGGACTTAATGCACGGCAGTGGAAACAGCTCCTGCTGCTATGAAACAAGAAATACAAGACATGCTTACTGCTCTCCAACAAAATCTTAGGAAAATGTCAGAAGTGGCCTGGCAGTACTTACAACAGAGATACAAGTCATTACAGCATGCACCCAGGTTACCGAGGAATAGGTACTTAAAACAAAAACAAAGCATAAGAGTGCTAGTGGAAATGGTTCAACAGCTGCAATCAGCACAGACCAACACCTTTTGACAAGTGAACATACTGGATGACAGGGAACGGAGGAAAAACATAAAGCTGAGAGGGATCCTAGAATCAGTGCCCCTAGAAGAACTGCTGCACTTTATAAGAAGGCTAGTGGCCTCCCTCCTACCAGCGAGACAAGCCAAATATTTTACTTTTGATGGGGTGTGCAGAATTTCTAAGTCAACACAGGCTCCAGCCACTGCACCACACGCCATTATCCTTCCATGCCACACTATATCTGAAATGATGGGACTGATAGCTGCACTGAAGGGGAAGTTACCATAAGACTTTGAAGCATGCTAAATTTCCTTCTTCTAGGACATAAGTAGATCCTCCCTGCTTTGGCGTAAATCTATGCAGCCTATCACAAAGATCCTCCAAACAGCAGGCTTGACTTACCGATGGTCGATTTGCATGGGAAATCATACAAAGCCACAGACCCCACAGAAGCTCCTGCTCTACTAGCAGCACTGGGCCTCTCCTCACAAAGCATACCCAACCAGGGACTATCTGGCTTTCACTCCTGGAATGTTGCCGAAATACTCACGTTCATGCCCAGAAGAGACAAGGGACCTACTACCTGAAACATTAACTGTATTTGACCTGCTCACATTGCATTTTTTTTTGTTTCTTTCACTATTTTCCTTCTTAAGTTAAAATTATCTTTACCTGTTGATCCTCTGTTCCTACACACAAGCGGTGAGGTTCCTGCCCGGTATCGCTGAGACACTTACCTGGTCTATAAGGTGCTTATTATGGGATCTGGTAGTATCATCCCACCCCATGGTACTGGGGTATAGAACGCAATGGAGCGAAAGGTTCAGTTAATGGTCCTTGGGCCATATTTAGCCAAGCATAGCATTTAGGTCAGCCCTAATGCCCCAAACCACGCTCGTCTATATCTAATAGCCCATTCAATAGCTACCTTGATAGGTAATTTACCTAGCATTAAAGTTGTACACTTCCAAGAACTACGTCTCCTTCGCTAGGAGAAGTTTTAGTTGTTGTTATTATTTCCTTTTGCATACATGTCACAATAGCTAGCATATTGACAATACGACTTCTAAAGTAGGGCTTTACCACGGAATATTGAGTTTACCGAATCGCACGCACAATTAGTAGCCAGAATACATGCGTCAGTCATATTCTAGCAAGCCCAGGAGCTCAAAGCCCTGCAGACCCTAACCTCCTGTGACAGAGATTCACACAGCCTCCCAACACACTTCCTAAAGAGAGCTAAAAAAAATGTAACTTTCCTTATTGCTCAGCGTGGAGGTGCAGTCTGCATAATAAGCAGCACACGGCTGTTCAGGGAGATCTGTAGATCTGCTCACCAGTCTATGCAGCTGAGGAGGGGCTGCGAGGAGGGGGTGTGTTCAGCATATCTGGTGTTAGATTGGTAGCGTTCTGGGCAGCTGCAGTCTGGGCAAATTTAATTTGTAATAGTTTAAAATTCGGTATACATAATTGCAGGGTATGGCCGCATACCCTGGCAATCATGTAAACATGAGTGGTGGTGTGAAGGGGTTAAGCTAAATTTGTTTTGTTGCTTAGAGTATCCATTAAATGTAAGCTACTGGAAACAACAATATGTCTGGTTTTATGTAGCAATATATTACTAAACTGTTACAATTCTATAGAGACGTAACTACGGAATAGTATTACTTGCCAGGTGTAAGACATATTAATTTAATCATGCTTAACATGACACTATAAATATGTAAAATGTAAAATATATATAAATGTTAAATTGATGTAGTCAGAGTGTGTAAATATGCCCGACTTTTTTTTTTTTTTATGGCAAATAAGAAACTGCCTGCCTAACATTTACATTGGTTTTCAAGAGCACACTGTGAATGTTTACCTAAACTGCAATTGTTTAACATATTACAAAGATACAGTTTGATAGAACTATATACTACTTATTTTTATGTTGCTTTTTTTTTTTTTTGCCCATTACAGCAACACGATGATTGAAGCAGTTAAAGCACTTAACAATTCCTAAAGGGTAAAATAAATTGCTTCTAGAAAATACCACAAAAACAAAAAATATTTATCGAGTAGAAAAAGCATTTCAGTTTTATAATTTTACACTATGCATTGCAATGAAAATAATTGCTACCTTGGAAAAAAACAGTTGCAATTAAAAGTATGGAGCGCAAATGATTATATAAACAGAGCATTATGCAGTGAAGAAAGATAAAGGCTTTGCAGATCATAAATATGTAAGAAACCACTGCTTAATTTGAGCCCGGAGATCACAAACATATACATAAGAGTATTCTATATACTGTTGACTTCCTCACCAATGTCCTAGTGTTTGTTTGTTTTTCGTTTGTTTTTTAAGACAATTTTGTTAGCCTGTTTCTTAAGAACAAGAGTGAATTAGATTTTCTAAATGAAAAGTAAGACTTTAATATCTAAACAATAAAAACAGTGGAGGGCTTTTAAATATACACCAGTGAAAGTGACTTATCCACTGTTTTTTATTGTTTGCATTCTAGTTTTGGATGTATTGTGGAGGATTGTACACATAGAGGGAGCAGTGATAATTTAAAAATGTTGTACTTAAAGGCTCTGTTAGTCACATGCAGGAAGGTGTGTGTAACACTGTATAAACAAAGTGATCTAACTCCTAAATGGAAGCAATTTAAACAATGAGATGGAATGGGCCTGATCTATACACCAGAACTGCTTAATTAAGCTAAAGTTGTTCTGGTGACTATAGTGTCCCTTTAAGGTAAAGAGCCTGTTCCTCTGCTGCAGACAACATTTCTTTATTCAAGTCAAAATGAGTGACATCTTTTTACAATCCTATTGATGAACAAGTTAACATTTAAATTTGTCATTTATCTTCCTAAAATGTGTAACATCTAAACTCAACACGTTTCTAGCCATATTTCATAACTGAAATTGTGTAGCTCATCTATGAACTCATTCTTCTGAAAGTAGGAGTCCACATCTTTTCAACATGATGATAAATGATCTTGAAGTGGACATTGAAGTTATGTGTTGGTGCAGGGACTCCCCTTCAGGGCTGTCCTTTGGGGTGTGCGAGCTGTGCGGCTGCACAGGGTGCCATGGCAACAGGGACACCAGGTGGCCGACACAGCTCGCAGTCGGTCACTCACAAACCGGGCCAAATTGGAATGATGGAGAAGCGTGGAGGAGGAGCGTGGGGGCGCAACGTCGGAAGGATCCGCTCACTGGGTGTCAGGGCGGCAGGTGCTCTTCAGTCGGCGAGTCGGCGGAGTGGGAAAAACTGACTGCTGGATACAGGGAGCAGCAGCCTTTAATGTAAGTGCTTGTCCGTATTGCTTTTTTTTTTCTATATATATATAACAATTGCGTTTTATTGAAGGGGCAGGGGGCAGGGGGCAAGGGGCTGGTGAAGAGGGTGAAGGGGGCTGGTGATAAAGTGGTGCAGGGGGCTGGTGATAAATGGGGGCTGGGGACTGGTGATAAAGGGGGGTAAGGGGCTGATGACAGGGGCAGGGTTTTGTTGAAGGGAGTGCATGTCACAGATTGTGAATGTGCCTGAAATTGTCTAAGGGGGTCAGACAAAGATGGCGGGGGGGGGGAGGTCACAAGATTGGCTTGCACAGGGTGCCTGAACACCTAAGGCCGGCCCTGCTCCCCGTACCACTTTATCCAAGTTGAAAACTTAAACTTTCGTTAGCATCTACTCTCTGCACTCTATCAACATCAATGTGCAATCCAAGAACAAAAATCTTCATCTAAACTAACTGTTTTTATTTTGTAAAGTAACCATATGTGCGCAAAAGAAAAAAACATTAAAATGAAAAATCATCTGTATTTAAAGTACTTAATGTGAACATAAATTACAAAGGGGTCTTTGAAAAGCAATGTTTTGGTAATCTGTTTTGGACTTCTTTATAATGATTTGACAAAATGAAAGAAAAATATTTAAAAAGATCAATAAGATGATAATGTGTGAGGGTGCCACATCACTGCTGATATCCTTGTCTAGAAAAATACTTCATAACCAAAGTTATCTATAAAGATTTTGATTGGGTTTAGTTTTAGAAAGAGTGAGGGTATCCAG
Source organism: Pelobates cultripes (assembly GCA_933207985.1). Lineage (NCBI taxonomy): Eukaryota > Metazoa > Chordata > Amphibia > Anura > Pelobatidae > Pelobates > Pelobates cultripes. The sequence goes on along the minus strand of OW240916.1, from coordinate 89,884,579 downwards.
GAGGAGGCAACAGAGATGGGAAATTGAGAAAATATTGTGTATGAATGTTGAATATTGAATGTAGAACAGCAGTCAAGAAAGTCATATATTGAGTATGCATGACAGATGCCATGTTAGATAATTGGTTGCATTCAACACACTCAAGAACCTTGAAGAAGAAGGGAAAAAAAGAAAGATATGTAGCAAGTTGGCTGATAAGATGAAAGAATGTCTGCTTGAGAAGAAAACTGGTACTTGGAAAAGTCAGGACAGCTACCAGAGAAATGGATTGATAAAAATGTAAGAATGGTCTGTAAAATGAGTGTAAATGAGCCAACAGAGAATCTTTGTCTGCAGATTGTTCAGACTACCAGTAATGGTAGAATTGTATCAGTAGCTTCAGGATGGAAACATTATAAATGACAAATATGTATTAGTCAATAAAATATTGAATTTCACTTGCAAATTAGACACATTTTAGCCAAACACATACACCAGCAAATGACATGTTGCATAACTTATTTTGTTGAAGATGTGATGTTAACATTGTAATAATAAATGTCACATTTCTGCATTTACTCATTTATGATATTATGCAATGTGAAATAGTAAACCTCATTTTTTTCCCATCCACACTTACTATGCAACCTTGGATGCATCATATATGTTTATATTTGTCAGTCAGCTCACTGTTTTTTGGGCATTTTTCCAGTTTTAACTGAAAAAAAATAGTCTTGGCTTTGATATTTTTGAATTGCCTTTTTGTATATATTGCCAACAGCGCTGGATTGCATTGGCTATATGCAGGGTACATCTGTTATATTCCCAAAGCCATCTGGCCCTGACAGACTACAATTGCGAGGGAAAAGGGCACTAATTTGCAGTAAGTATCATAATAACTACCACTAAATGGAAAAAAATAAATAAAAATAAAATGTATCTAAAATAGTAAAATTAAGCTATGTATCATTTAGATCAGCTATAAGCTATAGTATTACACTGTATAATGTAGCATAGTATAATATAGTAGAACTTCTTACTAACTTCCAAATGCTAGTCATTTTTTCTGATACTCTGGTATTTCCAATAAAATAAATTCTACAAAGTACATTTCATGACACCATGCATCAATGTATTGTTTTCTTTTTTCTTTTGTTTTGCAAAGTGCACACTAGTGAAAATGGTCAAATGTTAATTAAAAATAATAATAGCAAGACAACACTAATAATATGATGCTATTCTTAGCTTTAGACTTTCTATATCTTCATGAAAGCCTGAAGTTACTTGTAGAAAAAAAGATAATTTGTCTGATCACACAAAAAAGATATAATTAGATATTTTGCAATGGCATTCCAGCATTACATTTTAGATATGATGCACAAGGCTATTTTTCTAATATAAGGTAGGTCTAGTAATTGGGCATTTTATTCCCCAGTTGGTAGTTATTTTTATTCTCAGGTTTGGTTTAATTCATAAAATAGAATTCTGCTGTTTGAATGAATTATATCAATTATTTTGCTTTCTATGCTCCTTTACTCTATATCATTGTAATATTCTTTTCAGTTTCATATTGTGTTATTATTTTTTAAATTTATGTTTATTATTTTATCCCAAATTATCTTCATTTTTTTTTTTTACATGTGATATATCTGCTTACTATTCTTATATTTGATCTAATTTTCCTAGATCAACTTCTCTACCACATTTTATCTTTCTCAATCATCTGGATCCAAATTAGTGAAGAGAAAGTTACTATTTCATAAAGCAAAAAAGGTGAAAACAACTTACATGAGTTCCTGTGAAAACAAGAATTATTATTCGCTGAGATAAAGTCTATGCCAGGGATCACCAGATGTTGTAGAACTACAACTGCCATGATGACTTGCATGGGGGACTACCTTTTGGGCACCCCTGGTCTATGCCATCACATCCTTGTCCTATATGACCCTTCCTTTTCATGATTCTCACCTTTCTGCTCCCAGTGTTCTTCCAGAGTCTTCTTTTCAGGAACCAGCTCTTCCCTTTTACCTCTTTCATTCAAAGTCCTCTATACTTACCAGCTGTCCCCTCTTTGCCCCCCCCACCCACCCCTATTTGTTTTCTATCTATGTTGGTTCTCTTGGCAACCTTACTATTCCTTTTCATTATAATGCCATTTGTATGATGTTGGCATTCATATAAGCTTTTCCTTTGATTTTGCTCCATCTTGATTTTGCTCCATCCATCCTGGATCATCTCAGTAAATGCATTTCTTCTGTCTGGGTGACTGTCCGTTTCTTGATTCCCAATCTTTCCATAGAGCTTTTTATCTTTTCTGCTTTGAAATCTACTTTTTCATATTCCTTCATACACTCTGTAAAGGTGAACAGAACAACAATTCATCACACTCTGCATTACCCATTGGTGTTTCTAACTGAAGAGGGTACTAAGGCAGTCGCTCAACATTTTTAAATTATGTAAACCAGTCCTCATCTATTTCACCTGTTCCCCCCCAGCCACAGTCCATATTGAATGATGCTGTCAGGATTATTTTCATTGTCTTTGGCTCCTCACACACCTCACCATTTTGCCATTTGTTTTACTAGCTGCACCTATGGGATCAAATTTAAAATACTGTATCTACCATAAAAAGACTCTGAAAACGACACCAACATCTCTAATTCACAAATGCCCCATCTATCAGCTCAGTCAGTTATCTTCTTTTGACATGTATTTTCATGCACATCACAAATTCCCACTTAAATAACTCTCAAGTAAAGCACCATTCCTATGCAAGAGTCTACTTTGTCCTTTATTGTCCATTAAAGTTTTGCTTAAAAAAAACAAAAACAAAAAAAAAGTTTCTCTTTATAACTAAGTATCATTTTACTGGCTAATTTTAAATTCTATAACAGTATTCTGAAATTTCCCTTTTTTTTTATCTGTCTCGGCAGTCGTGTTAGTTTAGACTTTACTGTTATCAGACCAACTGCTGCTAATGCTAACTGCTGCTAATGCTAAAGGTAAGGTAGCTTGAGCAGCAGTTGGTGCGATAACAGTAGAGCAACATGGCTGCTCAGCCAGATGAAAAAAAAGTGAGATTTTTTTTAAAAAGCTGTCATACACCATTCATAAAAGCAATATGTTTTATTAAATATCATACACGTTTCAAAATTGGGAAGTAAAAAAATGTGATGACAGTTGTTCTCTAAGTTCTGTGCTTTAATTCAAAACATATTTACACAATTATATGTATTAAGGCCTTTGGCCTGTAATTGTGGGAGGGGCGTATGACTCACCTTCTCCCTACTTAAGGGACACCCCTTACCTGGCTCCATACCGTTCGAGGTCAGCGCTGCATCGAGAATCCACTTCCGGTTCACGTACGGCGCCATCTTGCTTTTCAAAAACCCGCGGTTTTCGTTTGGTGTAGCTGTGTCCAGGAATCCTTACAGGTTTTCCGCCCGTTCAGCCACGCACATACCCGGTGTTTTCGTCGCAGATTAAGTCCACAGGACTTCAAAATCGTAAGTCCGTCGCCCGGATCATTTCCCACGGCGTCGCGATTTAAAACGGCCTTACTTTACGGCCACACGCTTTACGGCCAAGTCACAGGCATATTAACCCCTTTACTGCCGGCAGGCATATCGGTTTCGGTTTTTCTTTGTATTAAGCAAATTTGTTCTGCATATCATCAGCTATAATTGGTTTCATGTTATTACTGTTATTTATTTTATGCAAATTACGAAATCCTTGCATATGACTGGGGCAATACCCCTGTTAACCACTTATGAATAAGTATTTATTTAGGTTATGGTTTAATCTTAGCAGATATGGCATTATTAAGTTTTATTGAAATTCTTCATGTTATATACATATATTTATGGAGTTAAGCTTAGACAAGCTTTTACATTTTACAGATATCGCTTGTAGGATTTACGTTATAAATTATGTTTAGAAATTTACGTTTCTATCATACCATGTACTCACGTTTCTTACATGGCACTTATATATTCTGACTTTTTCTTTGTGTACTCAAACGACATACCAAGTACACAAGAACACGGTCTCACAAATCTCACAAACTCTCGGGTTGAATCACACGTCTTGATTCAACCACTCATACGTCACGTTTTGTTTCCTAATTTTGGGATAACTTCTCAAATATTTCTGTACCTCGTACTTACCTCTTTTCATGGCTTACGTTTACAGCCTAACATATACGGTATTGTTTTAAATCCTGCACCTTATTATACCACAAACACTAGCATTACTATATCATATGCATTAATCTGGTCACCAGAGAGACATATCATACACACCCCCAAGCATGATTACCATACCACATACAGGGCCAGTCGGGCCAATATCACTCATGTATTCCCTTTCCATATGTACTACTAGAACTCATCACAAATAACTAGTCTAAATTGGTATCATAGGATCCAATTCTCACACTATCATATTTGGTTTTCTATCCCTTTAGGTTTTTTCCAGTTTTCTCTACCTATCGCTTATCAAACGCATACATACTACCAGGTACGTTAAGCCTGCTCACGCCATACATCACATATGGTTCCTCCTCTACTTAGGACATAGAGTACTGGCAATTTTAGGGGTTATAGGCCCAAATAGGTATCCCCCCTCCGGGCATTCTGCCTATCGTTTAGTGGTCCGCGAGGCCAACACCCCGCCTCAACGTTTCGGAGGTAATGCCCCCCGGGCCACACGTGAGTTAGCCGCCTCGCATTATAGAGAGGGTGCCACCTGTCACTCCCTTCCCCTGTTTTCTTGTATTGTCACCGAGAGGCCTACGAATTCCTGCCACTACGTCGGGTGGCCTCAATAACCCCTCGCGCCAACGCATAGATAGAGCCTCTCATAGCCACTTGGCAACTAGCAGGGCCTCACCTGTCACCAAAGAACAAGTTTTAATTTTTCGCCTATCCGGCATAATTAGCCTGCCAGTACATCCCCTTCGGGGGGTTTTATGCTAACCATATACTTTTGTAATCTAGTATGTCTCAAGAAGGGGTAGAGGATTTCTCCATCCCAAGGACTCCGGCTAGAACCAACACCCCATCACAGGAGGAAGATACGGCTAGTCCAGCATCTTTCAGATCATGGACTATCCCTTGTATCACTAGCGAACTCAGGAGACGACAAATCCCTTTTCCAGCAACAGCAAGGAAAGCGGAACTTTACAGATTATTACACACCTCAACCGATAACACGGACGCTGGGGAAGGGTCGAGCCAGTCCCACCCAGGGAACATACATGACATGCTCACGTCCCTCATGACATCCATGAGCAAGGTCAATTCTAGGCTGGAGAAACTTGAATCGGTCACTACAGCCCTCACTATGGCTGGACCGGCCACGGCAATTCCCCCATCAGTGGTGGAGTTGCAATCAGTTTCTCCAGCTATCACCTCGGATGACCAAGAAGTTTACCCTGCCCACATGATTCCTGAGCACCTCAGGAGAGATATCCTGGAAGGTAAAGATGTCAATCTGGCCTCACTACTAATTGCCTCCCAGGATATAGTGGAACATAAGACCTACGCTTACGATGATATTTCTGTGGTGGTCAAATCCAGGGATGCACGATTAAATAGGAAACTAACCATTCCTGAATTTGTATTAGCTTTTGGCATTTATCGGGATGTGGTCTGTACGGTATATCCCCACAGACGTGAGGAGTTTGACTTATATATGCACAGGCTGGTTGATCTGGGCAACAAATATGGTGGGTCAGCTTTCTATGACTACCATAGATCTTTTTCTGCCAAAGTGTCTGGCGCCTTCTCACAGTACGGGACAAGGTCCAACTGGAGTAAGATTGATACAATCATTTTTTGCAGGCACTTTGCAGGTCTAAGAGCACCGGCCTGTGCACACTGCTCCTCCATGGCTCATACTGCCAATTTTTGTCCGACCACTGCGAACGAACCTACCACCTCGCAGGGCACTAGCTCCGCTGTGTCAGCAGAGAGAACACCCAAAGACAAACTGGGTCGACCTATCAAGTTTTTGGGGAAGTCCCAAATATGTAATAATTTCAATGTCGGTGCATGTAATTACAGCGGTTGTCGGTTATTGCATATATGTTCAAAATGTTTTAGGGCACATGCGAAAACCATGTGTCCAAATAAAATGTACCCTAAGCAATACTTAACTGAGATAAATATTTCTGTACCCACGGCATTACTGTCACAACATCCATCTAGACATTTGGTAGACTTCATCATCACTGGTCTATCACAAGGATTCCATACTGGTCTCATACACATGCCTTCAGGAATCCTTGAATGTCCTAATTTACAATCTGCACAACAAAACCCTACAGCGGTCAGCACACTCATAGCCAAAGAAGTGGCAGAGGGCTTCCTATTGGGACCCTTCCAGTCCTCTCCTTTTTCCACATGGCGGACAAACCCCATCGGTATTGTCACAGGGAAATCTTCCCACAAACAAAGACTTATCATCGATCTGTCTGCACCTCACACCTCTGCCTCACCTAGTCTGAACTCCCTTATCCCCTCTGAGGAATTTTCACTTCAATACTCCACCATAGATCACGCCATTACAGCTATCATGCAGGCAGGGGTCGGAGCATGGCTCAGCAAGACTGACATTACAAATGCCTTCAAATTATTGCCTATCCACCCTACACTATGGCACCTGCATGGCATTAAGTGGGCCGGGCACTACTACTTTTTCTCACGCCTAACGTTTGGTTCAAAAAGTAGTCCGGCCATTTTCGACGTATTCGCCGAAACATTATGCTGGTTATTATTAAATGTAGCCAGATGCCCTACAGTTATACACTACCTGGATGATTTCTTACTGATCGAAGAGAACACTTCCCCTCCCAGTAGCCTCATAGAAACCATCAGTCTTTTTAAACAGGTGGGTGTTCCAGTCTCCCCCACCAAAACTGAAGGACCAGATACAGTCATCACCTTTCTGGGAATCATACTAGACTCAGCCACCATGCAAGCCAGCCTGCCACTCACCAAGATAGAGAACATTCTCACCAACATTAACCTCTACATACACCTCGGTACTTGCAATCGCAAAGAATTGCAGTCTCTACTTGGGTCACTGAACTTTGCCATGCGCATTATACCTCAAGGCCGAGCTTTCATCTCACGGCTCCTAACCATGTTCCCACTGTTTAGACATGATGCACACAGGTTACCACTGGATACCCAAGCCACGGCAGACCTACTTATGTGGAGAAACTTTTTGACCACCTGGAATGGGAAAAGCATGTTTCTCCCTAAATTGTCTGACTCCTCACCTACCATCTGGTCAGACGCGGCGGCTACCACAGGTTTTGCAGCAATTTACGGGAATGAATGGCTTTGGGGTAGCTGGCCTCCAGAGGTACAGGACCTGGAAGGGTTTTCCACTACCTCAGCTCTATTTGAGATGTATCCCATTGTAGCAGCTGCCGTGACATGGGGGCATCTATGGGCAGGTTCGTCAGTACGTTGCCACTCAGACAACCAAGCTACCTGCCACATCATAAACAAAGGCCGATCCAAGTCACTGACCATTATGAGGTTCTTGAGGAAACTCACCTGGCTGGCTGCATGCCATAACTTCTTCTTGTTTTGTGTCCATGTCCCAGGTGTTTGTAACACGGCTGCTGACAATTTGTCTAGTTTCAATTTTCAGGCTTTTCGGCAAATACTTCCGTCAGCCGCACGTACAGCCACGACCACTCCACCTTTCCACCAGCTAGTCATGGACTAGAAGCTATTATGCAACATAGCAGGACATTGGCACAATTAGCACTGTCCACCAATACCCGGAGAACATATGACAGGGCTTTCCTTCTATTTAAAAGATTCCTGTCACTACACAACGTCACACAACCTTTCATCATGACATCTTTGTTAGGTTTTGCTTCTTTTTGCCACCTTAAACTTAAATTATCTTACAACACAATCAAGCTATATCTAACAGGCATACAACATCACATGCTAACATTACAACCAAACAACACAAGTTTCATGTCCTCCTACCAGATAAAAACATCCTTAGAGGTATCCAGAGATCCGAACCCCCACGTACCGCGCAAAGGCTACCTATAGACTTCAATATCTTCAAGGATTTATCCAGCCTACTAGATTCAAAACCCTTTGCGAACAACACAAACCTGGTTATAAAAACCGCCATATACGTAGCTTTTTATGGTTTCTTGAGACCAAGAGAATTTACCGCCATCAACACATCAAAGTCCACTCACATTCTGCTTCATTCACACTTAACGAAACACATGGATTACTATATTTTAACTCTGCATCACTCCAAAACCAATCAACACGCACCCCCGGTAGAGGTTAGATACTATCCTACCCACAACGTGTGGTGCCCCGTCACATTACTGGACAACTATACTCAGCATTTCAAGGCATCACCATCTCAACCACTTTTCTGTCTACAAGGTTCGGTACTCACTACCACCACCTTCATGACCCACGTCAGGTCCCTACTTACACAACTAGGCCTAAAATCAGCTAACTATTCGGGCCACTCCTTCCGCATAGGGGCGGCCTCCACAGCGTCCAGTGCAAACATTCCAGTACATGTTATCAAGTCACTAGGGCGCTGGAAGTCTTCTGCATACTCTAGATACATACCTAACCCGGTACAAGAAGTTAGAAATGCCTTTCAAGATATGTCTGGTTGAAGTATGTATACTGCTCGTTTCGTAATAAAGTATATTTTCTACTTTTTGCCCTCTTTATTTACAGGCCTACCTCATCGTCGGTTCCGGCACACCACAACCGACTTGCTCTTTCACACTATCCCATACTTATCAGTGTTGGTATCTTCTGTACTATCATGAGCCCTTAACACAAGTATTAAGGCCTTTGGCCTGTAATTGTGGGAGGGGCGTATGACTCACCTTCTCCCTACTTAAGGGACACCCCTTACCTGGCTCCATACCGTTCGAGGTCAGCGCTGCATCACCCTCCCACCCACTCCTCTTTTATTAACTCCTTTTTCTCATACATTTCTTATTGGTGGGCCCTCTTTATTTACAGGCCTACCTCATCGTCGGTTCCGGCACACCACAACCGACTTGCTCTTTCACACTATCCCATGCTTATCAGTGTTGGTATCTTCTGTACTATCATGAGCCCTTAACACAAATATATATATATATATATATATATATATATATCTACAGCATTAAAAAAATAAAACTATTGAATCTAGAATCTGGTTATTTTCTAAAGTAAGAATTCAAAGTAAGTTTCAAACTGAAGATCAAAATAGCCAACCTAACCAATGCTTCCAATTCATCTACTCTGGTCTTAAATTTGAAATTCACTTTGGATTCTCACTTTAACAAATAAACCTGTAATTTTCATTTTATTTGTGGGAATAATTGATTTATATAGAATCAACACATTCTGTAACATAGATATATTGATCAATAACAAATCTTTTGAGATGTTTTATAGAACAAAAAAAAAATCAATTTTGACTGGGATTGCTCTGCCTACTTATCTTTATTTATTATGAATACATTAAAATCTAAGAGTTATTTGCTTATTGCTTTGGTTAGCTATTTGGTAATCTGTTTTGGACTTCTTTATAATGATTTGACAAATTTTAGTCTTATTAGACATAGTGTCAAATGTATAAATGGCAATAGAAAACTGTTGGTAGAACATAACGAATATTGAAAAATCACAGGTTTTTTTTAAACAAATCATCACTCTGTTGCAGTAGCTGAAGTACCTATAGTATCATCATAGATGTGGGAGGAGATTCAAAACTGTGATACCCAGAAGTGATGACGAGGGAGTGAGGTTTAAGGTAAGACCTGATACCGTCAATAAATGCTGGACATCTTCAAGCTTTGTATAAGGACATCCTCTGTGTTGAAAACCCCCATGGGGGAGCATTGAATCAATGCTTTCCTATGGGGACGGTCTAATGTGACCCAATATATTATTTGAATGCATTATATTGAAAAAAAATGTAATAAAATGTATGCAAAATATTTTGAAGTAACCAAATTCTATGCAACCCCCCAGGTTTTGTAGCTTAGTAGATACTTCAGTGGGATGTTCCCAGATCAGTAAGTGCCAATCACAATACTCAATATTCTACAGCAGTTAAGTGAGCATTATGTTTGGTTCAGCCACTTCCTGTATATGACACATCCGTGCACAGCAGAAGGTGAGAGCAGAATTGGGGGGCTCTCCAGATGTTGCTGAACTACAACTCCCATAATTCTACGAATGAAATAGATAGGGTGAGAATCATGGGAGTTGTAGTTCAGCAACACCTGGAGGGCCTGAGTTTGGGGAAACATAGACCAATAAAAATCTTTAAAAAAAACGAGATACTATTATCTCTAACAGAAGTGGAAACACTGCAGGCTTGGAGAACCATCAGAAAAGTGTGGATTATAAAGCAAAATTACATAGTTATATAGGCTGAAAGAAAAAAGACTTACGTGCATCAAGTTGAGACTTTTTCTCATCAGTTTTGCTGTTGATCCAAAAGTAGGCAAAACCCCTAGTTTGTAGCACCTTCCACATCTGCAACATAATAGGAAAAAAGATCCTTCTTTAATCCAGAAAATCAGATCTCTCCATAGATCAATAAGATATTACCCCACATATTAAAAATGATATCACTGAATATTACATTTTTTGCAAATATTTATCCTGTTGCTGTTTAAACATTTTTACAGACTCAGATAAAACCACCTATTCATGCAGATAATTCCACATCCTTATTGTACTGTAAAAAAAAGCCCTTTCCTTTGCCTTGGACTAAATGGACTAAATCTGAGTCATATCCCCCCTGTGGAAAGACGAGACAGGGGGATATGATAGAAACATTTAAATACATAAAGTGAATCAGGAACACAGTAAAGGAGGAGACTATATTTAAAAGAAGAATAACTACCACAACAAGAGGACATAGTCTTAAATTATAGGATAAGGGGGGGCGGCGCCTGGCTTCCGAGGAAGATGGCCGCACAGGCTTAGAGCTCCGCGGGAAGCAGGCACACAATAGCAAAATACAGCGATCGCACACTCTCACCAAGTCCCAGGACATAAGGCACCAAGCTCCGGCAGCGCAGCTCACCGTGGGGGGAGGCAGGAAATCCAAGTCTAACACGGCTGTCGCCCCGATCTTCCGAAGCCGCGGGGAACAAGACCGCCCACGTGGTAATGGCGGCAACGGCGGTCAGGACTCTGAATCAGAGTCAGAGCTCAGCGAGCACAGCCACACACAAGACCAGGGTCCCCTCACTAAAAGGGACCTGCAAAGCCTCCTCCAGGACATCAAGTGCAACATAGCAGCAGAATTTGCAAAGCACCTAGCCCCACTGAAAGAAGAAATGGCAGACCTGACTAAACGAACCTCAGATATAGAAGACAGAATGGAGCAAGTCACTTCAACCTCTACCACGCAAGCACAAACTATTCTAGAATTAAAAGAGCAAGTCAAAGCCCTTGAAGAAGCACAAGAGGATTTGAACAATCGCTCGAGGAGAAACAATATCAGAATAAGGGGGATCCCTGAATCGGTCACCATGGAAACCCTAACGGCCACATTACGAGAAACCTTATGCGGCCTCTTACCTGAAGCACCTCCGGCAGAGTTACTCATGGACAGAGCACATAGAGCCCTGAGAGCACCAGCCCTAAGCAGTACTCTACCTAGAGATGTAATAGTGCGCATGCACTACTTTCATGTCAAAGAAGCCATTATGAGAGCAACACGGGACACACCGCTCCAAATTGAAGGCCACCAAGTCCAATTCTTCCAGGACCTGGCCCCAAGCACCTTGCGCAAACGGAGGGAACTGCGGCCCCTGACCCAAGCATTAACGCAGCAACGAATTAGATATGCCTGGGGCCACCCGTTCAAACTTCTGGTACGTAAGGACAACCAGACGTTTACCCTCCACCACCCGTCAGAAATGACAGACTTCGCAGAACAACTCGGGATCTCAGGTCTGGACCACGGACTCCACCAGTCACAGAGCAGAGCACCTCCAAATAGATACAGGGGGCCGGGAGGACCCACAGAATATAGAGACTAGCTCTGGCCATGCAGACACACCTGCCACCAGCCACCCTCTCACGACCTGACCCTCTCCGCCCAGCTACCTAGAAGGCAACGACAGCCCACCCTCGTCAGCTGGCCACCTGCACAACGTCTGGTTCATAGAACAGAGGCGCCTCTTCACGCATAAGGAAAGACTCTAGGCTATCAGACAGCACAACCAGAGACAGAGGCGAGCCAGGAGATAGCAAGTATACAGGGGACCCCACCCAGCCAGAAACATAGACCACTATCCAAAGAGGAAACCCCACACTTTAACTTAATACACTCCCCCCCACCCCCCCCGAGGGAGGAATGGGGCCCTCTGACATCTAGCCACACCAAGGACAAATCTAATTGGGGACCGGGACTGACTTCCCCGGCCGGGAACACATGAACCCCAGCACTCTACCTACACCACAGAGCCACACCGCATGCATCTGAGGGCTGGGCGCCCCGGTAGATCCAGGGCAGGATTGTGTTTCATAGCAAATTGATATGCTGTACCCAGACAACCAGGGACACTGGAGATACGGGAATAACCAGCTGAGGGGGTGAGGGGGGGGGGGCGGTGGGAGCGGGGGGCGGGGGGTTAATGGTACACCAACAGGGACTGAGCAAAATGTTTCTTGTTTAATGTTTAATGTTTGCTGTTAAACGCTTGTGCACACAGAAACCATAGAACACGGACTTGAGAGTGCGCATACCACACCACTATCACAGCCTGCTAGCGAGACTCTGACAGACTGTCACGACCCACTACACACTCTTACTACAACTCACGACCCGGCAATCGAGGAGCTGCCGGACGACTAACCCCAACTCTTACTGGCCCCAAGGATAAGACCAGTAGACCATCCTTTGTCACTCTCCCTGCATCGGCCGGGCCCCCAGGGACCCCCACACCCCGGACGCGGGGGACCCATTACCCGAACACCACAAACACGCTACATATCTAACTAGAGGTCCAGACATTGAAGCACAAATCCAACAATGCCTGTCACAATCAAATGTGTGTCGATTAATGCACAGGGACTCAACTCCCCCTCCAAACGGCACAGTCTTCTGAGATGGGCCTACAAGCTCAAAACAGATATACTTTTTGTGCAAGAGACCCACTTCACTACCCAGAGAACATTCACCCTAACCAATAGATACTACAACCGAAGCTATCTCGCAAGCTTGCCAAACACAAAAACAAAAGGGGTGGCCATTCTCATACGCTCATCTTACCCGATAACAGGCATACACAGCACCGCAGACCCCCAAGGCCGCTTTCTCACTATAACGGCTACATAGGGACCAATCAATACGCATTTAGTAACATATATGCCCCGACCACGTCAGACCCTAATTTCTGGCCTTTATACTCGACACACCTACGGGCGTACACCAACGTACCGATAATCATCGGGGGGGACTGCAATGCAGTCCACACCCTGGCAGTTGATCGACAACACCAAACCAGAACACAACCGAATAGAAATGACACCCTCTTTGCCAACTTCCTAGCTACCCAACCATTAATAGATATCTGGAGAGCCCAGCACCCAACCGAGAAGGACTTTACCTTCTACTCACACCCACATGCTTCGTATTCACGCATGGACCAATTTCTAATTTCACCAGGACTACTCTCCCACATAACAAATACCACTATAGAAACGATAGCATGGTCAGACCATGCTGACATCACACTCACCTTAAACATACCCCACCTCAAAAAGCACTGGACGTGGAAGCTCAACCCACTCCTCTTACACGACACAGCACTCAAAACAGAAATCTCAAAACACCTCACAGACTATTTTGAACTAAACTCGACAACAGACATCTCACCAATCTCCATATGGGCAGCCCACAAAACAGTCATCAGGGGACACCTGATTAGCCTAGCATCGGCTAAAAAAAGACAAAGACAACAAAACCTCTTAAATGCCCTAGCGGACCTCCGACGCTTAGAAACAGAACACAAACAACGCCCGCTGCAGTCCACTCTAGCCCAACTGACAGACATACGGCGACAAGTGAAACAACTTACACAAGCGGATACGGCAAAAGCCATGATGTGGCTTAAGCAAACATACTATGAAAAAAGTAACAAAGCAGACGCAATGCTAGCTCGCCGCCTGAAACGCAGAATAGAAGCTAAACAAATACACAAAATACGGACCCAAGCAGGACAATTGAGCAACAACCCAGACAGAATAGGAGAAACATTCCACAGCTATTTTGCGGCCCTTTACAACCATTCCCCTACACCGAAGGGAACAGAGCATACAGACGAAACGGCCATGACCGACTTCGTCGACAAACTGAACCTCCCCACCTTGACCGAGACCGCCCGAGCCACACTAGCGGGAGAGGTCATGGCAGACGAACTAGCAACAGCACTTAAATCCTCCAAACCCAACAAAAGCCCAGGCCCAGACGGTTATACAGCCATATATTATAAAGAATACAGCCACCTCCTACTACCGCACCTCACACGGGTCTTCAACGCCCTCCTACGGGGAGAGACACTACCAACCGACATGACAACGGCACACATTTGCTTAATACCGAAACCTAACAAAGACCATACACAACCCGAACACTTCAGACCGATTTCTCTCCTTAATGTGGACCTCAAAATCCTTACCAAAGTAATGGCCAACAGATTGAACCCCTTCTTAGAACAGATAATACACCCAGATCAGGTGGGGTTCATCCCCAATAGACAAGCCTTAGATAACACTCGCAGAGCCGTAGACCTGATCTGGGTAGCACAACACAGACAGATCCCACTGAGTGTCATTTCACTTGACGCCGAGAAGGCGTTCGATCGCCTTCTCTGGCCATACCTCTATTACACCCTTGAAAGATACAACTTCCCACATAACTTCATTACCTTCTTGAAAGCTATGTACCACACACCACAAGGTGCCCTCATACTCCCTAACATCAACCCACCACGCTTCACTATTGCGAACGGAACAAGACAGGGATGCCCTCTCTCACCCATACTATTTGCGATCTCGCTGGAACCCCTGATGCAAGCAATACGCACCGACCCAGACATAAAAGGACTACAAATAAGGGGAGAAGTCTTCAAAGTAGCAGCGTACGCGGACGACGTCCTGCTAACGCTCACCGACCCCGAAACATCAATAGCGGCCCTACTGACCTTAATACAAACATACTCCACACTGAGTGGCTATAGACTCAACATCGCAAAGTCGGAACTACTACCACTAAATATCACCGAGGCAAGATTGCAACACATCCAAAACCTATTCCCAGCACGCACCTGCCACGATTCCATCACATACCTGGGAATCCAACTTACAAGTGACTTGACACGCCTATACGAGGCAAACTACAAACCCATACTTCACCAGGCCCGCGAGGACCTGAGAAGATGGCAACCACTAGGGATATCATGGCTGGGCAGGGTAACCTCAATTAAAATGAATCTCCTGCCCAGATTCCTTTACTTGTTCCAAACCCTGCCCATCCCTGTCCACAAACAGGATCTTAAAACACTCCAAAAGGAAGTGGACTCCTTTGTTTGGAACGGCCGAAAGCCACGGGTGCAAAAATACACGCTTTACGTCCCCAGACGAGCGGGAGGCCTAGGACTCCCAAACTTCACACATTATCTGACAGCAACACGTCTGGCCCAAATACAACAGTGGCATCTCCCACCGGGTAAAAAACGATGGGTAGACCTAGAGCACCTGATATTTGGCTGGAACCACCCGTCCCTATATATGTGGCTACCCAAAACACAAAGACCACTACCACCACCCACATCCCCCGCGATAACACACTCCCTAGATCTATGGGACAAAGCAAAAGACAAATACGACCTGTCCTCCTATCTATCCCCGATCTCCCTCATATGGAGAAACAAACTATTCCCACCAGGTCTAACCCCAGCACACTTCACAAGCTTTGACAATAGGAATATATGTAGATTGCAACACCTATACGCGGCAGATGCTATCATCGCCTACAACGATTTACCAGACAAGGACACACTCACTACATTTGATCACTTTAGATACCTGCAACTCAGAAGTTTCGCTGCCACACCCGTCATCAAACAGGCAGGCACAGCCCCTCTAACACGATTTGAACGAGATAGTATGGACCACCCAGCGAGAAGGGGCCAAATCTCAGACCTCTACACCACTATAGCAACACACCCAACCCAGGTGAAGCTCTCCTACATCAGGGCATGGGAAAAGGATCTAGGCACACTGGAAGACCCCACAGAGTGGTCAGATATATGGGAAGCCATAGCCACCACCTCAATATGCGTCACCCACAAGGAACAAGCATATAAAATGCTGTTCCGGTGGTACTTGACACCACAAAGACTAGCCGCCATGTGAGCAACTAACCCCAACCCTCTGTTGGAAAGGTTGCGGAGAAATAGGCACCTTCCTTCACTGTTGGTGGTCCTGTCCTAAACTGAAACCGCTCTGGCAAAGTATCACAACCCTGATCACTAGACTATTCGACAGACCATGCCCCATGGATCCCTGGCTACTATTACTATCCAAACCTAGTGACACCTACACAAGAAGAGAAAACAAACTAATAGCAAGAATAACACTCGCAGCTCGCAGAGCGATCGCTGAACAGTGGGCCACACCACACATCCCATCGCAAGTTGCCATCACACACAAGATACAGGACAGCGCAAACATGGACAGCCTCACAGCCCAAATACACGAAACAACCACACAATACCACAAGCTCTGGGACCCCTGGCTAAACGGAGACACTACACTACCCTGGTAAAACTATCAAGAAATACACCACAAAAGACCTAATACCTCATAAAACTGTTCCTACAGAGACATACCCATGCTAAGATACACTCTTAGCACCCACGGCAAACCAAATCAAGACCTGCAAACCCGGGCTGGGGAGGGGATGGGGGGACCGGTCGATGCACCCCTACCTCACCCGGATCCAGAAACATCCTGGCTTTTCGTGCCACTATCCCACCTCCCTCTTTCCCCACTAATGGACACTACTCAGGGAGGCTACAACTATCACGACAAACTTCTACCTACATAACAAATCCCAACAGTCACCTACAGTAGCAGACACAGACAAGGGAACCAAAAGACCCCCGGAACGTCTTGAGAGTCGAGGAAACCCCACCAAAGCTCAGGGATAAAACCGAGCCACCAACAAAAAGACTAACAGATAGAAAACGTAGGGCCCTCAGAAATACCAGCACCAGTGAAAACCAATAGCCAGAAACAGATACCCTACCCACAGAAAACCCTGAAACCCGGCCTGAAGGGCCGAGGAACCAAAGACTTAGACAGCACAAACCTAACCACTCACTAGACTGACGGGACGTTCCGGTCCTCCAAGCACGCCATAGCAGCACAATGACGACTAACCTACCCTCACCTACCCAAACAACGAATTGTCAAACAGGATATCTCAAAACAGAACAAGCTTGCAATGTATATATGACAAGGAAACATTGTATCCCCCTACCCTCTCTTCATTCTGTACCCTAAAACCAAACGCAAAAGAAAAATGACAAAAATACAGAATTTTTTAAAAAAATTATAGGATAAGGCCAGGGGCCAGGGACTTATGAAAGTATTTTTTTAAAAATTGGGCAGTCTAGATGGGCTGAATGGTTCTTAACTGCCGTCACATTCTATGTTTCTATGTTTCTAAATGTCCTTTCTTCCATTCTAAATGGTAACCTTGTATACCATGCATTGTCCTGTTTATGAATAGATTTCCAAGCAAAGGTTTGTAGTGGTCCTAAATATATTTGTATATTGCTATCATATCCACTCTGAATTGCCATTTTTCTAAACTAAACAGATTTAAATTTGTTCACTTTTAGTGACAAAATCTTCCATTCCTTTTAATAATTTTGTAGCCCACCTCTCTACTTTTTCTAGTGCCAAAATATCCTTTTTTAGGAAAGGTGTCTAAAATTGCACAGCATATCCAATGTGAGGTCTTGTTATGC
The DNA here is from genome assembly GCA_933207985.1 of Pelobates cultripes. Taxonomy (NCBI): domain Eukaryota; kingdom Metazoa; phylum Chordata; class Amphibia; order Anura; family Pelobatidae; genus Pelobates; species Pelobates cultripes. The sequence continues at coordinate 89,866,524 of OW240916.1, read as the reverse complement.
ATTTCAATACTTTACCAGACTTCGAAATGACTGATTGACGTTGCACATTATTGCCTAGTTTGTTATAACAATTTCTAAATCCTTCTTATGTGTAAATAAAGGATAAATGGATCATCTTCCAACAAATATTAGAAAGGTACATTTCTAAGTATGTACCATTGGGAAATAAATATAAAAGAAACAAATTAAAAACAATGTGACTTAGTAGAGAAGTAAAACAAGAGCTTAAAAATAAGAAAAGGGCATTTAAAGCATTTAAATCGGACAAATCAGATGCATCTTATAAAAGATGTAAGGAAGCAAATAATGCGTGCAAAAAGGCAATTAGATTTGCTAAACTTTAAAATGAAAAAATGATAGCTAAAGAGAGCAAAACCAACCCCAAAGCATTTTTTAAGTACATAAATTCTAAAAAAAACAAAAATGAAAGTGTAAGTACACTAAAAACTGAAACGGGGGTGTTAGTTAATGAAGACCAGGAAAAGGCAGGAATTTTAAATAACTATTTCTCCTCCGTATATGAAGGAAGAACCCTTGGCAATAGATGTGCAAATGATTGCTACTAAAAACTTGCAGAATAATTGTATTTTTTTTAACTGAAGACAAAGTGCTGCAGCAACTAAAGAAAGTTAATATAAACAAAGCTCCAGGGCCTGACGGTATCCATCCACGAGTACTTAAGGAACTAAGTGTAGAAATAAGTGAACCTCTGTTTTTAATCTTTCATGATTCTTTTCTTTCAGAAAGTGTTCCGGAGGATTGGAGGAAGGCAGATGTGGTTCCTATATTCAAAAAGGGTTCAAAATCCTTGCCTGGAAATTATAGACCTGTGAGCTTAACTTCTGTGGCTGGGAAAATATTTGAAAGGTTATTAAGGGATAATATTCAAGAATTCCTTGAGAAGAACATGGTTATCAGAAAAAATCAGCATGGTTTTATGAAGCACAGGTCATGTCAAACTAACTTGATTGCGTTCTATGAAGAAGTAAGCAGAAGTATAGATCAGGGTGCTGCAGTGGATGTGATCTATTTGGATTTTGCCAAGGCATTTGATACAGTTCCACACAATAGATTAGTGTTCAAACTCATGGAAATCGGTCTAGATGAAAATGCTTGTTCTTGGGTAGAACATTGGCTTAAAACCAGAGTACAAAGAGTTGTCATTAATGGTAAATTTTCAAGCTGGACACAGGTGGCAAGTGGTGTCCCTCAGGAGTCTGTTCTGGGACCCCTTCTATTTAACATGTTTATAAATGATCTTGAAGACAGTATTGAAAGTCATGTTTCAGTGTTTGCAGATGACACAAAACTCTGTAAAATTATACAATGCGAGCAAGATATTACCGTATTTTTCGCTCCATAAGACGCACCTCACCATAAGACGCACCTAGTTTTTAGAGGAGGAAACCCAGAAAAAAAAATATTCTGAACAAACTGTTCCATAGTGTTTCTTACCATGGGACAGTTTGTTCAGAATATTTTTTTTTTTCTCCCCTGTCCCATAATGATCTTTAACCCCCCCTTTCCTCTGTCCCATAGTGATTGTTAACCCCTCCTACCCTGTCCCATAGTGATTGTTAACCCCTCCTACCCTGTCCCATAGTGATTGTTAACCCCTCCTACCCTGTCCCATAGTGTTCTTTAACCCCTCCTCCCCTTGTCCATTAGTGTTCTGATCCCATAGTGTCCCCCCCTCCCATTGTCCCATAGTGCACTTTCCCTCCCATAGTGTCTCCCCCTCCCCTTGTCCCATAGTGTCCCCCCCTCCCCTTGTCCCATAGTGTCCCCCCTCCCCTTGTCCCATAGTGTCTCCCCTCCCTTTCTCCCATAGTGTCCCCCTCCCCTTGTCCCATAGTGTCTCCTCCCCTCCCCTTGTCCCATAGTGTCTCCTCCCCTCCCCTTGTCCCATAGTGTCTCCTCCCCTCCCTTTCTCCCATAGTGTCCCCCTCCCTTTCTCCCATAGTGTCTCCCCTCCCCTTGTCCCATAATTACTTACCTGTCTTGGAGCGTGGGCCGGCTTCACAGCGCGCTCCGCGGTCCAGGAACTAATATTTCAGGTTCCGGTTTCCGGCGGGACTGAAAGGAAGTGTGCACACTCAGTGTGCACACTTCCTTTCAGTCCCGCCGGAAACCGGAACCTGAAATAAAAGTTCCTGGACCGCGGAGCGCGCTGTGAAGCCGGCCCACGCTCCAAGACAGGTAAGTAATTCTTCACATTCGCTCCATAAGACGCACAGACATTTCCCCTCACTTTTGAGGGGAAAAAAAGTGCGTCTTATGGAGCGAAAAATACGGTACTTTGCTGCAGAGGGATTTAGATAGACTGGAGGACTGGGCACTCAAATGGCAGATGACATTTAATTTTGAAAAATGCAAAGTTATGCACTTTGGCATAAAGAATACACAAGCAACGTATACCCTTAATGGAAGCGAATTAGGGATAACAATACACGAAAAGGACTTGGGAATTGTTATAGACAACAAACTATGCAACAATATGCAATGTCAATCAGCAGTGGCCAAGGCCAGTGAGGTATTGTCATGCATGAAAAAGGGCATTCATTCTCGGGACGAGAATATAATTTTGCCTCTTTATAAATCACTGGTGAGACCACATATTGAATATGCTGTGCAATTTTGGGCACCTGTTCTAAAGAAGGATATTATGGCACTAGAAAAAGTGCAGAGGCAGGCTACAAAATTAATAAAAGGAATGGAACATATCGGCTATGAAGAAAGGTTAACAAATTTAAACCTATTTAGTTTAGAAAAACGTCGCCTGAGAGGGGATATGATAACATTATACAAATATATTAGGGGCCAATACAAACCATTGTGTGGAAATCTATTCACAAACCGGACTTTAGAAAAGGAAGGAGTGGTGATAATGTGGCGCTATAGTGTGCTGCTAAAACCACGGTGAAATCAACCACACAATTTCACAGAAAAGCATAAAGCAGAAAATAGTATATAAAGTGGATAGCACTAGGAAACCAAAAGTGAATACTAGAATATTTATACACAAGTTGAAAATAGATAAATGTATATACCATAGAACATATTATAAAGGAGATTTTTATCCATGTGCCTCTGAAAAGAATAAAACTCATATAGGGCAATATCGTACTGGTAAATATCCCCAGTTTCCGGTTTTGGTTGTTCCGTCTCTATTTCTCTTCTGCCTTCTTGTTACACCAGGAAGTGTCCCACATGATTATGGTGGTCTCTTCTCCACATTATTCCATACGGGCTCATTTAATCAAAGTATTCCGGCGGCCATTTTCGAAGTGGTAAATATGTAATATATAGGTGGGCAAGTAAAACATATATAGAAATAAATAGAAATACATATAGAATATCAGTGTTATGAATGAAATATAAACATAGATCACAATATTAATGGTATTTATAAAAGAATATATATATATATATATATATATATATATATATATTATAAAAATATGTGCATACCCTCAACCATTATTAGAAAACTAAAACACAATTAAATATAATTAAAAATCTCAAAATCAATATTCATTCTAAGAGGGGATAGGGTATCTAGCTCAAATATCCACCTCATCTCTGTTTTGTTAAAAATCTTAATAAAATCACCCCCCCTCCATGGTTTTTTAACCCTCTGAATGCCAATAAAATGAAGGTGTTTGGGATCTCCATTATGTTTCTGTGCAAAATGTGCAGATACGGAGTGGTTCAGTATTTTATTTTTAATGTTTCTAATATGCTCTCCTATTCTTGTTTTCAGTGGTCTGGTGGTTCTACCAACTGCATGGAAGGAGATAGATGACATTGTTCATATTGCATGAGATAAAATAATCAATTTTATAAGTCTTTTTAGTGGAATTAGATATGAAACTATCTGTCTTTTTATTCTTTACTATAGTTTCTTTACACGCTTGGCAAGTTTCACAATTAAAAAAGCCCTTTAATTTAGAACCTGGAAGGTCTCCATCTGTCATGTCTTTAATTATACAGCTTTTAGTTAAAATATGTTTAAAATTCCTGGCTCCCCGATATACTATTTTTTTTTTTTCCCAATAAATTGCTCTAAGTCTTCATTCTGTTCTAAAATATGCCAGTGTTTATTTAAAATCTTTTTAAAAAGGCCACTTTGCGAATTATTGTTACATATAAAATTAATCTGTTTATCTGGGGATTTGTTTGTTTTGGTTTTATACATCAAGAGATCCTTCCTGGGTTTATTCAGGATTTCTTTATATTGTTTTTCTACCTCTGATTTTTTATATCCTTTCTCTATGAACTGTTTTTTTAAAATTCCTGATTGTTCCATAAAAATGTCATCATCTGTACAGTTCTGTCTTAATCTAGTAAATTGGCCTTTAGGTATATTGGTTAGCCACGGGGAAAAATGGCAGTTTTCCATATTAATATAACTATTAATATCCACTGTTTTAAAATGCATGCTAGTTTTTAAACACCCCTTATCTACATAAATCTGTAAATCTAAAAAATTTACTTTTACATGACTGACTTCTTATATTAAAACAATTCCCCATGTGTTGGAATTTAAAAAGCTTATAAAAGAATCTAAGATGGCACGGCCTCCCTTCCAGATAAAAAAGATATCATCAATGTACCTTTTATAGAGGACCAAGTTTGCCTCCCAGTCATGTCCAGAGAATACAAAAAAGTTTTCCCAATAGGACATAAAAAGGTTGGCATAACTGGATGCAAACTTGGTCCCCATGGTAGTGCCATTCTTCTGTAGATAAAAATCCCCCTCAAACCAGAAAAAGTTATTGTAAAGAATTGATTAAATTCCTTTCATGATACAATTTATTTGGTCCTGTTGGAAAAGCTGGGATTGTTCTAAAAAGAATTTCACAGCCTCACAGCCCTTTTCCTGCTGGATGATGGTGTTTAGACTACTCACGTCCCGGTTGACTAGTTAGTAGTCTT
>OW240916.1:89830647-89861486 GCA_933207985.1 Pelobates cultripes | reverse complement strand
GGCTGTTTTTGTGATTGTACTGCATTGATTGTTATTTTAATATTGTGGTCCCTGAGGAAGTCCCATATTTTGTAGAAGGGACCTTTATTTGTATCTATTTTATATTTTTATACAATTAAAGCCGCTTTTTTCAAATCTTCACCTGGAGTCCTGCATTTTGAGTGGAAGTGTCCAGGGGATTTCTCTAGCCCCCCATATCATCAGGGGTGGCACCATATATGCCTGAACTGTCCAATATCCTGTGAGTGCATTTCATATTGCGCAGTGTTAATATTTTAAAACTGTATTACACTATACCTCTTTTTATTTATCTTTATTTAGACAATCAGCCGGTTCCCTCGTTGTGTTTTGTATATTCTTGTGTTCAAGTTGATTGCTAGCTGGGAGCGATCTGAGGGAGGCTGCATTCATTAACCACTGATAAGTATCCTTGTATATAAGTGTGTGTATAAGGTGCATTTCTTTTTGGTTTATTGTATCCCAGCATTGTATTTAGCCGAATTCAAATGGCTACTAGTATAGACTTTTTGTCTAATATGCAAAAACATCGTTTAAGAAAGTTTGAAGCAATTTTCCAGGAGTGTGATAAACCCCAACCCCTTAAGGGACTAAACGAGTATTTTAAATGTAAAGAAAAATTGTTATATGGTGAAACAAAAAAATGGTGGGAAATAGCCTTCTTAGAAAACTATTTTAAAGAAGGATTAATCCCACGGGGTTTAAGGTTAGAAAAGATTCCTGCTTTTGGTCTAGATAATGAAAATTTTATGAATGAATGGGATGAGATTCTATCTAATTGTTCATTTCAATTAATGCAACTCATTATTAAGTATTCAAAAGATATGAAGGAGAAAATTGAGGAGGAATTGGATTTATTAGAGTCAAATATGCAAATTGACCTAGGAAGCATGGAGTATAAAGAGAGGGATGAATCTCTACAAATAAATGTAAAACAATTAGATGAGAAAATTGCAGAAACTAAAAGTAGAAAATATAGAAGAGATAAGGAAGATAAAATTAACAATACTTTCTCCACCTTAAATAGGATGTCGAGAAAAAAGCCTCATTTCCATAGAGGTTCCTTTTCAAATTTCCATTCCCCCCAAAAGAAAAAACTTGTATCATATGAATACAGGAGAAAGAACAAAGGAGATTTACATATAAAGGAGGTTAACAGGTATACCCGCACCCCCTCAAGAGAAAGATTAGAGTTAAGAAATAGAAATTCACGTCCTTTTGAGGACAGGGTCATTCGTACCCCCTCAAGAGAACGACCAGAATTTCAAAATAGGAATGTACGTCCATTGGAAAAAAGAGGAATAAGATCTTATGCTCAGGTAGTTAGACAAGAAGAAAATAATAGCAGATCTAGCCCCCAATATAATGAAAAGGAAGAAAATTTTCAGGGGAGAACCCGAGGTCCAAAAGAGAAACCTATCACCAATTACTTTTACCCCAGGACCAATACTTGGGAACATCGAAATCGGTTTCTACCCCTACAAGTAGATTCTCCCAACAAGAGAACGAGAATGGAGGATTAGAGGATTTGGCACGTGGTTTGGCCATTGTGAAGGCTAAAGAAAGAGAGAAAGGTATTTTTAATATATCAGGTTTACCCATGTCGGATGATGAGATACAATTACTATCAAAAGGTATGAAATTTGCACCAAATAAAATGTCCAATGAATTTAATTTATATATTGATTTAAAAAAATATATTAGATCATTAACATTGAAGAGACATTTTCTGTTACAATCCAATCAGTTAATGATCCCAACTATAGATGAGGAAGAACTAAGAAGTAGAAAGTTTAGACCTAAATCACATTTTTATCCCACACAAAATAGGGGTCCATATTTAGAAATTTTTGAAAAATTAGTGGATAGAGAGTTTAAATCTATGGCCAAAAAACAGAATCTCAATAATAGTAGGAATTTAACTAGGGAGGAAGATAAGTGTTTAAAACAACTAAAAAAGAGGGAAGATATTATAATCAAGGAAGCCGACAAGGGGGGGGGGGATTGTTATTATGTCTAGGAATTACTATCTGCAGGAAGCTCACAATATCTTAAGTGATATTGAAACCTATACTGCACTTACACGGGATCCGACTAAGGATTTCAATTTAGTTCTAAAAAATTTTTTAGAAGTAGCAAAAAATAAGGATATAATTTCACAGGCAAACTATGATTTTTTGTTTTGTAAAAATCCGAGAATTCCAATTTTTTATTTTATTCCAAAAATTCACAAATGTTTATTTAATCCCCCAGGTCGCCCCATAATTAGTGGGATAGATTCGTTATCAGCCAATCTTTCTGCATTTGTGGATTCATATCTACAAAAGTACGCTCAAGGCTCTCTCTCCTATATAAAAGATACAAAATCATTTTTACAAGAATTGGAAAATATTGAATGGCATTCTAACTATAGTTGGGCCACATTGGATGTATCATCCCTTTATACTATAATCAGTCATGAATTGGGATTAGAAGCTATCAACCATTTCATGATGGAAGATCGTAATTTATCTCAGGATATTAAAGAATTTATTTTATATTCAGTTAAATTTATTTTAGAACACAATTATTTTTTCTTTAATGATAAATTTTATTTACAAATCACGGGAACCGCCATGGGCACCAGGTTCGCCCCCAGTTATGCCAACACCTACATGCGCAGATGGGAAGATTTAACAGTGTGGGTTGGTCATGACTGGAGGGAGAACCTGGTGCTCTGGCGGAGATATATCGATGATGTTATTATTATTTGGAAGGGGTCTTTTTCTTTATTTCAATCATTTGAGAATTATTTGAGTCAAAATGAATATAATTTAAAGTTTACCTCCACATGGAATCAAAAAGAAATAAATTTTTTAGATTTGTCTCTGATATGCGAGAATAATCAGATTAAAACAAAGTGTTTCTTTAAACCAAGTGATGGGAATGGGTATGTTCATCGGCAAAGTTGCCACCACCGTCCCTGGCTTAGAGGGATAGCTAAGGGACAATTTGCCAGGGTGAGAAGGAATTGCTCACAAGTTCAGGACTTTATAACACAATCTAACCATATAAAGAACAAATTGGTGGAAAGAGGTTATAAGAAGAATACACTTGATAGGGAAATTCGTATAGCTTTACAGACCGACAGGGGGAATTATCTGATGGACAAGCCCCGTGCCAAACCCTATCAGGAGAATATAACTGCCTTTAGAACTCAGTATTGTATAAACCATACTAAAATTAGGAGGAGTTTACAAAAACATTGGTCGATTCTCCAACAGGATCCTGTACTAAATCCTATTTTACCGGATCAACCTAAACTTATTTTTAGAAAAAATCAGAATTTTAAGAATACTTTGGCACCTAGTTATGCTATAAAAAATCTTGAGGCTAATCGAAAACCTGTTGATAATAATTCCTTTAGAGGTTGCAACTCTTGTAAAGCTTGCCATACTGTAAATCTTGAAAAAACAGATACTTTTTCCAGTTTCATTACAGGTGAAGTATTTCAGATAAAATCTGAAATCAGTTGCCGCACGGACCATGTAGTTTATTTACTGCAGTGCCCGTGCGGCAAGCAATATGTAGGCAGGACAAAGAGGCTTTTGAAAGTACGATTTCTGGAACATATAAATAATATCAAAAAGAACTTGGCTACTCATTCTATTCCAGTACATTGCAATCAATGTCCACTATTTTTCTTCACTGGTTTAAAATGTATTGGTATTGAAAGGGTATTAGCTGATTGGAGAGGGGGAGATAGGGTTAAAAAGTTGTCACAAAGAGAGACATACTGGATCCACAGGCTACAGACATTGGAGCCTGGTGGACTGAATGTGGATGTGGACTTAGTGTGTTTCCTATAAATGTATATTACTATTCATAATAGTCATTATATATATGGGTATTTTTGAGAAAGGTAATGATAAAATAAGCACAGAATTTTAAAGGAGGAATTAGGTTAATTAATAATAATAATATAATTAACAAATAAGACACCATTGAATTGATTATAAGAAGGATAACACATTAAAAGTTAAAGGTTAATATTCTGGTTATTGAAATAATATGTCACACAATTAGGGTATGAAGGATTAGTTTATAAAAGCTTCACATTATTAGATTATGAGTATATATAATATGTAAGAAATTTTGTGATCGGTTAAGTATTGAGAAAATGGTGTAAAGTAAATATGTATATATTATGAGAAAATCCACTATGAATAGATTTGTGGTTAAGTTGTTGGACTATTTGTATATAATTCTATGGCTAGATATTGCAGAATACTGATGGAACGCAAAAAAAAAAAAACGAAGGTGGAACGCATGCCATTTCCGGATATACATGACTTCCGGGTTTACGAGTACAGTTGGAACGCATAGCACTTCCGGTTTTTGGAACGCACGGAAGTGCCGAAAATAACCGGAGAATTACAAAAATGATGAAGATCAACTGTGAACACCTGGGAATAAGATCTTCAACAGATGAAACTCATCTACACAGGACCAATGAGGAAGGACAGAGAGGCACATGTGATTAATTACATTTAGGGATTAGCCCTATTTAAAGGACTTGAGGGTGGAGGGATGTTAGGCTGTTTTTGTGATTGTACTGCATTGATTGTTATTTTAATATTTTGGTCCCTGAGGAAGTCCCATATTCTGTAGAAGGGACGAAACGCGTAGGACCTTTATCTGTATCTATTTTATATTTTTAAACAATTAAAGCCGCTTTTTTCATATCTTCACCTGGAGTCCTGCATTTTGAGTGGAAGTGTCCAGGGGATTTCTCTAGCCCCCCATATCATCAGGGGTGGCACCATATATGCCTGAACTGTCCAATATCCTGTGAGTGCATTTCATATTGCGCAGTGTTAATATTTTAAAACTGTATTACACTATACCTCTTTTTATTTATCTTCATTTAGACAATCAGCCGGTTCCCTCGTTGTGTTTTGTATATCCCTTTAATTTAGAACCTGGAAGGTCTCCATCTGTCATTTCTTTAATTATACAGCTTTTAGTTAAAATATGTTTAAAATTCCTGGCTCCCCGATATACTATTTTATATTTTTTTCCCAATAAATTGCTCTAAGTCTTCATTCTGTTCTAAAATATGCCAGTGTTTATTTAAAATCTTTTTAAAAAGGCCACTTTGCGAATTATAGTTACATATAAAATTAATCTGTTTATCTGGGGATTTGTTTGTTTTGGTTTTATACATCAAGAGATCCTTCCTGGGTTTATTCAGGATTTCTTTATATTGTTTTTCTACCTCTGATTTTTTATATCCTTTCTCTATGAACTGTTTTTTTTAAATTCCTGATTGTTCCATAAAAATGTCATCATCTGTACAGTTCCGTCTTAATCTAGTAAATTGGCCTTTAGGTATATTGGTTAGCCACGGGGAAAAATGGCAGTTTTCCATATTAATATAACTATTAATATCCACTGTTTTAAAATGCATGCTAGTTTTTAAACACCCCTTATCTCCATAAATCTGTAAATCTAAAAAATTTACTTTTACATGACTGACTTCTTATATTAAAACAATTCCCCATGTGTTGGAATTTAAAAAGCTTATAAAAGAATCTAAGATGGCACAGCCTCCCTTCCAGATAAAAAAGATATCATCAATGTACCTTTTATAGAGGACCAAGTTTGCCTCCCAGTCATGTCCAGAGAATACAAAAAAGTTTTCCCAATAGGACATAAAAAGGTTGGCATAACTGGATGCAAACTTGGTCCCCATGGCAATGCCATTCTTCTGTAGATAAAAATCCCCCTCAAACCAGAAAAAGTTATTGTAAAGAATTGATTAAATACCTTTCATGATACAATTTATTTGGTCCTGTTGGAAAAGCTGGGATTGTTCTAAAAAGAATTTCACAGCCTCACAGCCCTTTTCCTGCTGGATGATGGTGTATAGACTACTCACGTCCCGGTTGACTAGTTAGTAGTCTTCATTCTATATAAAATCATTAAGGAGCTGGAGGAGATGCATAGTGTCCTTCAAATATGACTTACCAGTAATGACTAATGGTTGTAATTGTAAGTCTATATATTGTGACTGGGGAGATAGCAACGAGTCTACCCCTGCCACAATAGTTCGACCTGGGGGATTTAAGGGATCCTTATGCAACTTTGGTAAAATATACATAACCGGAATTTTAGAAAATTTTAAATTCATATATTTATATTCATTCTTATTTTAAATCCCTTTTTGATAAGCTTCATCCAAAAATTTACTTAAATCCTTTCTTGTATTCGGTTCAGGGTTTCTTTTTAGTTTACAGTAAGTTTTGGTGTCGTTTAGTTGTGTTTGGATTTCTCCAAGATACTGAGTTGTATCCATCACAACCCCTCCTCCCTTGTCTGCAGGTTTTATAACAATCTCTTTGTAATTTTTTTAATTATTTAGAGCTTTTTTCTCTTTCAAGGAAAGATTGTGTTGGAATTTATTAGGGGGTTTAATTTTTTTCAAGTCAGTAAGACAGGCTTTCTCAAATGTTCGCATACTATTTGATTTTAAAAAATGTGGGAAAATATCTGATTGGGTTTTTAGGGATGTATGAATAAAATCATCTTCTATAAATGATTGATTATTATTGGCATTTAAAAAGTATTTCTTTAGACATAATTTCCTTATATATCTATTTATGTCCAAAAAATTCTTGAATTTATTCAAACCACAAGAGGGGGCAAATTTAAAACCTTATCTTAGAATGGTTAATTCATCCTCTTCCAATATTTTATTGGAGAGGTTGAATATTTTAATAGGTTCTACAGACATAGTTAAATCTCTCTCAATATTCTTGCTCTTCCAATATTCTTGCTCCTCTCTTCCCTCGTTTGGGGAATCCCTTCTTCTCTTTAGTGGTGACCGAGTAATTCTTGGCCCCATTGTGTCTTGATTCGGTGTCTCTAAAAAATCACCATCATTTCTAACTGATCTGAGAGGTTCAAACCTATTTCTAGAAGCAAAGAGTAGTATGGTTTTGCCTTTTTTGAGTGTGATCTCTGTTTTGTGTGTTGCAATTAAATCTCTCCCTTTGTAAGTTAGAATTGAATTTCTCCCTCTGAGGTTTAGCATATTTTTTTATGATTATAGGGGGAGGTTGTCTTTCTCTTTCTAACTACTTACGTCCATCATTCTTCACTATTTTCTTTAAATTGGGGTCTTTCTACCTCCCCGTATTTAGTTGGTTGGAAGGATGATCTTTCTGGTAAGTCTTTATACCTTGTTGGGTAATTGGGAGATTTTGTAGAGAAAAATCTAGAGGGGATTCTTTCTTGTTTGTAGCTGTATTTTCTAGGGGTAGGCTTTTATTATTCTTGTGAGGTATTTTGCGAACGTTGCCTCTTTTATAATCTTTGCAATCTCGTCTATATTTATTATGTTTCATTTTAAGTACCTCTTGTTCTATTTTATCCAGCTTTTTACTGATCTCATTCGTGAATTCCTCAAAATCTCTTGTCCCTAAAAAGGGATTAAGTTTCTCTTTAAGATTTTTTATCCCTTCATCTATTTTTACCAGTGTCAGGGTTCTGCAGTCAATAACAATTCTCATCATTGTAAATGAGAATGATTCAAGGGCACTATCCCAAATATTAGTGAAAGTGACATCATCTTGATCAAAAGAGGGAAATTTATAAAACCTCAGACCTCTGGGGGTAATTCCCTCCGTTATATATTTTTCCAAGGTATAGATCTCCCACTTAATCTTTAATTCTCTAATCATTAGTTTTTCCAATTCACCTCACACAATGTCCAAATTATCACTATATGTGATCTTCACAATATCATTGGAGTTATCCTCCTTTCTAAATTTTTCTTGCATACTCTCTGCCAATCTCTCTCTCTTTTCAAAGATGACCATACTAGCTGCCTTTTACCACACTGTGATTTAGAAAAGTCACTAGAAAAGGAAGGAGTGGTGGTAATATGGCACTATAATGTGCTGCTAAAACCACTAAAACCGACGCAATGAATGTGGGCGGAGTTTAATGAATTTTTTGCCGCGAATGTGGGGTTCAAAAGAGGGGGCGAGGGAAATATGTTTTGTATGCACTTGATGAAGGCATCCAGCTGAAATGTGTTGTATACTTCTTTATACTTCTTGAATGTAAGATTTTTTATTTATTTTTGGAATAAATGTTTGGATTTTTTACCTAATATCCATCTTTTTTTTGCTCTTCAATACCCATATATATTGTGAATGAATATACCAATTGAAGGATTTGATCTATATATCCTACTCATGCCTATATACTTGAGCCAGTTTGAATGCAGGCTCATAAAAATGTGAGTAGGATACTTAAACATTTGGGTATATACATATTTGAAATTGGGGATATTTACCAGTACGATATTGCCCTAATTGAGTTTTATTCTTTTCAGAGGCAAGATCTCCTTTATAGTATGTTCTATGGTATATACATTTATCTATTTTCAACTTGTGTATAAATATTCTAGTACAAACCGGACTTTACATAGGACACAAGGTCATGCGTTTAGACTGGAAGAAAGAAGATTTCGTCTAAGGCAACGGAAAGGTTTTTTTTACTGTAAGAACAATAAGGATGTGTAATTCTCTTCAAACAGCTACTAGATGCATATTAGCAAAAACAGAACATTCAAGGATATAATCTTATAATGTAGGGTAATAACTGCTTGATCCAAGGATATATGTGACTGCCATTCTGGGGTCAAGAAGGAATTTTTTTCCTAGCTCGTTGAAAAATTGTGCTTCAAACTCAGTTTTTTGCCTTCTTTTGGATCAACAGCAAAAAACAAATGTGAGGAAGGCTGAACTTGATGGACGCAAGTCTCTTTTCAGCTATGTAACTATGTAACTATGTAACTATGTAACTATGTGTTTGGTCTATCCAAAGCACCTTACACATTTTCCAGGATAATGAAAGCTATTATATCCCACGTCAGGCTAAGAGGATTTCTATGCCTTTATTACTTAGACGACATCCTGTTGTTGAATCCAGAGGTAGATGCTCTCGTTCAGCAGAGAGATTCTCTAATTTCCTTATTACAGGATAGGAAGTTTATTATAAATCTGCAAAAATCCATCCCAGTCCCTACTCAGAATATCCTATTTTGGGGTTTCATATTGAACACTATGGATATTACCTTGGGTGTTCTCTGAGACATATGGGAAAAAATCCTAGCTCAGTTAACTTCAGCTCTTTTAAAACACAGATGGTTCCTAAGAGAAATAGCAAAGACTATTGGGAGGGTGATAGCTTTAACACCGAGTTACGATGCTTCCCTCTTGCTGTGCAGCCGAAGTCAGCCATTTCTAGGAAACCAACTGAGACGAGGTGGCCAATGGGGGTCAAGGGTAGTCCTTCCCATGAGTGTCAGAAAAGAGCTAAACAAGATATTGGAAGTGGCAGGTCCACTTCATCGCCCCCTTCTGGAAGGGCCTTTTGAGTTAATCTTGACCACAGATGCATCTACCAAGGGATGGGGTGATTTCTCTGCCCAACGCGCGATAAGAGGAGTTTGGTCAGTTCAAGAAAGGCTTCTTCACATAAATTTATGAGAGCAATCAGATTAGCCCTTGTTCCATTGAACCCCCTAGGTGTTTCTTAATGATTTAATCGGACAACAGGACAGTGGTAGCTTATGTCAACCACAGAGGGGGCACAAGTTCCAAAGGTCTTTGCCTAGAGGCTTTGGACCTGTGGTCCTGGGCTCTGGTTCACAAAGTTAAAATTTTGTCAGTTCATGTACCAGGAGAGGCAAACAAACTGGTAGATTCCCTGTCCCGCCAGCATTTGTCCCTGGCTACAGTCCAGTTAAAGAGTGATTTATTTCAGCTGATAGAGAGCAGATTGGGTAAGAGACAGATAATTAATTTTGCATCTCAGACCTTGGCTCAGACTCCCAAATTTGTAACCAGGAGTTGGGAAAAAGGAGCTTGGAAGATGAATGCGATGTCCTTCCAATGGACAGATATTCCGGCTCTTTACCCTTTTCCGCCTCCATCTATTCTGATAAAGGTGTTAGAAAAACTTTGCAGGTACAGGGTGCCCAATCTGGTTTTAGTGTACCCCATATGGACCCCCAGACCATGGTACCCATCCTCTAATCAGGGGACCAAATGTACCCCATTAGGCTGGACAGTGGATTGCTTTTTAGGGACCAGGGATCTCTTAACCAAGCTCCCCCAACTTATGTGGATAGCAGCCCTGGTAGGCTTTTAACGCATCCTCTTCTGTCTGACCGGGTTTTTGACATAGTTAATTTTTCATTAAGGTGCAGAACTAGGGTAAGATACAAACAGATGATCAAGTAATTTAAAGCATGGGAAGTTTCCTTTAATTCCCTTTCCCTTGAATCTGACACAATTCCTTTGGAATTCCTCATGCTTAAATATCATTAAGGGTTAGCGGTCAGTACGATTAAGATGTATGGTTCTGCATTACATTTTCTAATCCCTAATCTGACCCAAGACGCCCTTTACCTCAGGTTACTCAAACGGCTATCAGTCTGTCGGCCTTTTACTCTGAGATACACTTTCACTTGGGATGTGGACCTTTTATTAAACTACCGTAATTCTTTGGACAATGGCCAGATTGACCTAAAATGGGCGGCGATTAAATTGGCATCCCTTCTAGCTTTAGCTCTGGCAGCTAGAGACTCAGAATTAACCCAGTTAAACCCATGGTTGTCTCGAACTCCAGGGGGATTCAATGTCATCCTTAAAGGGAGACAGAAGACTTCCCATATTTTTCCGGGTCCTGTAGAACTAAATTTGGTGCAGGATTCTGCTGAGCCGAGTTTATGCTTAGTTAATTTGTTAAATTCATACTTGAATCTTTCTGCCCCAGTCAGACAAGACTTTACGCAATTACTTATCACTTCCAGAAAACCTTTTCGGCCAGCTAAGGTTAACACAAACAGGAGTTGGATACTGTAATAGGTTAATCCAGCCTCCAGTGGCTGTCTCTTGACAGCCGCTAGAGGCGTTTGCGTGCTTCTCACTGTGAAAATCATGAAAGCTTTCCTATGATACTGGCTGAATGCGCGCGCAGCTCCTGCCGCGCATGCGCATTCAGACGACAAGGAGGAGAGGAGGCGGAGAGGAGGAGGAGAGGAGGCGGAGAGGAGGAGGAGAGATCCCTGCCTGGAGCTGGAGAAAGGTAAGATTTTAATCCCTTCCTCTCCCAGAGCCCAGCGGGGGTGGGGGCACCCTCAGGGTACTATAGTGCCAGGAAAACGAGTATGTTTTCCTGGCACTATAGTGGTCCTTTAATTTAATATCATATCAATTGTAATTTAAGTTATTTACTACAAAATCACACAACCTGTACCAAATTATCTTCTTGCTTTAGGCTATTCACCGTGTGTTATAATTTAAAGGGCCTATCTTGATGCTGAAAAAGCTTAATTTCATTGAAGTGGACATAGTCTCTGTCTGTGGTACCCCGGCCTTGTCCTTCCATTCAGTATTAAAATAATATTTAATTGTTTAATTTCATCGTTTAATATTTAATTGTTAAATTCTAAATGAGACCGAGATAAATTGGTATTGTTAAGGAAGTGTTTAATCTCTGCCTTATCCATAAATCCAGAGGGGGTTGGGCTTTGGGTGGCCAGGGACCCTCATTCAGTGCCAAACTGTTGGAAAATGGAATAAAACTAAATTAAGCAACAGTACTAGTACTCAAAGCACCATGAACAATTCAAAGACATAAAATGGCTATAGTGTCTGCCAGTGTCTCTGAATAAATACGTTTCCTTACATTCAGATATACCTGATGATTGATTTTTTTTTTCTGTCTGGTATAAGCCTTGTTCTATAGATTATAAACTCATCTGAGCTCATCCTCATCAGTTTGCTGCAAAATGTTGGTGTGTTATGAGCAACAATAATAATGGCTTTTTGTAGCTGCTTTGTTGGCAAATTTGTCATTTGAAAAACGTGAATATTTTTATACCAAACTGAGGAATGTGTCCTATTTTTAGATTCTGTATACTACTGAAAACCATTTGAAGGCTTCCAAAATCTTAATTCCATGCTGTTATCTAATGTCAGCACATCAGAGAACATGTCAAACAAACGGCAATGAACATTTCTGACTTCGTACTGATCTCTTGAACACCCGATTTCCGTAAAGAATATAAATAAATAAATAAATAAAAATGTATTCTTTCTATTATTTTGAAATATTCACGTTTAATTGTTCACATTAATGGAAATGAATGATGTAATGAACATACTTGCTTAAAATTAATTATAACAATTTGCTGGGTAATTCATAATTCTCTTATATCAATTGTTGTTTCAGTTGCTCCTGTTAGTGGTTAATAAATGATGATGTTTGATTATAACAGTTGTTAGATTACAAAGTGCTCTGTTTTAGCTTTTCTAAGTGAAATTAAAATAGTACACAAAAAGCAAGTGAAGCTTAATTGCTGCTAATAAAGACATAATGTTATGCTGCTATTCTTTTTGTTGTTATTGCTATCTTCCGAGTACTTTGATTCACACAGCTCTCAATTCCCTCTAACAGTTTTGCTCATTGTGACTATAGCTGTACTTCTTGGCCCACACTTTCCTTTTTATAAAATACTTATCTCCAGAGTCATAACTAGATTATTTGGCACCTGGTGCTGGATTGAATGTTGGTACACTTGCCCTACTTTGATATTGTACATTTTTTGTGTGTATCACTCCATTCTCTGTTGTGTCTCTCTGCAGCCCTCCCTCCCCACCCCCCCCACCCCCTCAAACTTCAAACTAAAGCAAATTAAAATAGGAATCACACATTTTAGGCTAATATATCTCATCTGGAAAAAATAACTATTATTCAATGTTATAAAGGCACATCAAGTCCATTAGCATGGCAAGGCTATGTCTATTTCAGCTGACACTACTACCAAAGCCTTTCTCTTGAATGTTATGGGTACCAAAAAGGTAGATCATTTAACTCCTGGTCAGAAGAGTTTAGCCAGCCAAGGTATTGACTTAACATTTGTTTGTATTTCTATGATGCACATATTCTCACTAAATACAGATGCAGCCTCCCATCATTTTAATAGTATGTCTTTGGTTAAATGGGAGCAACGAAAGGCTGTTTATTTCCCTGTATGCATCAGGGAAATAAACACTTCCCTATTGCAGTTATTGGATCACCAGGGATCAAGATATCATCTTAGTGGAAAAGGTTGGCAAAATGAACAGGAAGTATAAAAGAATACTGTGAAGGATCCCATTAAGAAGATGATATCCCATTGTACTTGGTACAGTCTATAACAGGGAAATGTAATTTTACTTAAAATAAGATGATACAAAATCTGTCTGGTGGAGAATTTATAATCAGGAAATTTGCATGAACCAATTCTTGTGTTCCTTCCACTCAATCCTTTCATCCTTTGAGACTTTGGCACAGGTTGTAGTCTACATAATAAAGGGATGGAGGGTTTTTTAATCAATTGGGTTAATGATATACACATTAGTGAATCTGTGGGTAATCCAATCTAAATGCATTAAGATCATGTAAAATACATATAAAATGGGTTCTTCCCAATAACTTATTTCAAAAGAGTGCAATATGATAAGAAAGATAATATCAATTCTTCCACCATTACCTCACCACTAATGGTGCATTTAATAGTGTTCTTTCCGTGGATGTAAAAACATGATTTTTTTAAAATTTCTTTATGGACTATTTTATGTGCGTTTAATGTAAAATAAACAATTAAGGAAACAGTATTAATGTATAATAAAATTGAGGCAGAAAAAAAAGTAACCTAACAAACCAGAAACAAATATGAAAAATTTGGATTTAAAATATTTGGCACAGTTCTGCATGACAGATTACAGTCTGTGATAGGGTGCATTTAATACTTTGCTATTTTAAAAAACAAAAGAAGCTGGGTATGACAAGAATGTGTGAATTGTACAGACTGTTCAATACTGTCAAAGGAACTTGTGTTAGAAGTGCTGTAAAAGATTTCTTTATACAATAGAAATTATATATTATTGAAAGTTCACTTGAGGACAACACTGTGAAAACGTTAATATAGATCTGTTGAATTTCAACACAAGAGGTTTTACTTATAAAAAAAGAAATCTTGGATATAATAATTATTGCAGGAAATAGATTTATTCAAAGGGGGCTATACTAAGAAAACAGTAGTAGTGAGGCACATAAATAGTCATAATGGAACATATTTTGATTCCAATTTTTATCCATTCATTATCCAAAAAGTTGTGATAGAAGAAAGTCTGAAAGAAGTTCATGGTCCTTAGTGTTTGATGAGCCAAGTGTCATCAAAAGCAAGTGGTAGGTAAATGCTTTACGCTATGAGCTCAGGGAAAGAATTACATTTAATTGACTGGACTGAAAGGGCCAGTTAGTTGTTAGGATATCATTATGAAGTGATGTGTGATAGAACATATGTTTTATTGTATTCTGTTAATGCCACTAACAACCTTTTTTTTGTCTGTATTTAACACATTCTATTTGTTTTTCACATTGAGACATATGGCATTTTACACTATTACCGTAATAATAAGGATCCCCATTTAAAAAAAAAAAGATGTAGCTATCTTGTTTGTTGTTTGTCCATTGACCAAATTCATCCCCAATGGACACATTTGCGTTTGATAATGCACATTATTAAAGCAACCTAGGTTGTGCTGAGATAACCATGGTTTATTTCATAGTGTTTAAATTAATTTTACATTAAACATTGCCAGCGTACCCTAGAAAGCATAACCATTACTGCAAACTGTGTTGGTATATTGCTTAGTGTGTACATTTGATAATACTTCTCACAGCCTATGCCGGCTCGTAATAGCTCCAGAACCCTTAACTCTGCCTTATGGATTCAAGATCCCAGACCTCATTACATCCAAAACCTTTAGGCTGCGTGGTGGATGGAGTCTGCACTAAAGCCTTTAATACATCCAGGACCCTTAACTCTGCCCAGTTGATGAAGTCAGCATTGCCCAGGACTGGAAAACTGTAATCAATATCCTTTTCTTCTCATCTCCTATGCCTGCTGACTACTGATAAAAATGTCAATATGAGCTTCTATTCAATTACTTGTACACTCACTTATTAACAGTCTATATTTTCATATATAACCCTCTCTAATGTTTCCTGACCCTTGCACCTTTACATGTCACCATAGAAGATTTCCAGTTAAAGATACACTGTAGGCACCCAGACCACTTCAGCTAATTGAAGTGGGCTGGGTGCAGTGTCCCTTTTGCACCTAGTGCTGCAATGTAAAACATTGTAGTGTCAGACAAACTGCAATGTTTACATTGCAGCACAAAGTCTGCCCACAGTGGCTGTCTACCAGACAGCCACTAGAGGGCTTTCTAAAATGAAACGGACCTTTGGTCCAGTATGTGACGCTGGACATCCTCACGCACTGCATGAGTACATCCAGCATCAGATTTTTTCCATGGAAAAGCTTTGATTCTACAGTCTAAGATGTCGCGAGACATTGGAGGGGTGTGCAGCATCGCACCAGCACCAAGGGACATCAGCGATGGGATCAGTTAAGTAAATAAAGGGTTTTTAACCTTTTTTTCTGGGGAAGGAGGGTGAGGAAGAGAGGAGATGGGGGGAGCAATAGTGCCAAGAATACTGCTTTGTATTCCAAGCACTATTGTATCCCTTTAATAATTCTAAAATGGTATTCTTTTTCCAGATGCCATATAGACTTTTTACATATAATCTTGCAATCTTTATTAACATTGTTTCTTTATTTGACATTTGAATATTGCTATTGTCACTTATCCCTGTACAATTTTAAGCAAACTATTTATAGCAAGAAAAAAAAAGCTCAAATAAACTAGCAGATGATAGTGAAGTAGAGTAAATCAATTAAGAATAGAATTTAAAAAATAGATTACAAATTACCCCACACTTTTTCCATATGTATCTGGTCACAAATTGCAAAGAATTCGTCTTTCTTTTTTTTTTTTTTATATTAGATTGACTTTTTAAATAGATGATGCTAGTGGGGGGAATTAGGTAGTGACAACCAGTCAAACAAATTTCATACATGTTGGCACTTTTTCAAAGGCATAGTGAGGTCATAGGAAAATTGAAAGTTAAATACAATGAAATCAGTCTAATAACAATTCACATGTTCTGCCCTAAGGCTGTATATAAAATGTGAAATAGAAAACATTGGGTTTGTAAAACATCTATGTGAAAACCAATACATAAATGTAAATATAATTGAATATTTAAAAATACATAAAATCTGCACCAGGGGCCAAATGTAGAGTGTGACTCACACAATATTATTTAAAGCTGTATAATGCCTTGCACAACTAATCAATTTATTTAAACACTGCAATGAGAAATAAACTGTATTTGACAGTTCTATTTTTTTCATTTTGAGTTCTTTGTTATTGTGACAGAAGTCCATGTGATACCCTGGATCACTCTGGAACTGTGCCACGTTTTGGTAAATCTTTGACTCGGTACTGCACGGTCCCCCAAACCACCAATCACAGCACTATTTGGAGAGGATAATCGGGAGGTGAAGAGACATCAGCGGACTTCATAGCTCTTCACACCACAGAGCTCAGGAACCCCTATTTTATAACTGGGACTAAGCAGCTGCATGCCTGGAGCTCCTCAGAGGATTGGAGAACAGCTACTAACCAGTAAACCTTTAAAACACTGTAACATTAATGCATTTTCTTCGATCAAGGTGCTATTTGGAGCATTTGCCTGGAGCGCCGGCCTCTTGGGGGCAAGCGGCTCCTTAGCCATCCCCCCAGTGCAGCCATTCAGCTGCTGGGCTCCCTCTGCTGTAAATTACCTGCTTGGGGAGCGGGTGTTTGCTGTAATCCCAGCACCCACGCAGAGCACCGTGCTTCCTGCAGTCAGGGGAAGCCGGGATGTGACCTGGTATCCCAGCTGCCCCCTGCCTGTGAACACGAGAAGCACAGTGAAGGGAGCAGGAAGTAGCCTGTGCTCAGAGTGAATGGCTCTCCTGCTTCTCCAGGAGAAAGAAGAACAACTTCCTGCAGGCTGGACCTTTTCTCCTCTTCACAGCACCCAGGCAGGCTAAGGGGATTGCTTATTGTATGAATGGTTGTAAATTGATGTGTGTGTGTGTGTGTGTTAAATTGCTGTGTTTGTGTGTGTAAATAAAGTGTGACTTTATATAAAGTGGTTTGTGTTTGAGTTACAATGTGTGTTAATGAGAGTGTGTAAGGGACAATGTGTGTTTGTGAGAGTGTGCAAGTGACTCTGGGTGTTTGTGTGTGTGTTAGTGAGAGTGAGCAAGTGACTGGGTGTTTGTGTGTGTATTAGTGAGAGTGTGCAAGTGAGTCTGGGTGTGTGTGTATTAGTGAGGGTGTGCAAGTAACTCTGTGTGTGTGTGTGTTAGTGAGAGTGTGCAAGTGACTCTGTGTGTGTGTGTGTATTAGGGAGAGTGTGCACGTGACGCTGTGTGTGGTGTTAGTAAGAGTGTGTAACTGACTGTGTATGTTGGTGAGAGTGTGTAAGTGACACTGGGTATGTCAGTGAGAGTGTGCAAGTGACAATATCTGGGTCAGTGAGAATGTGTATGTGTTAGAGTGTGTAAGTTAGTTAGAAGGTGTATGCGTGTATGTGTCAGTGACACTGCAAATGTAATTATTGCAATTTTTAAGAAACTATAATAATTACAGTTCAGGGTTAACTCCTGTAGTGGCTATGCATGGAGACGTCCAGCGTTACACAAAACCTAGCATCATGGAAATACCACGGCAAGTGCGGCCATTAAGGAGCAAAGGCGGACCCAAGCCAGCAAGAAAGACATTGGTGCTGGACCCAGGTAACTGACAGAAGGGGTTTTAACCATGCACCATGAGGTGGGTGCGCTTGACAGAAGGGAAGCTATAGTGTCAGGATAACAAGTTTGTTTTCCTGGCACTATAGTTTCCCTTTAATGCCTACTCAGTGCGTCTCTTTCCCTAAATGTCTCTTCACTGTAATTCAGAGTTTAGTGAATAAAGCTCTGAGGGAATGTAGTTGCATTCATGAGGGGGCGGCAAAATGGATTGTAGCCTAGGGCGGCAAGAATCCTTGCACTGGCCCTGATTTGGAGGGAATATCAGGGAGGTTATGAGGCCCCTTAGCCTCAGGAACCCTTTTTGTGATACCGAAACTAAACAGCCGCATACCTAGAAATCCTCACCATATGAGATAATACCAGCAAACCCATAAAACTTTAACATGCTGTAGCTCAGGTATGGATTCTCTGATCAGGGCACTATTTTAAAAAAGAGGATGCTGGTGACAAGTTATCTTGGGATATTTGTGTGGGAACGCTGTCCATGGAAAGTGGGTTCTGGGTGGGGTTTTATAGAGCATGCCTCCAGGTGTGTGAGGATAAAGCAGGGAGTATTTGTTAACTGGGTCTAACTTAATTAAGACCCAGACAGAGTGGTGTCAGGGAGGGGAATTATACACTGTCCCTTACATTAACGGGCAATCCATAACAAGTAAGCTGACCTAACAGAGGTACTCAATTGGAGTACATGAGCCCTGTAACAGTTATTATTCATTTATGTATTATTTTTATTTTGTTAAGCATATTATTTTAACTGCTATTATAATGGTTAGGGGGAAAAGGGTGCATTTTATAAACTATGAAAAGCAGTGAATTGAATTAGTTTTTTATTCTTTAGGTTTACAAGAGGCCTGTTATGCTACGAAAACTAATATAGGCAATGCGAAGTACATAACGTCATGACATTGGGTAAACTGCACAATTTTTATAATAAAACATGGTCATACATAAAAGTAGGTGTCAGTAGGTGTGGTAGTATGAGTATCAATGTAAGCAGGCTAGGTAACTGACCTATTGTTAGGCTTAATAGTATAGCATAAAAAAACAATGAAAATAAAATAACATGAGCACGAGGCAGAGAATAACATGTTTTTGCCACTGGTTAGAAACTTAAACATATAAAAAAACAGAAGAAACAAATACCATTGTGTAAGGCAATGAGTATGAGAGTGGCATCAGCTTCTGTCACAGTTATCGCTAAATTGCGGTATTTGAGCTTCTGGTTCTGCCTAAATCTGACAGATAATGACCTGTTTTCCATGCAGATTGTTCACGGGTGGCCCACTTAATTTCTCCCCACTGACCTAGGGCCGAATTGCAGTCCCACCCAGCCAATTCATACATCTCTCGGTGAGCCACATACAGGACCTGAGTCTGGTATCTGCATCCAGGAGTGTTCTTGTCACAATTTATGAGTGCCCAAAGCCAGGGTGAGCGAGTTGTGTGCCGACCTCTCTTGTCGTTTTGTGGCCCATGCAGGTGGTATTTCAACGGGCTGTCCAGATCTTTGGCGGCGATGCCTTTTATGAGGCACCCACCTCCGCTTTTGGATATCGCCCCTCATGTCTCAGCTGAGAATTGCTTTGCGGTGGGTAGACTTGCTTTGCGGAGGCCCCCGTGTCCCATGGTAGTTGTGGACAAGTGAGGTGAGGATATGGGAGCGTGCGGCTATCCGGGCCCAGAAATCATTGCACACCTTATCAAAATTGGTTTCAAAGCACTGCATCTATTCCCGGCTCTCTGGGCTGGCTGTCCGCTCTGAGGGCCGTGATGCAGCGGCCATCTTAGATCAGACACGCGGTCTTTGGGTACTGATGATTTCATGCTTTTCATTAGTGTTTCCAGTGGGGACTGGGTAACTCCCACCGGTCCAAAGGGAGGGGTAGCCGGGTCTTCTGTGGCTGCACGTCGGGATGCTTGTTCCCACGTGAGAGATTGTCCACCTCTCGGTAGTCTCGGTAGGCCGCAGGGCTAGAAAGCAGACTCAGAGTTTCTAAATCACGGATTTTGGGAGACCTCGTGTCCATGTCAGTAGTTGTGTCTGTTGTGCTTGTTTTGGGGTGCTCTGGCGCTATTTTGTTCGATTCGGGTAAGATTAAGAGTTATGCTGGCAGGAGCTCCCTTGAAACACGTCTGACCAGCTTGCGAGTCAGGAGCCGCCCTCTGTGAATTGAATTCTGAACTGAAAAAGCTGGGACAAAATAACTGGAGACGGTTGGAAAAGAGCTGAACTGGGACATTTAACCACCTCAGCCATTTTAGCTTTAATTTACAGATCAGTATTCAATTCAATTAATTTTACAGTGAGTAAACCATAAAGAGGTTTTTTTAAATCATATTTATCTACAAATCAATTTTTAATGACATAAGACCACACTAATAGTGAAACAATTGGTTAAAGGAACACTATAGGGTCAGGAACACAAACCTGACCCTATAGTGTTTAACCCACCATTTAGGTGGCTTGTCCTCCCTTAGCCCCCATATAAAAGTTTAAAACTCACCTTATTTCCAGTGCCGTGCGGGTCTGCCGGCGTTGGCCCTGCCCTCTTTGTGACATCATCAAAATGGCCTATTTTTTGCCAGTCCATAGGGAAAGCATTAGATTAGCTAAAATCTGCATGGGGCGGGGCCAAATGTTGTTTTGGCCAATCAGGACCTCCTCAAAGAGATGCATTGAATTAATGCATCTCTATGAGGAAAATTCAGCGTCTCCATGCAGAGCGTCAGGGTTTCTTTTTCTGCAGCCATGATCCAGTAAGCACCTACAGTGGCCATATAAGGAGTGGCCACTTGGAGGTGTCCCTAGAGGCAATGTAAATACTGTCTTTACTCTAAAAAGGCAGTGTTTGCATGAAACAAAGCCTGAAGGGAACTAATATACTCACCAGAACCACAAAATTAATTTGTAGTTGTTCTGGTGACTGTAGTGTCCCTTTAATCTCTCACTGCAATTTAATATGATTGCAATTGGGAGTATTAAGTTTAAAAATACAAAATAGCTCAGGTGTTAATATTTTTGGAATGTAGGCATCTTTAAGAGCCTTTGCATTAAAATCTAATTTACTCTGTTTCCTTATTATTTCACCAAAATTATAATAACATCATATCTATAATTTCATACTGTTCACTTTTAAAGTTCCTTAAAATCCATACAACCTTCTAGCAGTACAAGATATTGTAAACTGTGCACCCTTTCTAATTCCTTCCGTGGTAATAGCATGTATAAAGCGGGATCCACTATTTAAAGAAAATAAATAGATTAGCAAGATGTGTGTCAGTCTCTTCTAATATACTGATTTACAATAAGAAACTAAATAGATTTTTGTATTTTGTAAGTTACTTGAAAATAAATATTTTTTAATGTTCCCTCTGAGTGTTGCAATCTTTTGTCCCAATAAGCAAGTCATTTCCAAATAAGCCATAGTGCTTTATTTGATATTGATTGATTCCTTCTGCATCGGAGTCAGATCCAATTTTGTCATTCAAAGAGGAAGACTATGGAGGCCAAAGGTTGCCTACCCCTTGCTGTGCAAAATCTAAGTGGTGCCACAATCATAGCATCCCATTTTATTTGGGCATGTGCTTGGAAATCAAAGGAATTTTTCAAACTAACTAAACCAAAGATACAATTTATGCTTAAATTACCAACAGAGCAATACAAACTCTAAAAAATAAACAAAAATAATTTTGGTCTAGTGATAAACATAAATTACAAAGTCAAGTGATATTTCAATTTGACGTGTATCTACAGGTAGAAACATAAATAGATGACATTGTGTACCAGTGATGCCCTATCTTTTAGGGTATGTCTGGGCATTCATGATATACCCATTACACACGTATAAGCCATTATTATTTTTTTTGTTACAAAGAACCATGAACTATATTTCCATGTTCATTTACTAAAAACATCTGGGTTATGATTTGTTGGTGATTTCAAGATTTCAGGATCCAAGGAGGAAGAAGATAAATTTCTGGTATTAACTAACTACGTGACCAGTTGAGAATCAGATGTTAATGAAAATAATCTTGGGGTGTGGAAACTGGATTACCACCATCTGTACACTTTACTGAATTCTTCAGAACTAATGACAATGAATAAAATAAAAATAGTTCGAACTTCGGTTGGCTAGAGAGCTTTTATACAAATGTTTGGATGTTTGTTTCTTAGAAAATGATGTAGCAAGGGAGAAAACAATCTTAGATATGGGAGCCGAACAAGTTAAATAATTTTTAGTTGCAAAAGGAGCTGACCAAAATCTTATGCAAATCAAAATAATGTAATGATAAGATGCAATAGTTCAACATGCAAACAAACAAGTGGGCAAACAAGTGGGAAATTGGTTATATAATCACAAACATCCCAACATGCAGTACCTCAATTCAGGGAGGTGGCTGCACTCCCCTCATGCGCACCCCCACATACCCCTCCACCCACACACAGTCACACCCAACATATTATGACTACTTACACACACTATTAACACACAGACACACACAGATATACATTGACACACACAGATATATGCACTGGAAGATACACACAGATATCCACATTGGCACTCACAAATACACACACACTCAGAAACACACACTGGCACATATGCACATACACACTGACACACATACACACAGATGCATACAGACACATACACACAGATATGCACTGACACAAAGATACACACTGGCACATACACACAATCCGACATATATTGCAGCCACCTGTTATCTTAGCTTTTGAAGTCTGGGCTGAGGCTGATGGTAGTAAGCATGTAGCCTGTGATGCTGCCTCCTTCTCCCTCCCACATGGCAGTCTTTTCAGCTGGAAGGAAGTGACCTACCTCCCACTCGACAGAAACTGCAGGAACCCGGTCAGGCACCCAACCGGACATCTGCTCAGAAATAACCCTCATCCAGTGAGTATTCAGTGGGGGCATTTATTGATTGAATTTATCATATGTAATATCCTGGAAATCAAACACACACAATCTGGACATGGCTCACTACCACCCACAGTTAGGGCCAATTCACATTTTTATTCTCTAAGTAAATAACCAACCTCAATAAAAAGTTGCCCCAATTCTCAAAATAAAGGATGAAAAAAATGAAAAACCACCATAACAAAAATAAATCCATGAATGAGATCTCAAGGCAGAAGAAGTCTTTAGAAAAGTTTCCCCACACTTTAAAATCTAGAGTTGGTTAGTAAGCAAAGACTTACTGTGAACAACATCCAGATTGTGTAGTCCAAGTGGCCCAGTACTGCAGTGAATGTTTTTGCTAATATGGAGCCATTTTGACTTTGGTTAATAACCCTGCATAGAGTTAAAGATATCTAAATATCTAAATTACAATATGCTCTGCCTTTAAAATATTAAATAATTTTATAGCAGGTGTTTTATAGCATCTGTTTGATCTGCAACAGGCAGATTTTTCAAAGGATTAGGAGAATAAAATATTTCATAACTTTCACTGTAGCTTTGAAAGGTCAGCAAAGAAAAGGTGAATAGCCTTTAACTATCCAACGCTTTGTACTCAAATAATACACTTGACATTCTTTTAAACTATTCTGTAGTGTGTTATATTTGCTTAGTGACCCCCTCCACAAAAAAAAAAAATGTCTGTATTTGCAACAGCTTATTGAATGTAATGTTATTTTCTTTTTGTTTTTTTGGGAGAAGATTGTAATTTTGTTTTCCAATTTTGGGTTAATGTAATAAAAGGATAATATTTTTGGATAAGTTTTGTTTGAAGGCAAGTTGGTCTTAAGAAATATATTCTATTAACAAACTTAATAAATGAATATTTTATTTGGACGAATAAAGTTCTGCGATCCACACGCTGCATCTTGAAGCCATTTAGCACATAACTCCCAAAATTGGTACCCTTGTGGCACTGCCATTTTTAATGCTACCAAATTAAGGAATTGTGTAATAGACAGGTCCCTCATTTGGTATCCAGATAGCAATCCCACATAAGGATTATGGAGCTAGCCACTAAGAAGCTAAAAGATCAAAATTACAAAAAGCCATTTCTTTTCTTAATTTTGGTCTTTCAGTCAGCTTACTAAGTATTTGTAATAAAGGGCAGGGGGCAGAATTCAGAATTGATCTATCATTATTAGCCCTCACACCCCGCCATTGCATGGGGGCTGGGGGGATAGGTCCCTTCCCAATATTATATATAGAGCTTCCACCAGTCGCTAAAGACACAGACAGACACATATAGGTTTACATGCATACACAGGTATGCCAGCACACAGACAGACACACAAAGACATGCTTACAAACCATAAAAAGGATACTGGCTACCTTCCATATTTCTTGGAGGCTGTCATGTCATGCATGGAGTGGTGGGAGGGCATAATGAAATAACAACCAACTGCTTTCTTTCCAAATAAACAGTGAAGAAAACTTGTGAGTAATTATGGCCAAATATATTTTGCTAAAATACTAAATCCATGCAGCGACAAACCAGTATTATACTTTGCATAAATCCTATGCAGAATAGCTCAAATTCTAAACACAAAGAACCCAAGTGCAGTAACCATGTCTGTAGTCATACCATGTCTTGTCTAAAACAATATTTGTGAGTACACAAGATTACCTGCATTAAGCAAGTCAGAGCATTGCAGGTGGAATTATACTTGCCTAATGTAAATTTGATTAAATATCATAGACATGGGAAAACTATATGTGACAGAAGCTTCCATGCCATGGCCTATTGGAGAGGCTTGAAGGCCATTCTTCTGCCAATGGAATATGGGCCTAGTCCCAAGAACCCCTAAAAGGGGTTGTTGTCACTGTGGTGGGCCTCATATGGTTAGTGTGCTTCCCAGTTGGACTTGGTGATCTGTGGACTCATTTTACACTCGAAACACCCTGGATGTGACAACCTACTGGTTGGTCTGCTTTCAGAGGAGCTCCATTGCAGACACGACCATCCCAGGTGCCTGAGAGATCATGAGAGATCAAAGAGGGCATGGTTGTCTTTATTTACAGAGGAAGCAATGAAGACAGAAAGGAGAAGACAGGAAGCTGTATCAGGCAGTCCGATGGTCAGAGCTAGCAGCAAAGGAGCAAGCTGAAGTGTCATGCCAAAGGTCATAAGCCAGGAAATGCATGAATAGGTAGCAGAATGCCAGAGGCCAAACGTCAGAAACAAGAAGCATTGTCAGGGTCAAAGCCAAAGGTCAAAAACTGATATGTTTTACCTGGAATCGGGAACCAGAAATCAAGGATCAGGAACCAGGACACTAGGAGACTACAGAAAGCCCCAGAACAACAAGGCACTAACCAAGTGCAGTGATCGACTATTTATAGGGAAAGCTGATCACTTGATTGGCCCCCAGCACTCTGTCCCTCCAGGCCTACAATCCCCTCTGCATGATGAGCCGACATCCATGTGGCGGTCACGATCTTGCCATGGCAGCAGTGTCTATGCTGAGCCTGGTGCTGGACAGCATAGAGGAGAGCCATGGGAGAAGTGATGAGATGTGGAAAGTCAGAGTCGAGGGTGCCCGAGACTCCAGTCGGCCGCCTCCAGGATGCCAAGGGCGCCCTGAGACAGGTATGTGCTGGAGGGGGATGTGACACTGGAACTTTTCCTTGGTTAGAAACTCTGCTTTTTGGAGACTAGGACTAAACCTCCGCATGCCTGGAACTCGTCGCTGTATAAGAGAATACCCAGTAAACCTGCAACCCAGTAAAACATTTACATACAGCATGCAGAGTATGTATATACAGGGTGGGCACAGGGTGGGCAAAAATTCACGGTAGGATTTGACATGTAAATAACAGTACATTTTCATTTCCTTTGCAGTATTATACCACGTATCTGAATTACTACACTGTCAGAGGTCTACTTGTGACTGTTTACTCTTGTTCCATTTCTCATATGTGGATCCATTGAGGAATTTTGACTATTACGTAAACTATTCCATTGTACGTTATGTTAGAGCTTATAGGAAGCACTCTTAAATCTGAGTGACTATTTCTTGCTCTCTATTAGATCTTTGTTCATCATAACATCCTACAATTAGTGATGTCGCGAACATGAAATTTTCAGTTCGTGAACCGCGAACGCGAACTTCCGCAAATGTTCGCGAACCGGGCGAACCGCCATAGACTTCAATGGGCAGGCGAATTTTAAAACACACAGGGACTCTATCTGGTTGAAGGGGGGGGAGGAAACCTACTCTCCTCCAACCCTGGCCCCCACCCCTGGGCGGCGGGTGGGGGCCATAAAGATAATGAGGGGGGAGACCTACTGCCCCTGAGCGGTGGGTGGGGGGCCTAATAACAATAAGGGCGGGACCTATTGTCCCCCCCGGCCCCCACCCCTGAGCGGTGGGTGGGGGCCCTAGAATGAACAATAAGGGGGGACCTATTGTCCCCCCCGACCTCCACCCCTGAGCGGTGGGTGGGGGCCCTAACAACAATAAGGGGGGGACCTATTGTCCCCCCTGGCCCCCACCCCTGAGCGGTGGGTGGGGGCCCTAATAATAATAAGGGGGGGACCTATTGTCCCCCCCGACCCCCACCCCTGAGCGGTGGGTGGGGGCCCTAATAACAATAAGGGGGGGACTTATTGTCCCCCCCGGCCCCCACCCCTGAGCGGTGGGTGGGGGCCCTAAAATGAACAATAAGGGGGGGACCTATTGTCCCCCCCCCGGCCCCAACCCCTGAGCGGTGGGTGGGGGCCATATTGATAATGAGGGGGGACCTTCTGCCCCCCCCCGGCCCCCACCCCTGCACGGCGGGTGGGGGCCATATTGATAATGAGGGGGGACCTACTGTCCACCCCCCCTCCGGCCCCCACCCCTGGGAGGCGGGTGGGGGCCATAAAGATAATGAGGGGGGGGACCTACTGTGGGTGGGGGCCCTAAGCAAATCCCCCAAGGTGACTAGGGGTCCCCAAGCCCCTAGTCACCCAACCCCCCAAATAAAAAGTCCCTACCTACCCCCCTCACCCAAAAAAATTATGAGGTGGGAATAAAATAACTAACCTGTAAAATAAAAGTAAACTTACCATTAGACGTCTTCTTTTTTCTCAAATTTTCATTTTTCAGCCCCAAAAAGGGCCAAATAAAAAACCATCATAACCGTTGAACTCTGATTGGTAAGAACACTCTGATTGGTGGGTTTAAGCCAATCAAAGAGCTCTTTGTCATTTTACACAGCGTGGGAAAATTCCAAAGAACTTTCCCACGCTGTGTAAAATGACACAGAGCACTGTGAAGCCATCCAATCACAGTGCTCTGTGTCATTTTACACAGCGTGGGAAAATTTAACTTTCCCACGCTGTGTAAAATGACACAGAGCCCTGTGATTGGATGGCTTGAAGTCCATCCAATCACAGTGCTCTTTGTCATTTTACACAGCGTGGGAAAATTCCAAAGAACTTTCCCACGCTGTGTAAAATGACACAAAGCACTGTGATTGGATGGCTTGAAAGCCAACCAATCACAGTGCTCTGTGTCATTTTACACAGCGTGGGAAAATTGAACTTTCCCACGCTGTGTAAAATGACACCACTCTGATTGGTAAGAACACTCTGATTGGTGGGTTTAAGCCAATCAGAGAGCTCTTTGTCATTTTACACAGCGTGGGAAAATTCCAAAGAACTTTCCCACGCTGTGTAAAATGACACAGAGCACTGTGAAGCCATCCAATCACAGTGCTCTGTGTCATTTTACACAGCGTGGGAAAATTGAACTTTCCCACGCTGTGTAAAATGACACAGAGCCCTGTGATTGGATGGCTTGAAGTCCATCCAATCACAGTGCTCTTTGTCATTTTACACAGCGTGGGAAAATTCCAAAGAACTTTCCCACGCTGTGTAAAATGACACAGAGCGCTGTGATTGGATGGCTTTCAAGCCAACCAATCACAGTGCTCTGTGTCATTTTACACAGCGTGGGAAAATTTAACTTTCCCACGCTGTGTAAAATGACAGAGTACTGTGATTGGATGGCTTGAAAGCCATCCAATCACAGTGCTCTGTGTCATTTTACACAGCGTGGGAAAATTGAACTTTCCCACGCTGTTTAAAATGACACCACTCTGATTGGTAAGAACACTCTGATTGGTGGGTTTAAGCCAATCAGAGAGCTCTTTGTCATTTTACACAGCGTGGGAAAATTCCAACGAACTTTCCCACGCTGTGTAAAATGACACAGAGCACTTTCAAGCCATCCAATCACAGTGCTCTGTGTCATTTTACACAGCGTGGGAAAGTTAAATTTTACCACGCTGTGTAAAATGACACAGAGCACTGTGATTGGATGGCTTTCAAGCCATCCAATCACAGTGCTTTGTGTCATTTTACACAGCGTGGGAAAGTTCTTTGGAATTTTCCCACGCTGTGTAAAATGACAAAGAGCACTCTGATTGGCTTAAACCCACCAATCAGAGTGTTCTTAGTCTAATTGCAGGGCGTGGCAAGGCTTTATAAGCCTTCCCCCGCCCTGCGGAGCTCAGTCTGCACGGAGCCTTCCATGGGTGAAGATGGATTATTTTTTTTCCGGGTTTTTCTTTAGGTGGGTTTTTCGCGGCAGGATTTTTTTTTTTTTTTGTTCGACGGTTATGTTGGTTTTTTATTTGGCCTTTTTTGGGGCTGAAAAATGAAGATTTGAGAAAAAAAAAGACGTCGAATGGTAAGTTTAATTTTATTTTACAGGTTAGTTATTTTATTCCCACCTCACTATTTTTTAGGGTGAGGGGGTAGGTAGGGACTTTTTATTTGGGGGTGGTGGGTGACTAGGGGCTTGGGGACCCTTAGTCACCTTGGTGGGGGGGAATTTTCTTAGGGCCCCCACCCTCAGCCCAGGGGTGGGGGCCGGGGGGTAGGGAGGACAGTAGGTCCCCCCCTCATTATCTTTATGGCCCCCACCCGCCGTGCAGGGGTGGGGGCCGGGGGGGCAGTAGGTCCCTCCTCTCATTATCAATATTGCCCCCACCTGCCGCGCAGGGGTGGGGGTGGGGGGGGACAATAGGTCCCCCCTTATTGTTCATTTTAGGGCCCCCACCCACCGCTCAGGGGTGGGGGCCAGGGGGGACAATAGGCCCCCCTTATTGTTATTTTTAGGGCCCCCACCCACCGCTCAGGGGTGGGGGCCGGGGGGAGGACAATAGGTCCCCCCCCTATTAGTATTTAGGGCCCCCACCGGGGGGGGGACCCTTTTTTTTTTAAACAGTGAGCAGCTACAGGCTGCTCACTGTTTAATAGACATGCCCCTACTCGTGGTATTGCGAGTAGGGGCACAATTTACTAATACTAAGTAATTTTTACTTAGTATTAGTAAATTAATAGGGGGTGGACCGAACATCGCATATGTTCGCCATCCGTGGCGAACGCGAACACGCTATGTTCGCCAGGAACTATTCGCCAGCGAACCGTTCGGGACAGCACTACCTACAATACACTATTGGTATATTGGTATCTTGTCTTGTTCTTTTCTTTCCTTACATGATTGATCTTAGGAATATTGACAAAAACAGAGAGCAGAATATAGGCAAAAAGCTGGACGTTTTAGCCCATTTGAATTGTCTGCTACCCATTTATAGTTCCATTTAACAGAAAGGATGGACCTATTTTCCTTTGTATTATAAATAGTTTTTAAAAATCTTGGCAGCCTGGGGGTTAATTATATATTGGTAGCCAGTTGCCATGTTATAAAAGTAAATAAAAAAATAATTAATTAAATCCTGTGGGGGTCATCATATTACTATAATGCAGGATGTAAACCTCCTTATGCCAACATGCAGCAGGTGAGGGCATTAAAACATTAAAAACTATCAACCGGCAGCCATTTATGGGATTGTAAGCTAACCAATCAGAGGGCTCTGAAAGTTATGTCTCGAGAAAAGTGAGACTTCTCTCGCAACTTCGGCTCTCAGAGCATTCTGATTGATTGGTTTCCTAGCCAACCAGTCAGAGAGCTGTTGGTCAAATTGCAGAGCATGGGACATTTTCTGACAAATTGTGATAGCTATCATAGCTTGGGAAAGCCTGTGTACTTGTATAATCTTTTCCCCACTGTCAGAGCTCTCCATGAGTGAAATTTTTTTTTTTTTTTTTGAGGTGCATTTTGTTTTTGTTTTTTCATTTTTTTTTCTATTGGGCTTTCCTAAATTTGAATTAGTGGCGTCAGTGACTACAGCTATTCATTTAGCCTTTCTTGTGGCTGAAGATTAGTAGAAAGTAGAAAAAAGAAAGCTTCTGATGGTAAGTATATATTTTTTTTTTACATGTTTTAAATTAATTGGCCTTCTCCTCACTATTATTAGGGTGTGTAGGAATAGGCAGGGAATATAATTCATTTTAAATGGTGTCTTTGGGATTGAGGACCTTCCTATTTTATGATTAATTAAGTCCCCCAGCTGCCAACCATGAGTGGGGGCTGGAAGTGGAGACAATAGTTCCTCCCTTTATTATTACATTTAAGGCAGCATCTGCCGTTCTTGGGTGGAGTACAGGGGAGGGGACAATAGATGCCCTCTTTTTTTATGAGATATGGATGGTAGCCACTAGAGGCACTAGGTCCTCCTTCTTTAGCCACTAGAGGTAAAACCTACCTAATTGGACCACCAGGGGCACTATGTCCCCTCTGTTATTCTACAGGCCTTTTCCAGCAACTATGCAATAATGATGGTGCACTTGTAAGTTTTAATGTTTAGTAAATATGATCTCAACTACTTCATGGCAGGTGGGAGCATTAGGAAGTTTACAACCTCCATTCTAGTAATATGGGGGCCTTATTTAACATGTATATTTTAATTTTTTTAATGTGGCAGCTAGCTAGCAAACTTTGGCTAGTCATTACATAATTACCGTATTTTTCGCTCCATAAGACGCACTTTTTTTCCCCTCAAAAGTGAGGGGAAATGTCTGTGCGTCTTATGGAGCGAATGTAAAGCTTTACTTACCTGTCTTGGAGCGTGTGCACACTTCCTTTCAGTCCCGCCGGAAACCGGAACCTGAAATAGAAGTT
>OW240916.1:89804646-89830547 GCA_933207985.1 Pelobates cultripes | reverse complement strand
ACGCTCCAAGACAGGTAAATAATTATGGGACAATGGGAGGGGAGACACTATGGGAGAGGGACACACTATGGGACAAGGGGAGGGGGAGACACTATGGGACAAGGGGAGGGGGAGACACTATGGGACAAGGGGAGGGGGAGACACTATGGGACAAGGGGAGGGGGAGACACTATGGGACAAGGGGAGGGGGAGACACTATGGGACAAGGGGAGGGGGAGACACTATGGGACAAGGGCAGGGGGAGACACTATGGGACAATGGCATGGGGGGACACTATGGGAGGGAAAGTGCACTATAGGACAATGGGAGGGGGGACACTATGGGACAATGGCATGGGGGGACACTATGGGAGGGAAAGTGCACTATGGGACAATGGGAGGGGGGGACACTATGGGACAATGGCATGGAGGGACACTATGGGAGGGAAAGTGCACTATGGGACAATGGGAGGGGGGGACACTATGGGATCAGAATACTAATGGACAAGGGGAGGAGGGGTTAAAGAACACTATGGGACAGGGTAGGAGGGGTTAAAGAACACTATGGGACAGGGGAGGAGGGGTTAACAATCACTATGGGACAGAGGAAAGGGGGGTTAAAGATCATTATAGGACAGGGGAGAATAAAAAATATTCTGAACAAACTGTCCCATAGTAAGAAACACTATGGAACAGTTTGCTCAGAATATTTTTTTTTTTCTGGGTTTCCTCCTCTAAAAACTAGGTGCGTCTTATGGTGAGGTGCGTCTTATGGAGCGAAAAATACAGTAATAGTTAACTGTTTTTAGCTAACTAAATCCGGGCTGGGATTTGCAGCATTCGGTCAGTATTTCAGCCATCCTGGGGCATTTGGTCCAGCTTCAATCCTGACCAAATTCAGGACCATTCATTGCCTGATTTAAAAAAATCCAGACATTATTGCATTCTATTAACAATATCCAGATTTTGCAGTCTGAATGGCCCCATACGCAGCAGGGTCAATTTATCTAATTCAGTATGGTGCCATTTGGACTTTAGTTATAGTACTGTAAAACATTATATTAATTATAAAATTACATTATTATAATGAATAAATAAGAGTTTAATGGATATAATTTATGTAGAGTGCTCATTACCATTAACTCCAGAATATGAATACATTTTTTATGTGTGACATTTGTCTAAAACTATTATTTGCCATATTTTGTGATATGTGATCATTTTTAAATTTTAATCTACATGGAAAGACACATATACATTTTCTAATGTCTCCATTCCTCCTCTGATATATTTTCATGATGTCTTTTTATTACATGATGGGGAATTTCCACATTCTCATTAATTATACATTACGGAGAGATTTTATTTTATAACTTTTATTAGACTCATTATATGCAAATGCTCAGTTAAATTGAAGTCTCTTTATAGATATATTCACTTAATATGATCTGATTTACATACAGATATTTTACATAGGAGTATATCATTTCTATTTCCACTCATATATGAAGATATGTTTCAAATACTTATGATCATTAATTTGCAGCATAATGTATAAATGTGTTTAAATATTTACCCTGGTCAACTCAAAAACTAGTATAAGTGCTAAGAGAACATCAGCACAATAATTTTACAAGTCAAAAACATCCTAATTCCCTTTTGGCATTAAATTATATCTATATATTTAAATATTTAATGGAACACAATTTTTTACTCCTTCACTACCAACTTATTTGCAAAGTAATAATCACTAAAATTCACGTTTTATATGTTCTGTGTAGTAATGTGTAAATATATTTTGCATGTCAGTGCACATAATTAGCATTTTATCTAATTAAAAAATAACAGATTCATTGTGATCCTTATTTTGTGCAAAGTGAAAAAACTGAAATGAACTGCAGAATAAGGGCAATTAAACAAGGATATAATATGAATTTCTAGACTTGGAAATGTAGTTTTGGCAGGAGAGCAATTCGCTAATTTGAGCCGATCGACTATTTTGCAAAAAAAAAGTAATTTCAACATACCACATGCCCTAATCCTTTAACAAAAGAAATGGCCAAAAGCCAGGGCATTTTGTTTGTTTCGGGATTTAGGGTTAACTAAAAACAGGGGGATAACAGATCACTGTCTACTACATACAAACATAGAAACACAGAAACATAGAATGTGACAATGGATAAGAACCATTCGGCCCATCTAGTCTGCACTCTCATAGATAGGTCACACAGAATTACATGGGGGAAGTATAAAACGTACTCTGTATTATTGTGGTGGTCATATTGTTCCCCGCAGGCTTTTATTTAATTTCTTTTTAACGAATAACAGTTACTTGTTTAAAAAAAAACATCAGTTTATCCCCTTCAATTTATAACCCTCACTTGCCAGCATTGAGAGGCTACAAAAATTTAATTGGTCTGACCAATTTTCATTTAAAATGCTATTATGCAAATAAAGTTTGGATGAGCTAAACCAAAGCATGGCTGATCTTTGGCATATCTGAATAGTTTTTCAACCAAGACACATTTTTCCACCATGCACGTCTATTAATTTCTTTGTACGTTTTTAACATAGTAAGAGACATGTATACTAGTCGTCTGGGTATGCATGTATATTGGTAAGCATGGGTGTAAAAACTGGGGAGGTGGGGAGGAAAAACCCCCTACTCCCCCACAGGAGATCTGATGTAGCTTTTAAGATCATATGTTTACCTTTTAAGAAAGATAAGAATAACAAAACACATGTTAAAATACTTGGTTACCCCATTTTACTAATAGAATTCCTAGTTATAGTATATCATTTTGGCTGTAGAAAACTACATAATTTAATGTATGCTCCCTAAGTTGGGCTGAGATTTTGTGTGTGTCAGTTGGGGGGATATAATGGAAGCAATGTCGCCCTTGATGGCACTAGTTGATATTTAAGGTTTATACATCAGTAAAACCATGTAATAGGTGGAAAATGTATTTTGCTTGTTATTTCCTAAATGATCATTGCAATACATGTAGATATTGGCAATGTTTTTCTCCAAAACAATTTCTCCAACATACAAACATAGGATTTTTTTTTTTTTTTAAAGCTCTTCCTCAATAAAAACTCTACCTTAGATCCCACAGAGATCATTGCAGAAATTATCAAAGTGTGTTTAACTATATGGATACTACTGAATTATTTATTTATTTTTTGCATCACTTTAAATTGCATTGTACATTATTCTACAATTTTTCAGATTGCTTTATTTATGCTTGGTATTCGTTATGATCTATTCAAAATTATCAATCAAACCAATTTTATTCAGTTAGGACATCTGGCATTGTCACGCCACTGAAATGCTATTTATGCCGTTTTAACAGATGTTCTATGTGTACTGCACTTGACTGATCAAGGGATATACACAGCTTCATTCTTTGTTAGGAGCATTTTTGTCATATGTATTTTTCATGAGCCTTTTTTTTTTTTTCTGTGGTATGTAAAAATATAAATATGTTTTGACTAAAAAAACACCTCTCATATAAAGGAAGATGAACCCATGTGGTTACATTTTTTTTTTTTCTATAAGCTTTTTTCCATATTTGCATTTAAAATAATAATTTATTATATAATTTTACTTTCCAGTACAACACATTTTAGTAGAAGCATTTAGAAGTATGTTAATGGCAATAGCCTTTTAATTTATTGTTCCAGATTTTTGTTTAATGTTTTTAGCTCATTAGACTAATATTCGATAATCATTTTACAGCTGCATATTATTCTCTAAATAAAAAAAACAACACATCAAATTAATCATAAAAATATTATACATCACATGCTTTATCAATATTTTGTTGGAGCACTGAATTGCTGAAATCCCTACTGTTGTTTTATTCTGGAATCAGCATCTGTTTCAGTACTTAAAATAATTGAAACATCTGTGAAAATTTCATGTATCAGTAAAACTGGAACTAGAAGCAAGGAGTCTTTTTTCTTGCATCACTTCTTAAAAATCAAATAAAAATGAACTTTGTAAGATTAATGAGTTCAAAGTTGTTAAGCACTTGGGAATGTAATTGTTGGGTGGAATACTTGCATTGCAGAGTGGACAACCTCCTAACTCTTTCTATCTTCTCTACTGCCCACTAGTTCACTTTCTTTTTATACTAAACACTACACAAGAAATACATTTGAGTTGAAATATGTGTATGCTGTCCTGTGTGCCTAGAAGTTAGGTGTAAAAGCACTCTTTGCTATAGCCCATTGCATATGATTATATAGAATTCTGTATTTATGTAAATGTCTATAAACCACATTGCATAAATGTATAACCAGTAGATTCTAACATTAATACTAACATATGTAGCTGTGTTTGTGGTGTGTGTGAGTATATATATATATATATATATATTTTTTTTTTTATTTTATTTTTTTTTAAATATATATATATATATAGCCAATAGAGCTGCACTCACCTGAACATGCATACATTATCAGGTGCTGCTGGGGTCAATTTATACAAGATCAATAATACAAGATCCACTGCACTCACTCATCATAGATGGATTGATATCTTAAGAGCAGGCATTAGGCTGGTAGAGTAGAACCTGACAAGAATGGGGAACATTGAAATTGTGGCAGGCTTATGCAGTGTATGATCGTATACTGTAACTAAACCCTCATTATTTTTTGCCTAGGTGAGGTTCTTTTTAAATAAAACTATTACATTCTGTGAGACCTTGCTGTTTATAGAATGAGTGAGTGCACTGGATCTTGTATGTTTTATATATATATATATATATATATATATATATATATATATATACAGATACACACACACATATATATATATATATATACATATATATATATAATTTTATTTTTATTATTATTATGCATTATTTTTATATAATTATTTTGATGCTGATGAGATCAGTTAGAGAGCCTCATTATATTCCGAGACAGGGGTTAATCTGAAGCATTCTATATTCAAACACTCGGTTGTTCAATTAAATATGAGTTTTCATCTCTTTAATTATAATCTACTGTCTTTTACATTATCACAATTGTGTTTTTCATGCTTTTGTTTTTTGTATTATGTTACATGCTACCCTTTGTCTGTATCACCTTCTGAGGATAGCTAAGGATGCATCTAACGTGAAGATACCAATTTGTTGACTATTACATCCTTTTCCCTTGAAAGCAATTTCATATTGTATACTGCTCAGGTTTTTACTGTTTAATCTATTGTGGACAGTCTGACTTGTGGGACAAGCATAGCTACCTGCTCTTGTTTTTTTTCCATGTATTTTAGTTGCCAGGCTAAGGGATCACTGAATGTGTAGCTACAACCTGTCATTGTGTATTAGTGTTATTTCTGGCACTTAACCTACACTGTTATATTTGGTAAATGTATAATTTGTGTATAGATTGGGAAAGCTATGCATGAATTCTTTAAAAAAATAATGTCAATTCTTAATTTGTCCTAAAGGTATTGATAGATAAATCAGCAATATAGAAGAAGTAAGGAAGGCATAATCAATGTTATCAATCCTATTGTGTATTAGTCTCCATACCAAGGCAGCAATCTATCTGCTGAGTATATACCAGGAAGAGAGTGAATAGACAATAGTTCTTGAGCCTGTAGTACTGTAGAAGGAGTATTTTGAAGTGGTGCCCAGGAGTAATTGGCTGAAACAAATGGCTACCAAGGCTATTACTGCAGGACGAGGAGTGAGTGGCTGCTCTATGTTCTGAGGAAAGCCTTGGATTAGTCAAGCAGCTTCCAAATGTTTTGAAAAATACTTATATAATAGTGCCCATTGGAATAAAACAACCACCCTGAGCTAGATTGGATATGTTGCTTAGAGGGTACCTTTGACCCTCTTCATTTCTTTTATCTATACTATGATTCATATTATTATTTTTTTAAATATAGACAGCTCAACACAGTATGTAAATACATATGTAAACTTTTTCTTTAAATATGTTTACTTAATCTTTTGCTTGACTGACTTCTTAATCTGGCTATTCTTAGTCCTGTGAGCATTTCACTTTCACAAACTATCTTCTGCTATTTATGAAATTCCATTCTGCAATCATCGTACCATTTAAGCCCTTTACATTATTTTAAGTTGAAAATGCCATTGTATTGATTATTATTACGTTGAGCTGAGGAAGACAGGAAACTCTTGAACGTTTCTATTTTAATGGGTTCTGTTAGTTCAATAAAAAGCATTACGGCACTTGTGTGAGAATGTGTGATTGTTTGTGTGTGCATGTGTGTGCGTAGTGTCTATAGAAGCAGGACGTGCTATCTGTTTATGAGTTGTATAAATTAACAGATAGCCACACAAACTGACAGATATACAGAAAGATATTATTATTACTATATTATGGAAATATGTTTTAGTAATATTTATTAGGTCTTTAATAAATAATATTTTCCTTGTATCTAATTTTGAATTATGAAATATTAATTTATTATGTTTGCATCACATAAATCTGTATCTTTTTTGCTCCTTTTTACCTCTAAATTACTAAAACATCAGCACTAGGCAATAAACTAGAATGCTTAGTTACATTGATTTTCCAGTCTATAAATGGCAAAAGTAAATCACACAACTGCATTCCAGGGCCGTGACTTATGAACACTAAAGCTGAGAGCTATATCTTCAGTTAAAAGTCACCTTGACTGCCAGATTAAGCAAAAAAATAATAAAATAAAAAAACTGGCAGAGATATGAGGAAGTGTGATTTAAACAAAATATATTTATGAGAAAATTGATTACATAGTGCTAAATGACTTTTTCTTCAAATGTCAGTACATTCAATAATTCAAGCCAATAGCAATACATTTTTTTCTTCTTTCCCTTAGGCACTGATTAATTACACAGATCTTAACATTGTAAATAAATACATACAATTTGAAATAAAAAATCAATCAGGCTATATACTCTGTATGTTTTGTATGTATAACAATGGCATATTGTGCCATCACTAAACAAATACAGATGCAAACAAAATTGAGCTTCATGGAGAGGTTGCTAACCATGATATCATTTTACTTTTCAGACTTGTCTGCAGGCCTCAAAACCTGGTCTGAACCTGGTAAGAACACCATCCATTTTTTTGAAGGATGCTGTTAGTCATATTGAAGCAGAGTCATCATTAGGGACCTGGGTAATTGATCAAATGTCAACCTCTTCTGCTTCACCTTCTTCAAACTTACACAAACAAGAATTATCTATGATCTCTTGCATTCCAAATGCCTACTGTTAAACTCAACTTCTTAACCTTGTT
Source organism: Pelobates cultripes (assembly GCA_933207985.1). Taxonomy (NCBI): domain Eukaryota; kingdom Metazoa; phylum Chordata; class Amphibia; order Anura; family Pelobatidae; genus Pelobates; species Pelobates cultripes. The sequence continues at coordinate 89,823,297 of OW240916.1, read as the reverse complement.
ATCACCTCATATATATCCCATTTGAATATTCCTCTCCCTGATATCACAAAATTAAAATCCATAATAATCTCTTTTCAAACCCTCACATGTACCTGGAAAGGAACTTATTGGACACTGATCTTGCATTAAAGACTGTTAAATCCTACTTTGACTGTGGGAGCTGTTACAATTTGTAGAAAAGGACACTCTGCTATAAGTCGGGGAAGAATCCTGTGCTGATTATTATAATGAGCCTAATCACTGAATCTTTCTGCTAAATAGCACATCCATACCTCTGGAGGGACAAAACAAATAAAGTTTACCCCAGAAATATTAATTCTTCTAGGAAGAATTCATGAGTGAGTTTTAATAGAGAAAGAATACCTAAAGACCTAACATTAACCCCAGAGATACAACTCAAGAAAGAACTGATGATTTTGAGTTTAGATCTAGGAATATCAAAGGTGACCCAAAGAAAAAAAGGGAAATAACCCAATTCTTTTCCCCGAAATTACAGAGGACAGATCTAACAAATCATTTTGCCCCTTCAGGGGATTGGAATCCCCAAGGAAAAAGGAGAAGAGTCAATGGGGAAAGGGGGGAGATGGATTAAATAAAATAGCTTTAGAAAAAGGTATTTTTAATGTTTTTTTAATGTCAAATACTGATCTCACTTTGGAAGACATATGCATCTTGGAGAAAGGGTTGAAATTTGCCCCAAATGCAAAGAGTTTTTAATTAAATAAAAAAAGGAAAGATGTTTTATACCTGATGTAAATTTGACAACCAATAGGGACACTACTATACCCATTAAAGCTGAGTCCACTTTCTGTCCTAACGAAAAGGGAAGCCATTTAGAAGCCTATTCTAAAGGACACAATAAAGCCTAAAATTAAGAAATGTAATCTTACAAAAAAATGAAAATGAAATCTTAAAGAAATTGCAAAATAGAAAGGACAAGAGTGCTGACAATGGTGGTGGTACGGTCATCATGTCAACTGACTATTACCTTAAAGAAGTGTATAGACTTCTGAATGACAAGTTAACATGTAGAAAGTTAGGAGAGAATCCTAATATCTCATTTAACAGCACAATAAGGACATTTTTAACTCAGTATTTAGAGAATGGTATTTTAGATAGAAATAAGTTTTCTTTTCTCTACATTGAATCCCCTAGGATCCCCACCTTTTACTTTTTACCTAAAGTACATAAGTCCACCACAAAACTGCCATGGAGGCCCATAATAAGTGGTGTAGATTCTTTGACATCGTGGTTGTCTGAATATATTGATTTCTTCTACCAAAAAAAAGCTCAACGAGCTTAATCCTATCTTAAGGATACAACAATTTAATGCAGGAATTGGAGTGTTTGGAGTGGAGAGATTGATATGTTTGGGCAACCTTTGACGTCATCTCCCTTTATACTATTATCGACCATGATAAGGGTCTTAAGGCAGTAAAGGAAGTACTTGACAGTGATTATACTGAAACCCCCTATTTGGATAGCTTTATTAGAAAGTATTACATTTATTTTAACTTAACTGGGATATGCAAAGGCTGTCGTTTTTAAAAACAGACAGACAGGAGAGTGTTTTAAAATCAAAGATCATATAACATGTACTACTACACATGTGGTCTACCTCTTAACCTGTGGTTGTGGTATATAGTACATAGGAAGAACCAATAGATCCAGCAGGACTAAAAGTAGATTTTGATATGGTTTGTCATTTATGATTTTTTATTTTTTTTATTCATTTTTTCTATTTTAAATGTTTAAGATTAAACCTCTCTGCTCGTGTGATATTTGGTCCCCAAGTTTTTTCCCCTCCTCTCTCTCTTCCCTTCTACAAATCATCTGCCTATTAGAACTTTTATTCTTATACATTTCTATTTCTCATATTTTATCTTTTTTATAATGTAAGGTGCTTGGATATATTTTCTTAATTGAAGCATTTTTCTTAGGTATATGCCTTTCTATGTTGACATCAAGTGAGATTATTAATTCATTTATTCTTTCTTATATGTATTTTATTTTTTTATTCTTTATTTTTGGTTGTGCATAGAATAGACACCATAATAACAAAATAACATTCAGGATATTATGTTTTAACAATAGTATAGCTTAGTTTGAAGCATGCATTCTGCCCAATTTTGTAGTTACAACAAGAATATGAATATTCATGCATTCGCTAAATAAATTACACGTATGCAATACACTGTGTTGTGAGTATATGCTTCTATTACATCAAGTGATGTAACAGGGAGTATCAAGGTTGGGGCGGTAAGAGTAACAGGCATGACCTTTGGTTTTAAAGCTGCCAACTCTTTTCCTTCTTATTTCCCCCCTTCATTAGTGACCTACCTTTCAGTGTTTTAGTTACTGCTTAGACGTGTGTTTTTCGCCAATTAATGCGGGTTCTAGGCAGGTTGTAAATTTATCAGTGTATGATGGGTGGAGGGGTTGGGCTAAGGTTGGGGGCTAGTATAAAGGTGGGGAGAGTGGAGCAGAAAAGGAGGAGAGGTGGCAAAAAAGGGAGAGAGAGGTGTAAAAAGAAGGAAGAAAGAAAAAAAAAAGTAATGGGGTGAGGGAAGTGGATAGGGTAGATGCCCTCCCCTCTCAGGTTACAGGTGTGAGTTCTGCAGTCCAAAAGTCCCATATATTTTGGAAGGATTTCAAAGTTTCATGGATCAGGGCCGATGTCCATTTCCATAGCCTTCTTGATTTTCCTGAATACTTCCAGTAAGGCAGGGAGTTCGTTGCTTCCCCAGTAGCGAGCTATTGTTCTCCAGCTGGCCAATGCAACCTTTGCAGTGAGTTTGTTTTGAGCCCTGGTTAAGGCTTTGTGGGGTTTGGATAGGAGCCAGATCCATGGATCCATTGGTATGTCACTATGTAGTGTCCTATTGACAATTTGGACTATATCTTACCAGAGTTAAGTTATGTGAGGACAATTCCACCATAAATGGATGAAGGTTCCCTTCTCCCCACAACCCTTAGCATGGATTGGAGTCTGTGTGGTCATTTGCTCCAGCCAGAGAGGGGTAATATACCAGCGAAACATAGTTTTGTACTCCGGTTCCTTGTGGGTAACACAAATGGAAACCAATGTAGTGGCCTCCCAGATGTCTTACCAAGCTTATGGGTCGTCGGGGGACTGGTGGAGTATAGTATATTGCATATGATTGAGATTTTACCTTGTTGTATGGATGTTTGCATACACATCTTCTCAAGGGCGGTGGAGGTGGAGGTGGCTGCTTTTCTTATATGTATTCTATTTTGAGTAGTATTGGACTTTGCACTAACACAGATGGACTTTTGGGTAATGGAACTCTGAACACTGGTTGGAAGGCAGTCAGTGTCCCCTATGAACCTGGAAGTATGTCATCGGATTGTATGGACTGCATTTGGCATTCCCTGCGATCCCAGTAGTACGTCATTGGACGGACCAAGAATGAGGTTTGAGACGCAATCATAGAATTCAGATGCATCTGCACAAAGTTGCTGATCCCGACTGGTTTATTGGATTTCGGGACGGCGCAAAAAAAACATTTTTAAATGAAGAGATTGGAGAACCATCATACAGACCCACATCAGAAGAAATGCGCAGTTGTGTGCTGCCTCAGGCATGACAAAACCCGGCACCCCCTACCCCTTCCAAATTTCTCTTCCTGACAGACACACAACCTCACTGATGCTTGCACTGACATACACTCACTGACAGATACACAGCCATTGTCACACACACTGTTTAACCAACACATACTTTCACTTACACATTCACAGACTCACTCATTCTCACTCACAGTTGCACACCACACTCACATTAACCAACAGACACACTTGCACGCTGGCAGACACGCATTCATTGACAGACAAATACACACTCACTGACAAGACACACATGCACACTCACTAACAGACACACACATTGACAGACACACACCCACTCAGGGTCAGACACACACACATTGAGACACACAAATACTCACTGACAGATACACGCTGACAAACACACATACACACTCACTGACAGACATATGTATACTCAGTGTAAGACACACATTCACTGACAGAAACACACACTAACAGACACACACTAACACACTCACTAACAGACACACACACACTTACCTACAAACTAACACACTCAGTAACAGACACACTAACAGACACACATTCACTGACAGACACACACACTAACAGACACACACTAACACACTCACTAACACATACACACACACACACACACACACTAACACACTTAAAAACATTTTTACATTTCAATCCACCCAGCCTCCCTACATTTGGGAGGGCTGGTGTGGATTCTTCCCTGGGGTCCAGTGGGGCTGCTGCTGGCTGGGCTGGCAGGAAAACTGGTGGTCAGGCGGTCAGGCTGGCTCATATAGAGGTGGCAAGGGAGCTTTGATCTCCCTGCTCAGCTCCATTGTGCGCCTCTTACTAATGCCGGGGCCGGAGTGACGTCATATTCCAGCTCAGGCATATGAACTAGACAGCAGGTGCTTGTTGACGTGCCTCATTTGATTTTTTATAGAAACATAGAAACATAGAAACATAGAAACATAGAATGTGACGGCAGATAAGAACCATTCGGCCCATCTAGTCTGCCCAATTTTCTAAATACTTCCATTAGTCCCTAGCCTTATCTTATAGTTAGGATAGCCTTATGCCTATCCCACGCATGCTTAAACTCCTTTACTGTGTTAACCTCTACCACTTCAGCTGGAAGGCTATTCCATGCATTCACTACCCTCTCAGTAAAGTAATACTTCTTGATATTATTTTTAAACCTTTGTCCCTCTAATTTAAGACTATGTCCTCTTGTTGTGGTAGTTTTTCTTCTTTTAAATATAGTCTCCTCCTTTACTGTGTTGATTCCCTTTATATATTTAAATGTTTCTATCATATCCCCCCTGTCTCGTCTTTCCTCCAAGCTATACATGTTAAGATCCTTTAACCTTTCCTGGTAAGTTTTATCCCGCAATCCATGAACCAGTTTAGTAGCCCTTCTCTGAACCCTCTCTAAGGTATCAATATCCTTCTGAAGATACGGTCTCCAGTACTGTGTACAATACTCCAAGTGAGGTCTCACCAGTGTTCTCTACAATGGCATGAGCACTTCCCTCTTTCTACTGCTAATACCTCTCCCTATACAACCAAGCATTCTGCTAGCATTTCCTGCTGCTCTATTACATTGTCTGCCTACCTTTAAGTCATCAGAAATAATCACCCCTAAATCCCTTTCCTCATATGTTGAGGTTAGGACTCTATCAAATATTCTGTACTCTGCCCTTGGGTTTTTACGTCCAAGATGCATTATCTTGCACTTATCCACATTAAATGTCAGTTGCCACAATTCTGACCATTTTTCTAGTTTACCTAAATCATTTGCCATTTGGCTTATCCCTCCTGGAACATCAACCCTGTTACATATCTTAGTATCATCAGCAAAAAGACATACCTTACCATCAAGACCTTCTGCAATATCACTAATAAAAATATTAAAGAGAATGGGTCCAAGTACAGATCCCTGAGGTACCCCACTGGTGACAAGTCCAAGCTTCAAATATATTCCATTAACTACAACCCTCTGTTGCCTGTCACTCAGCCACTGCCTTACCCATTGAACAATATTGGAATCCAAACTTAAAGATTGCAGTTTATCGATAAGCCTTCTATGTGCAACAGTGTCAAAAGCCTTACTGAAATCTAGGTAAGCAATGTCTACTGCACCACCCTATCATTTTAGTTACCCAAGAACTTCAGAGAAGGACAGTGTGGAAGCAACCTGCCGTATATCATTGTCAAAAACACTAAAAACTTCCTTAACCTCTGAAACCTCATTGCAAGCCAAGTCATTGTCCCTAGATGGACAAATACATCAAATTCCCCTTCCTGCTTTGCTTGCTTAACAATATTACAGATACGTCTCCTGTCTCTGTGAGCAGTAGCTCCGGGAAGACACCTCACAAGACCACCATTGTCCATCTCCACACCTCTTATAATGGAATCCCCCAACAACAACTGCTTTCTATTAGGCCTCACCATAGTCTCCAAGCCGGTCTCCACAACACCACTAGCCTCAGTGCCTCTCTCCACAACACCACTAGCCTCAGTGCCTCTCTCCACAACACCACTAGCCTCAGTGCCTCTCTCCACAACACCACTAGTGCCTCTCTCCACAAGTGCCTCTCTCCACAACACCATTACACTCTGAAAGTGCAGAAAATGAATTATGAAGAGCAACAGACTGTGCAAAATGCCTTTTATCCACAACTCTAAGTCTACCAGATCCTACAGTAATCCATCTGCCTTTCCTAGTATGTCTCTGCGGCAGTGGCTTTGCAGCAGTTCCAGTCTGAGTTTCTTCACCAGATAATTTACAAATCTCAGACTTCAAAAATACAATGTCCTGCCGCAAGATAGAGAACTGTCTACAGATTCGACAACAACCAAACCTCCAAAAACTGACAACAGCCCTGATATAACTCCTAAAATCACCACCCACTAGAAATGTTTAACACCTGGGTAGGCCTCTGCTTATTTTCAAACAATAGCTAATTTAAACAGCAATCAATAGCAAGTAATCTAATCAAATGCCTTATAATTACCAACAGGAATTCAAACCTTGTGCAATCAGTAACCTTTTCCTACAGATGAATCTTACCAACAGGAATTCAAACCTTGTGCAATCAGTAACCTTTTCCTAGAGATGAGTCTTACCTGTAACAGTAGAAAAGAAAGCTCTTAGCACAACTCTTAGACAGTTGAAGCTTCTGTAAAACTCTCCAGAATATCTCCAACTACACACTTAGAAAAAGTTTATCCTGTGAGTGTAACCTTAATAGAGTCACTGTTTGTGTTAAAATTGCTACACTATGTATGTATCCCTTTCCTTTCCCTTTATGTATTGAACAAGTGAAAAAGAGGATACAAGAAGGACGCACATGATAAAGCCTGACTACATGCATGTATTTTAAGTACTTTTGTGAGTGCAGTAATTACCAATATTCACTTACTGGTGTCATACAATATTACACTATTTGTGTTATTTCTATTTTTAAGATTGATGTGGAGGGACTCTTGCAGAATGCATTTGTAAGAATACATATAGCCTGTTGATATCTCTTCCATCTCTAAACCATGTCTATCTTTCCATTTTACATGTCCCACAACTTTTTTTTTCTCTCTCTTACTGATCACAAATTCCAAATCCCCTCTCTTTAATACTCATTTGTCCACATCTCTTCTTCCCTTCTTAAAAACAGGTAGAAGCTTGGGACACAGAAAGAGGTGGATGTAGTGAGCAGGGACGGCCTTAGGCCTTTAGGCACCCTGTGTGAAAAATCTTCACAGCGCCCCCCCCCCCCCATCATCCATGTATAGTGTGTGTGCGTATAGGAGTGAAGTGATTGCAGAGGGGATTTATTAAATTAATAATGATTTTAAAACAAATATTCATTCCTTCTTTCCTGATGTTACCTAGTTGGGAGAGGGGCATGCTAATCTGAATCTGGTCTGCCTCTCCACTGGGTACAGACCCTGCGTAACTGTCTCGCAAGCTCAGGGACTTGCAGTGTACTGTGGTAACCTGCGGCAGCGCTCTGATTATGCCGAGCTAGGAAGACAGCTACGTATGGTCTGCAGCCAACAGAAGTGCAGGCCAGAAGTGCCAGACTGCCTCCTCTACATTACAGAGGAGCAGACTAAGTATGTTACATAATACTGTGAGTGGTTTTTCTTTGGAGCTCTGGATTATACTTACTTATTTACCTTGACCTCTTTATAAATAAAATTTTGTAGTAATGCTCTACTTCTCCATTTATCACAGAGCTCCTCAACAATAAAACTCCCAGTAATGTGGAGCTCTGTGACAAGATCATACACTATACCACAATACAACTCTAAGTAATGTGTCTATTAGTGTATCACCGAGCTCCCTAACTATAAAACAGTGTAATGTGCATTTTATATACCAGAGCTCCACTGTAATACATCTCACTATAATATGATGTAATGTTTGTGTTGTCTGTGTATGTAATGGGTGTAATAACAGTGTGTGATATGCGTGTATTGGCTGTATGTGATATTTGTACTGGGTTTATTGGCTGTGTGTGATGGATATTTAATTCAGATGAAAATATGCATTTATGCCTATGTGTGAATGCAGGTGTATATTTTTGCAGAGTTATGTGCACACAGTCCCACAGTCAGATGCACAGCTATACACATACACTGTCAAATACACCACATGCACAAAGTTTGCAGGCAGATAGTTGCAGAAACACACAGGTACAGACAGCAACACACATACACAGTTATAGGCAGATAAACACACTCACACAATTACAGGAAGACAGTCATTCACACAGCCACACATACAGTCTGATTTACACACATATACTTACATGCAGACAGCCACACTCACACACACACACAGGCAGACAACCACACAGTCACACACAGACAGCCACACACAAACACAAAGGCAGACAGCTACACACACACACACACACACACACACACACACACACACACAGGCAGACAGCAACACACACACACACATGCAGACATAGAAAAATAGAATGTGATGGCAGATAAGAACCATTCGGCCTATCTAGTCTGTCCAGACAGTCACACATAGGCAATCACACATACACACACACACACACACAGGCAGATAGTCTCACACACAAGCAGACAGTCATACACACACTTAGAAACAGCACTTACAGACAGACAGTCAAACACACAGACAGTCAAACACAGGCAGAAAGCCACACACACGTAGGCAGACAGCCACACACACACACACACACAGGCAGGCAGTCAAACACACACACACACAGGCATGCAGCCACACACAGGCAGACAGTCACACACAGGCAGAGAGCCACATACACACAGAGACAGACAGCAACACACACACACACACACAGGCAGACATAGAAACATAGAATGTGACAGCATATAAGAACCATCTAGTCTGCCCAGTCAGTCACACACACACACACACACACACACACACACACACAGGCAGTCAGTCAGTCAGTCACACACACACACACACATGCAGACAGTCACACAAACACAGGCAGTCACATAGACACACAGGCAGACAGTCAAACATACAGACAGTCACACACACAGACAGTCATACACACACACACACAGGCAGTCACATAGATACACACATGCAGACAGTCAAACACACAGATAGTCACACAGGCAGACAGTCATACACACACACACACACAGGCAGAAAGTCAAACACACACAGTCATACACACACAGGCAGACAGTCACACACACACACAGACAGTCACACACACACACACAAACACACAGACAGTCAAACACACAGATAGTCACACACACAGGCAGACAGTCACACACAGACAGTCACACACACAGAGGCAGACAGTCACACACACAGACAGTCACACACACACACACATGGGGACACACACACACAGTCAGACAATCACACATAGTTACCTCGATTCCATATGGAGGTGGAAGTAGTGCAGCTCCTGGATTCTGGTTGTTGGGGGAAGCAGGGACTCCTTCCTGCTTCCCCTGCAGCAGTTACCCGGCACTTTTAGCCCCGCCCCTGCCGCATGGTATGCTCCGCCCCGCCGCAATATTTCTTTTTTTTTATCCCGGCGGGCCATGTGTGAGCTGTGTCGGCCGCACGGCGCCCCCTGCTCCATGGTGCCGCACAGCTCGCACACACCTAAGGCCGGCCCTGGTAGTGAGTGTAGCCGAAAGGGAATATGCAACACTATCACAGGATGATGAGGAGGTTAGGCTAGGAAATAAGAGAAATAGAAGCAGCAAGAACATTTGCACAATACACAAAGTCAGATTTATTGTTGTTGTATTATTAATTTTGCCATTTGCTTATGAGGCACTCCTGGCTACGCATTGCACCTGTTTTTCATTATTATTATTATTATTACTGGTATTTATATAGCGCCAGCATTTTCCGTAGCACGTTACAATGTTATCAAAGGGGGAGATTAAACAATACATGAGACAATTACAAAAACTTGCAGGAACAATAGGTTGAAGAGGGCCCTGCTCAAACGAGCTTACAATCTATAGGAGGTGGGGCGTAAAACCCAACAGGACAAGAGGTAGCAATCAAACAAGTTGGAGTGAAGCAGAGCTGGAGGAGAGAATAGAGTGCTGCCCTTTAGTAGAGAGCAAGGGACAGGTATGTGAGGTAGAGGTTTCTCTGGGAGTGTCACGTATTCATCTCTATATAAAAATGTGATTAATGACATTTACTGTTCTGACAGGAAAAGTTGTGCCAAGCAACATTACTGTCCTGACAGGAAAAGTTGTGCCTAGCAGCAATCAAATCCACAGGAGGGTTTGTGCTGAGCAGCAATTATGCAAATGGGAACCTGGTAACTGCCTTTGGGGTCAAAGGCCGATTACAGCCTATCAGATCCAGAGGAGGGGTATTTAGGCCCAGTTCTTATCCTGCTCAATGCCCTGTTGTGGTTTCCCTTGTGGTTGTCCGAGAGCGCGATATTGATTTTGGTTATTCTGGTATTTTGACTTTGGCATTGTTTTTGACTTCCCTGTTTTCTGGCATCCCTGACTCCTGGCTTTTCCTTATCATTGCGTCTCTTTATGTGTCTCTTGACCTCGGCTATTCCTGAGTATTCTTTTGTACATTAGTCCGGCCATTCTAATGTCCGTTACCTATTAGTCCTCTGTGTTACACAATTCTACGTGCTGGATCATACTCTAATCTTGACAGGGAGGCCATAAGCTATCCTAAAGAGATAGGCACATTTTAACTGATTGAAGACTAGGGGGGAGCTTGATGGTCATAGGCAGGCTATTCCAAAGGAAAAGAGACACTCGCGAGAAGTCCTCCAAGTGTGAGTTGGCTGTACGGGTGCAAACAGCAGACAAGATAAGGTCATGGGCAGAGCGGAGAGATCGAGAAGGGGCATACCCGTGGATCAGTGAAGAAATATAGGAGGGGCTAGAATTCGTCAGTGATTTATAGGTGTGGATTAGTACCTTGAATTGACTCCTCTAGGATATAGAAAGCCAATGTAAGGACTCACAGAGGGGAGAGGTATGAGAGGAGCGACAGGAGAGGAAAATCAGTCTAGCTGCAGCATTCATTACAGACTGTAGTGGGGCAATAAAACTTGTGGGAAGACCTATTAGGAGAGAGTTACACTAATCCATGCAAGAGATTACTAGATTACTAGATGCTCCTTAGAAAGGGGTGGATGCGGGCTATGTTTTTAAGGTGGAATCAACAGGATTTGGTAACCGACTGGATGTGAGGCTCAAATGTGAGGCCAATCAGAATCAAGTATAACGTCAAGGCAGCGTGCTTGCAAGGATGTACTTATGTGGGTACCACTAACTTGAAGGGAGAGCAAAAGAGGGCAGTGGCGTCTCTAGGAATCATTTTTAGGGGGGGCACATGGTGGGCCAGGGACAAAAGTAGGGGGGCTCATTTAATCCCTCCCTCGCTGCATGTTAAGCCCCACCCCCGACACAATGTGTTTTGTTTATTTTTTTATAATCCTTGGTGAAGGATTCATTATTTTCCACCAGGGATTATTAAAAACCAAACACATTTCTATTGATACAGTGCCATAGTTGGCACTGTATCCATTTACACAGTCCATATACACACACACACACACAGACTGCTGAGTCCATACACACACACAGAGACTGCTGAGTCCATACACACACACAGACTGCTGAGTCCAGACACACAAAAGCTTCCTCACTAGCAGACACACACACAGACTGCGGAGTCCATACACACACACTGCTAAGTCCATACACACACACACACACACAGACTGCTGAGTCCATACACACACACACAGACTGTTAAGTCCACACACACACACACAGACTGCTGAGTCCACACACACAGACACACACACAGACTGCTGAGTCCATACACACACAAACAGACACACAGACTGCTAAGTCCATACACACACACAGACTGCTGATTCCATCCACACACACAGACTGCTGAATCCATACACACACAGACACACAGACTGCTGAGTCCAAACACACACACAGACTGCTGAGTCCATACACACACAGACACACAGACTGCTGAGTCCATACACACATACAGACACAGACTGTTGAGTCCAAACACACACACAGACCGTTGAGTCCATACACACACACACACACACACACAGAGACTGCTGAGTCCACACACACACACACACACACACACACACAGAGACTGCTGAGTCCATACACACACACACAGACACACAGAGTGCTGACTCCATGCACACACATAGACTGCTGAGTCCACACACACACAGACTGCTGAGTCCACACACACACAGACTGCTGAGTCCACAGACACACAGACTACTGAGTCCATACACACACAGAGACACAGAGACTGCTGAGTCCACACACACACAGACTGCTGAGTACATACACACATAGACTGCTGAGTCCTTACACACACAGACTGCTGAGTCCATACACACACACAGACACAGACTGCTGAGTCCATACATACACACACAGACACACAGACTGCTGAGCCCATACACTCACAGAATGCTGAGTCCATACACAAAGACTGCTGAGTCCATACACACACACACACACAGACACACGGACTGCTGAGTCCATACACACACAGACACACAGACTGCTGAGTCCATACACATACAGACACAGACTGCTGAGTCCTTACATACACACACAGACTGCTGAGTCCTTTACACACACACAGACTGCTGAGTCCATAACAGACCCACAGACTGCTGAGTCCATACACATACAGACAAAGACTGCTGAGTCCATACACAAAGACTGCTGAGTCCATACACACACAGACACACAGACTGCTGAGTCCATACACACACAGACTGCTGAGTCCATACACATACAGACACAGACTGCTGCATCCTTACACACACACACACAGACTGCTGAGTACTTACACACACAGACTGCTGAGTCCATACACATACAGACTGCTGAGTCCATATACACACACAGACTGCTCAGTTCATACACACACACAGTCATACAGACTGCAGAGTCCACACAAACACACACAGACACAGACTGCGGAGTCCACACACACACAGACTGCTGAGTTTATACACATACACACACCAAGCCTACCTTTCACTGGAGGCTATTGCTGGGCCTTTCCATCAGCAGCAAGTTCTGCTGCTTAACAGCAGGGGCGGGGCTTAAGTGTGGGAGGCAGGGCTTCATTTGTGGGCGGAGCCTGTGCCGGGGAGCCTGCCAGTGCCCCAGCACCGTTCCAGCTGCTCTGTCCTGCATTCCCTTGGGTTGTATCAGACTGTTACAGTCCGAGGGAATAGAATTTAACAACATGGCCAGCAAGTTGCCAGCATTTGGGGGGTGGCAAAGCATGATGTAGGGGGGCCATGGCCTCCTCTGGCCCCTCCCTAGCGACTCCACTGAGAGAGGGGGATCAGTACTAGGAGGAGGAAAGACAAGGAGTTTTGTTTTAGAGAGATTGAGTTTCAAAAAGCGGGAGGACATCCAGATGGAAGAAAGGCAAGCAGTGACATGTTGCAAGACGGCAGAGGAGAGGTCCGGAGAGGAAAGGTATATCTGAGTGTCATCAGCGTAAGTTGGTATTGGAATTCAAATTAGGTAATACGTTTGCCAAGAGAGGCAGTATAAAGAGAAAATAGAATGGAACTAATTACAGAGCCTTGTGGGACTCCAACAGAGACGGGACGAAGGGAGGAGGTATCATTAGAAAAAGAGACACTGAATGAGCGTTGGGAGAGATAGGAGGAAAACCAAAAGAGGGCAATGTCACAGAGACCAAGTGATTGAAGAATGAGAACATGGCCAACAATGTCAAATGCAGCAGAGAGGTTAAGAAGACTAAGTATAGAGTAGTGCCCTTTGGATTTAGCTGTGATTAGATCATTAGTGACTTTAATAAGAGAAGTCTTAGTAGAGTGGGCGGAAGCCAGACTGAAGAGGGTCAAGGAGAAAGTTGGAATTGAGGAAGTGTCATGATTGTCATCATGCCTTCCGCAATATTTGTGTTCTTTGGTCTGGCTGGGTTTGAACCTGAGTCTCCTGCTTCCCAGGCAGTAGCCTTACCCTGGACTTCACACTTCTTTGGTTATTTTATGATGGTTCCTGGTATCCTGTTGTCTGTGTCTCCTCACCTGGACTATGCACACCTGCTCCTGATTGTGGCTGATATCTTCCTATATAAACCCCGCCTTGGATATAGCACATTGTCAGATCGTTTTGTTCCTGTTTGGTGTTTCTGCTGTTAATCTGACTCCTGATTCTTGATCCTCTGCTCATCCTTCGTTTATGCCTGATTGCCGCCTGTCCTGACCATTGATTCCTTCCCTGACTACACCTTTGGATATTCCTTGCCTGTACCTCATTCCTGGAAGCACTGGTTATTATCAGCCCCAGTACACTGTTTTGGGGATTTCTGCCTTGAGTCCCCTTGGCTGGTGTAAAATTGCAAAGGGTGCTTTAAACTCTGTTTTGACTCCCACTCAATGTAAGATCTTTACATAATGATCTGACCATGGAGTCTGCAGAGTCGAAGAAAGCCCTATCAGCCTTGATCCAGCAGGTCTCCCAGCTTACCCAAACTTTACAGGGCTTGCAGCGGGAACTGACTTCCCTAAAAGGGAAAATATCCTGCAGACCTGAATACGCGGAACCGCTGGTTAATATGCCTGAGAAATTTTCTGGAGTCTAGTGAAGTCCTGTTCTCCCTAAAGCTGATTGTGACGAGAGCAATCTCGCCACATTGCATTGGAGAAGCCTGGTTGCCCACCTGCTGCCTTTAGACTATGGCCCCATGTTGAAACGCTGGATTTTCCCCTGCAAAGACATGAAAGCCGGGTATTTGGTGCTTGCCCTGTTTGAGCGGTGATACCCCAGATAACTATGCCATGGAGCCCATTCGTATAATGAAAGACTATGGGAAAGACTTTGGCTCCATGGCAATTGAACTGTATGTGTGTGGTCTGAGCGCCATTCAGTAAAAATGTGCGCTCAGACCTAAGCTATCTGGGGATATGTTGCATGTCTGTATTTTATGTAATAAATGTAACCTTGTGTATTTTATTGTATTTTACTGTCTGTTTACTGCCATGTGCTTAATGGAGTTTTGCCTCTGTCCTTGGAGATAATTGGATTACTTCCCAATTATCTCCAGGATAGAAGACTCTGTGGAACTGGTTTTGGGCAGAAAAGCCATGCTTCCTTTGGTCACAAAGGACTACGATCTATCTTTTGAACCACTGGACCAATTTGGATGATTTTGACATATGTTTGCATTTGGAGTATGCTGATTCTGAAAATGTGGGTGGTACTAATGTGTAAGAATGTGTACATAAGCACAATAAACCCACAGCTCTGACTGTTCACTACTTGACCCTCAACATGGAGCCTTGTCTCATTCTTGGGGGGATTTATTGTATGCTGTTCCAGTTTGACTGTTGGGAGTGTAAACCTATTCGTATGGTTTTTCCTATTCGGCTGTTTACGACATTCATATGGTTTCCTATTCGGTGGATTGGTGTTCTGCAGTAGCTGTGCCTGTGTCTCTGGAAGGGGAAGATCTTCTAAACGGTGGTTTAACCCTTTTATGCTGAGGGTGCCGTTACACCGATTACCTATGCCATGGATTTTTTTAAGGTGAGGACTGTTATCACCCTGCTGTTGGGGTATCCTAAGATGTGGGCTCACCAGTTATTACTCACAAAAGATCCAGTCCTAGACTCCTGGGAGGCCTTTATACAGTCCCTGGAAGTACACTGCAATATGGCACAAAAGCCTTGTGTTTCCAGAACACCTTTAGCTACTCCATGGAAAAGGCATCTCAATCTGGAAATGGACTGCACTGCCCCTTACACAAGGACTGATGCTGTAGCTAACCCAACCGTGTCCAAGTTACCCGATACTTCTGAGATTATGTATTTGCCTACCTTGGATACCGTGGAACCCATGGAGATTGGGATGACCATATTCAGACAACCACTCCAGGAAAGGGCAAGAAGGAGGGCTAACGGTCTGTGTTATTACTGTGGGGAGAGGGGACATTTCATTAGTTTCTGTCCTATTAGCTCATCTAGGCCTCAGGTTCTCCATCTCGGTACTACTCGTACGCATCTTATGGGGCCTGTATGCCAACATGTCACCTGCCCGTGTATGACCACTCCTCAACCTCCTACAGCCGTTGCTCCTAGTGTCCTGCAGGAACCTGTTACTCCTACACCAATAGAGGATTCAGCTGCGAAAACGTCAAGTACCGCAACAGCTACTTGTTCTGTGGAAAAAGATCCTCCTCCTGGCTACACGTACACACCTGATGGGACTCTAGTAGTTATGGAACAATTACAAGACTTTGAAAGGGCACTGCAAGCCATCAATATCACTCATGCTGCTAGCTCCAAATCCAAGAAGTCAAAAAAGAAACAGTCTGGTCTGTGAGGGAGTTTTCCTCTTCTCGCCTATGGCGTTTTAAAGGGGAGGATGATGTCACGATTGTCATCGTGGCTTCCGCAATATAACTAACTTTTAAAAACCTTTTGTGATAATGATGATTTACCCCAGCGTTGCAACGCTCTTAGAAACTCTGAACACATTTCTTCCTTCATGCACAGAGAGATGGGAATGAGACCTGGGCATTACATTTAATGCAGAAAATTCATGCTCTTGACCCAAAAAAAGGCAGCGCACACAAAATCTTTACTAGAAGGTACTGCATGCCTCACAAAAAGGTTTCTTCAATTTCAGAGCTTTGAAAGAGATGCTTGAAGATACTGGGAATGATACATCTATGGTTGAAGTGGCCTTGACTTCTAAGCTTTTGGAATAATTTCCTCAAAGAGCTTCCTAAACTATTCAATCAGCCTCCCTCGTTCACTCTAGCTTTTATGCTTTAACAAATTCAGTGCTGCTATGGCTCTTAAACTAGCTAAAGTGGTGTTCCTCTCTATTGGAAAAAACATTTGCACCTTCTTCTCCTAAGTCCTATTTCCAACTGGTAGAAGATATTTGGACATCTGAAAATCTGTCAGCAAATTCTTTGGTGGCCAAGAAGAAAGATAATGCACTTTGCTATTACTGCATTGAATGCACAATCTGAGATCTGATATGTACATGGTATAGGCTCTCTTGTAATGGCACAAGTGAAAAAAAATATGGGGACTAACTGAAGGGCAAGCTACTGAGTTTCTCTAAGCTTTTGACAATTTGAGGAGTTCTCATAATCTCTGTTTTTGTATATATTCTAGATAAGGCTAGTTTTGCATATGTATGTTTTTGTTTTTATTTTTTATGAGCTGTGGAGTGCTGTTTTCTGTTAATATGTGTCAAAAATGCTTTAAATTTGTCATGTAAGTCTATTCTAACTACACATGTTATATTTGTTTGTGATACATATAAAACCTGTATATAAAACCTGTATCTTCTATTTTGTGCTATTCTTTATCTAAAAGCAAAACTTTTCTTTAATACAAAAGTCGCAATGAAACAAGAAGGATTGTTTTTCTGCAACACGCCCAGAATGCTGAATGACAATATGCATATCGTATTTAAAAAAAAAAAAATATCCATCCACATTCCAATATTTTTTAAAAAATTTTTTTCAAGTGTATGGGTGTCTGCATAAAAATAGAGGTATGGAATTATAATAAAAGACTATTTTATCACAAGCAAAGTATCTGCGATAACAATTTTATTTCAGCATTCTAGCTTCTGAGCTATATTTTAGTATACATTAAATTGTATTTCTGGGTCACACAGACTGAAGTAAAAAGATGCAGCATCATCAATCTGAAGTACAACACATTCAGAAAGGACTAGGGAGCAGCAGAAGAGAACATAGAGAATATTCGTCTACTGTGTATTTATAAATCATTATTGAGAAGTCTTGCTTTTTCCTTTTTGTTAAAGTAATTACTACAAAGCATTCCTATGTCAATAAATGTTGAAAATAATGCAGACACCAATTATTTGTTACATTTAAATACACTGGTCAAAAAATAAAGGGAACACAAAAATAACACATCCTAGATCTGAATGAATTAAATATTCTTCTGAAATACTTTGTTCTTTACATAGTTGAATGTGCTGACAACAAAAATCACACAACAATTAAAAAATGGAAATCAAAAAATGGAGGTCTGGATTTGGAGTCACACTCAAAATTAAAGTGGAAGAACACACTACAGGCTGATCCAACTTTGATGTAATGTCCTTAAAACAAGTCAAAATGAGGCTCAGTAGTGTGTGTGGCCTCCATGTGCCTGTATGACCTCCCTACAACGCATGTGCATGCTCCTGATGAGGTGGCAGATGGTCTCCTGAGGGATCTCCTCCCAGACCTGGACTAAAGCATCTGCCAACTCCTGGACAGTCTGTGGAGTAATGTGACGTTGCTGGATGGAGCGAGATATGATGTCCAAGATGTGCTCGATTGGATTCAGGTATAGGGAACGGGCGGGCCAGTCCATAGCATCAATAGCCTATATCATATATCCTTCGTCTTGCAGGAACTGCTGACACACTCCAGCCACATGAGGTCTAGCATTGTCTTGCATTAGGAGGAACCCAGGGCAATCCGCACCCCCACATTTC
>OW240916.1:89792041-89804546 GCA_933207985.1 Pelobates cultripes | reverse complement strand
AGATGTAGGGATGCCTATTATGTCTCTAATGTCCCCTTACCCTTTTCCTCCCCTTTTGATATTTTTGTATCCCAATATCCGTATTTCACCAAAATTCACCAAAAATATCAATAAAATGTTAAGTATATAAAAAAAGGTATTTAAATCTTCATAGTATCTTCTTCTGTGTTTTGTAAGGAGTCCTCACAGAAAAGATACTTGCATTGAGGGGAGGTTTGCCTGGACACATCCAGCACCATGACCACCAAAGTGTACTAGGAACTTGGAGTGATCCTTTAAATTTTTGAACTTTTGAGTACTGTCTGATTCCTCATTGTACTTGTTTCCTGAAATCCTGAACTCCTTTTCCTGCCTTGCAGGTTTGGTATGCGTTTCACCACTAGATGTGGTTTCCTCAGCCGGATCAGCGTTGTTTTTGGTGAAATACGGGTATTGGGATACAAAAATAAGAAAAGGGGAGGGAAAGGGTAAGGGGACATTAGAGACATAATAGGCATCACTACATCTGAAATGTGGGGGTGGGGAGTGGAGCTTAGCGGCACACCGGAGCGGTTGCAATTTACAGCAGCTCCGACGGACGGGACAAAATATGGCTAATAACAGCCGAAACCCGACGAACCTGTGCAAACATAGAGCGGGACCCACCTCAGAGCCCACGAAGGAGCTGACAGATGCCGTTCTTTCAAGCCCCTGGCACGAAATGCCACAAAAGGGGCTCTACGTCCTACTAAACGGGCACCCAAATATGAGACATAGCCGGCGAACTAGCAGCGTGGCCGGAGACCCGCATACATCAACAAGCCTGCCCAGACTCCTAGTCACATCAGAAGATGGGGCGGAGGTCCCAGAAACCAGCGCAGCAAACACTCCAGACACAGAGGGACATAGGCACAATGCTGCAAACTCCAAGGTCACAGGCCCAGACCTCACCTATAAGGTCAGTGGAATTAGCTATCTCACACAGCCCAACACCAACCACAGCACATAGGGAGACTCCCCAGACCAGTGGGATAGGGGCCCCAGCAACTAAACAAGACATCCAAGAAATGCTAGCAGGGCTACAACAAAACCTCCAACAAATGTGGCAGGCTGACCTTAGGGGCCATGCGGCTGAAGTCCAAACAGTCACAGCTTGTACCCAGGCCACGGAGGAAGAAGTGCAAGCCCTGCAATGAGGACTGACTGACCTGCGTGACACTGTGCAACAAATGCAAGCCTCACACACCTCACTCACCAGGCAAGTCACACTGCTAGACGACAGGGGGAGAAGAAAGAACGTAAAACTCAGGGGGGTTCCAGAATCAATACCCCTGGACGAACTGCCACACTTCATATGGTGCCTTGTAGTATCACTGTTGCCCTCACGACAAGCCAAACATTTTAACTTCGATGGAGTATACCAGATTGCCAAATCACCGAAAGCCCCACAAGAGGCTCCCCGCGACATTATCTTAAGGTGCCAGACACTAACAGACAAAATAGCCCTAATGGCCGCCATTAAGGTGAAATCACCATACGACTTCGAACAGTGCCGTGTTACCTTCTTCTGGGACCTAAGCATGTCCACACTGTTATGGCGCAAAAGCCTGCAACCAATCACCACCTCTCTCTAGACGGCCGGACTGACATACCGACGGGCAACCCCCAGAACACTATGGGTCACCAAGGACGACAAAACCTATAAGATCTCTGACCCAGAAGAGGGTCCAGCACTGCTCAACACTCTGGGACTCCCCACCAGTGTCAAAGGACTACCCACCACTAGACCTAGGACTCTGGCCAACACACCACCCTCACCTGGTGGAGCAAACGTGGGCCCGGAGACCTGAAAGAGGCTTGCACACGAACACGGCAATGCCGACACCTGTCTCACACTTGTTGCTTGATGTTTGTTTTGCTCCTTATGTTTAATGTTTACAACAAAAATAACCGACATGACAACCTGAGCTCACTCAGACGCGACAAGACGCAAAACCCACGGTAACACACGACAGACTATACTGATTCCCCCCGCCTCGGGGCCCTTAAGGGACACACCAATTAGCACACGAGCAGACATAGACCAAGACTAACCCAGACTACTGCCAGACCACGCTCACCCTACTAGACCAACAGTAGTAGACCTACATTAACTGGACATTTGTCCACACACAGGGTCACAGACTCTAACTGACCTGAGTACAGACACAAACCCAGGCACCAACCAAAGCAGCAGAGTATCCCTACCTACACTCACAACACTAAACGACCAATTTACGCGAAGACGCATGGGAGGGCAATACTCTCAAAACTCCATGGATAGGCTACCCTAAGTAGCGCCACACTACACTCACACCATACTAAGCACTCAGTACATACAGATGGACAAACCCTTATAACTGCCTAGCCCTCTCAAAATGTGCAAATGTCATAACAACCACACGTGAATATTACCTCTCTACCTACACCACGAAATGTGATCATAGGATATGACACAAATGTTGTAATTACCCTATTTGCACAAAAACAAAATAAAGAATTTAAAGAAATGTGGGGGTGGCGTCTTGCACGGTGGGGTGTATGGGATCCAGGAGCTAACAGGATACAGACACTGATTAGAGATCAGCAGGAGATCAACGTACTTAGTGACCTCTGACACCTCTGGACCGTAGCAGTGTTCGCCGCTCAGAGTGAGGTCTGTAGCTGGAACACACGCCATCCTCACAGGCAGCCGGTTCCCAGAGGGTAAACATCTACTACAGAATCCATATCCATCCTAACCGGATTTGCAGGTTTACTGTTACTTTTTATCTCCTTTTTGCTGACCACATTCTTGTGAACTGTTCCAGATCATTATTTTATTACTTTTTAATTTTTATGTTTAATAAACTGTTTTTTATCTATCCAGTTTTTATTCTGTTTTGTTCAAGTGGTTTTAAGCGGTGCATTATATGTACTGCATTGCAGTAAGCAGTTCCATATACTGTTCTACTATCATCCACCTTGTCCTCATATCTTTATTATAAAAGTATATAATTTGGTGTTTGTATCACCAGTCCTGTATTATTACAGAGATTAGGATACTCACACCATATATAACTGTTGCACTTTATATTCATCAAGTACATATGTATACATTTTTTAAGACAATTTCTAAGACTCTTTCAAGTTAACAGTAGCATTTAAAGATACAGAAACCATTTATTATATATTCCATATATACTTCATTTATATCACTTATTCTCATCTAGTTTGATACTAGATGATACTAGTTGATACTGCCCACATTTATATATATTGTACAACATCTTTATTAGTAAATGTATTGTATCCATCTGAATTTTCTAGACAGGCTAGCTCCTGGATCCCATGCACTTCATTGTGTAGGACATTACTTTTACATATTCCAATGACTGCTTAGATTTTAAAATTAAACACAAAATGTTCCCTCCATAAAAAGATTCAGAAACAAATCATACACATGATAGTATATTAGTAGAGTAATCATATTTAGCGCACTGATAGGATGAGATTATTTTTATGCTCTCTGATTTTAACATGTTAGTGACTAAGCCCCTAGACTAACAAGTTAAGTTCTGTTCAATGTATAGAGGGAGTTGGTTGTATACAAGTTTGACTTGATATCTATTTTCCTATCTCTAACCTAGTAACAGCAGTAATGTCCTACTTAAACACCCCTCTTACTGCTGATCTGCCCAGTGACAGCAGGAAAGTCCAAACTCCTCACCCACCTTTTACTACCCTCTCTATACATTAAGACCAGGTGCAACTATCTGATTGGATAAAGAATAAAAGCATGCTGTGTTAAAGAACACAATATGACCTGTGATATGCAATTAAATGTTTGGAGAAGTGACTGGGAACTTCTGTGTCTGTGTCTGTGTCAGTTCAAGTTGGCCTCTTCCCAGCGCTGCAAAGAGATTGGAGGACAAACAATAGATTGCTAAATTACATAGAAGTCCATGGCAAAGAAGGGATCAATTATTTAAAGAGGTCTCATTTTATTCTTATACGTACCTTCCTATAGAGAGAAAGCAGGGTTTAATCAGGAGAAGGTCTGATTGTGCGAAGTTGCTGGATATTGGCAGGACCTGGAACACGGGTTGGTGGACCTGGAATCACATGAGGTGATGGCTGTGGATAAATAGTACAACAATGGGCATCAGGATCTCGTCACGGTATCTCTGTGCATTCAAAATGCCATCAATAAAACGCACCTGTGTTCGTTGTCCATAACATACGCCTGCCCATACCATAACCTACCCGCCACCATGGGCTACTCGATGATACACTTAAATAAGTTTCACAATTTATTATGATAAAAAAACAAAACAAAAGGATAAACCTCAAATAAATAAAATAAACTAGGTTGCACTCAGAAGCTTGTGTTTGATTGTAGGCACATTGAATGATTAAAGATGACTGAAAAATCCTAAGACACAAAAATGAGCATGCAGAAGAGAGTAAAACAGTCAGTGTGGTTATGAAGTCATCCAATCTCCCATCAGTTGGATGACTTCATATTCCCTGAGGAAGTCTGGGCAACGAATGGACGAAACGCATAAGGTTGAGCTGCAAAAGAGAGTTTATTTTATTTATTTGATGTTTATCTTTTTTTTTTTTATCATGATAAATTGTGGAACTTATTTAAGTGGTGCTATCGTTTATCCGGTGGAGTTGACCTATGGAGTCCAGCCAGGGAAAACACCTTCTGTGATTTGATATGCCTTGATACCACCTTAGTTGTGTAAGTGCAAATCATTAAAGTGCTAAGTGGATTTTATTACAGTCTACACTTATTTTTTTACTCTCTTCGGCATGCTTATTTTTGTGTCTGATGATTTTCCAGTCATCTTTAATCATTTGATATGCCTACAATCAAACACAAGCTTGTGACTGCAACCTAAAGCGCACTATTTAAAGGTGTATGAGCTATACTACTCTATGAGTTTTTTGTTTCATTTTCTTCCACTGTAGATATTTTCTGCTTTTGTGTACATTTGAGGACCAGGAGGAGGCCTGAGATATTTTTCTACAGTTTGGAAGATTATTATATTAGGTAAACCATTTTTTAAGGGTTTATCGTCACATTTATGTGTTATTCCGCTTCTTATGTAAGGGTGTTGTATTTTGTATCACGATCTTGGAGGTGAAGATGCTGCATGTGGAGGTCCTAGGCTGGTGTGGTTACATGTGGTCTGCGGTTGTGAGACCGATTGGATGTACTGCCAAATTCTCTGAAACGCCTCTTTGGAGACGACTTATGGTAGAGAAAAGAATATTCTAATCACGGCAACAGCTGTGGTGGACATTCATGCAGTCAGCATGCCAATTGCAAGCTCCCTCAAAACTTGCAACATCTGTGGCATTGTGCTGTGTAATAAAACTGCACATTTTAGAGTGACCTTTTATTATGGCCAGCAGTCTAATCAGAATCTTGATATGCCACACCTGTGAGGTGGATGGAAAATCTCGGCAAAAGAGAAGTGCTCACTAACACAGATTTAGACAGATTTGTGAACAATATTTGAGCGGAATAGGTCTTTTCTGTACATAGAAAAAGTCTTAGATTTTTTAATTCAGCTCATGAAAAATAGGGGCAAATACAAAAGTGTTGCGTTTATAATTTTGTTCTGTGTATATATGCATATATTCTTTTAATTACATTACACCCCCTTTTTTTCATTGTTATTACAGTTTATCAGATTTTTTTTTTCTATTGTTATCTTTTTCATCATGTCACTGGTACTAGTCACACTACATATTATTATATTATATAGGTTATATTATGTAAAAGTTGCCAATTCTCAAAGTTTTGTTATTTTCATTATTCTTGCCCTTTATTCCAACTAACACTTGGTATATTGCACGCCCTCCCAGCGGGACAGCCCACCTTCCATTTTGGATTAGCCGCACCTCTTATCTTTTGGCCAGGCACTCATTTTACTATTAAGCCACCATTTTTTCATAGACAAGCTCGTACTTTGGCTGCTTTGTTTTCCCATCCCTTTACCTCCCCAAGACTCCCTTCTACTGAGCACTCCTCCGAAATAAAATTTAGCACATATGCCTGCTTTTCAGCACCACGGTCATGCCGATCACGTCATGTTGACCGAGGCACCATCTTTGATACTCTTGGTCAAGTTTTAAACGTTTAAAATCTTGCCCTATTTACAACAATTCACATTTTTAACTTCAGTTGGATTTTTGAAGTATTTCTGTATTTATATACCCATACTATAAAAGGTTTTTTATATTTTACATTTGTTTTAATTAGTAGATATATTTTTTTAAATTCAAAATGCCTATTTAAGCACTGAAGTTCCTTCAGTCTTGTATACACTTTGCTAAAGCAAAGTATATAGTGAAATGTGTCATTGTATTACAGATATTGTTTTAAATACCTTTGTATTAATTTTTTTTTATCAATAGTAAAAGTATTTTTTTTTATCCTGAACCTTACCATTCTGCCGCTTGCCTCCTCATCTTCATATCTGAGGTGGGGATAGATACACCCTATGCACCTAGGATTGAGAAAACTGTATTTTGCTCTTTTCGATATAATAATTTTTTTATGTTTTTACACTACTTTTTTTTGGTGTGCACTATGTTGTTTTATTCTCTTTTTATGTACAGATTGGACCTGTGTCACCTACCTATCCCTGAGTGGGGATCATACCACTCCACGCTATAACCTAGATGCCACGTTTAGGCTCTAGAATGTGTGAGTAAAAAACCTTTGGGCATAACTTCAAAAAAGTAAAACCGCGCTACAAGTATGGTACCAAAATCCATAAAAACAACAATACATAAAAAACAGTTATTACGTGTATATATGTCACAAACTATACCTGAAGAAGTGAGTGTAAGACTCACGAAAAGCGTAGAATTTGAATTGCCGAGATTGTCAAACGGGTTCTTAGAAACCTGTGAGCTTCCATTCCCATCTACTCTGGTCTCCTGAACACACACTGTTACAGCCGGAGAGCGTCCTATACGCAAGTATCTTCTCTACACTTGTGGATTCATTCGGGAAGTATACAGACAAAACTGACACTTTAAACTTCTCCCTCACCACAAGGATATTCCCCATCGAGCAGGAGTGCACTCAAGCTATCGGCTACAGGTTAGACTTTAACAGCCATTTTAAACAGAACTTATTTTGCAAATATTGCACAAAATATTATCCAGCCTCACGACCTTGTGATTTTCTCCATCAATATCAACTGTCATAGCTTTTTATTGTATTTTTTATGAGTATCAAGTGTTCTATATTACTCTTAGATCAATAAAAGCTATTATATATAGGCATACTTACATGTTCTTTTGCGCTTTCTTACATTGTTTATCTCTAGAACATGTGAGTGTCCGTCTTTATACCTACTTACTTTTGGAATTTTAAGCTCCAAATACCACACTATGTTATTTTATTCTGTTATTTTATCCCATGCACTTAGGGCCACCCGATGGGCACCATATCTTCAGGGGCCCGGTCAGCGCTGTGGCAGTGGTATAGCGCGACCAGGCCCCTTTAAAAAAATAAAATAAATGCTCCCAGCTCACTCCGCGCGGGAGGAGCGCGTGCCCGGCAATGAAGAGGGAGAGCCAGCCGACTCCCAGTCCCATCAGCCCCAGCCACCCTCCTGCAATACAAGTTAAGAGACAGGAGGGTGGCTGGAAAATGAGCTGTGTGTGTATGTGTATGTGAATGTATGTCTGTATGTATGTATGTCTGTATGTATGTCTATGTCTGTATGTATGGATGTCTGTCTGTATGCATGTCTGTATGTCTGTATGCATGTCATTATGTGTGTATGACTGTCAGTGTATGTATGTCTGTATGTCATTATGAATGTGTGTATGTATGGATGTCAGTGTCTGTATGAATGTATGTTTGTGTGTATGTATGCATGTCTGTATGTCTGTATGCATGTCTGTATGTCTGTATGCATGTCATTATGTGTGTATGAATGTCAGTGTATGTATGTCTGCATGTCATTATGAATGTGTGAATGTCTGTC
Organism: Pelobates cultripes; assembly: GCA_933207985.1. Taxonomy (NCBI): domain Eukaryota; kingdom Metazoa; phylum Chordata; class Amphibia; order Anura; family Pelobatidae; genus Pelobates; species Pelobates cultripes. Next base: position 89,796,525 of record OW240916.1, on the reverse strand, counting down.
TGTCTGTATGAATTTATGTATGCCAGTATGAATGTCTGTCTGTATGTCATTATGAATGTGTCTGTATGTCCTTATGCATATGTGTCTGTATGTATGTTAGTATGTGTCTGTCACTATGTACGCCTGTGTGTCTGTATATGTGTGTATCTCTCAGTATGTGTGTGTCAGTATGTATGCCTATATGCGTATCAGTATGTGTGTCTGTATGTATGTTAGTATGTGTCTGTCACTATGTACGCCTGTGTGTCTGTATATGTGTGTATGTCTCAGTATGTGTGTGTCAGTATGTATGCCTATATGCGTATCAGTATGTGTGTCTGTTAGTATGTATCAGTGTGTGTGTGTGTGTGTGTGTGTATCTGTGTCCTTTTGTATCAGTGAATGTGTTTGTGTCTGTGTGTGTATTCCTGTGGGTGGGATTTGGAGGCGATCTCTGTGGGCGGTTTTGGAGGCGGGCCCCCAGGGGCCCAGACCCTGAGCTCAGTTAGGGGCCCCAAAATTTCTGGTGGCGGCCCTGCAAAAGCTGGCTTTCTGCATAACGTTAAAAAGACTAAGACCATGGCAAACAGCAATCTTAACTCCTGGCAAATAGATGGGGAAGAAGTGTAGGCAGTGAAAGATTGAATTTTCCTGGGATCCAAGATCTCTTCAGATGGTGACTGTAGTCATGAAAGGAAAAGACATTTGCTTCTGGGGAGGAAAGCTATGGCAAGCTTGGACAAGCTGGTAAAAACTAAAGATATTACACTATCAACAAATGTCCGCATTATGGTCAGAACTATGGTATTCCCAGTAGTAACATATGGATGTTAAAGCCGGATTATAAAGAAGGATGAGCGTCGTAGAATTGATGCCTTTGAACTGTGGTGTTGGCGAAAACTGCTTAGAATCCCTTGGATTGCAAGAAGATCCAATAAATCCATACTACAGGATATCAAGACAAACTGTTCACTGGAAGCTATAATCATGAGGCTGACGCTAAAATATTTTGGCCATATAATGAGAAGGCAGGATTCTCTAGAGAAGACTATGATGCTGGCACATGAAGAAGGGGACGACAGAAATGGAGATGGATAGATGAGGTCACTGAAGCCACGAACATGAAGTTGATGTACCTGGCGTGCTATGGTCCATATGGTCACGGAGAGTCGGACGCGACTGAACGACTAAACAACAACAACAAGAGACATGGGAAAAAGGTATGGACAAATACAAAATAGAGAGCTACAGAAAAACATGAGGAGGATGAAATATACATAGAATAAGAGATAGAGAAAGGAAAGTGATGAAAAATAACATGGGGTGTGTGAGGGAAATAGGCAAGGATACTGTTACGGTTGCCTCCAGGCTAGCTAAAAGTTGGACCGTAGGAAGGATGCTCCTAGCACTCACCAAAGGACAATCAGCACCATAGACATCATAAGTACTGCAGACTCCACAAACTGCCGCTGCTGGGCTGTGATCTCGCTGTCTGCTATTCACCCTGGACCTATGACCAGGCTCCAGGTTCCAGTGGGTGAACCTCTTCCTTTTGTAGACCGAAGCAGGATCAGGAACAAGAGCGCTTACAAGAGCTCAGTAGCTGAGGAAGTATGCAGAGCATGGCAATCCCTGTAGTGATTATAGCTGTCCCCTACAAACACAAGTCGAGGCTACAAGTTAGAGGGTCAAGAAGATCTGTGTAATCAGCACCAAAGGGCTTTCTTTTATGCAGGTTTTTACATAAAGTTACCAGCCACATGGTCTGGTGGAACAGCCAATCAAACACATGATAATACAGTCAAACACTACCATTCATTCCAGTAAAATCCTCCCCTCTGCCTGTGATAGAATTATTGTACACAATGTAATTATTACAGGCAGGAAAATACAGTTTTTATACAATTCTTATAACTTTAAAAGTATACATGCGATATTAATAAAAGTTACATATTCTAAATGAGCATACTCCAAATACAAACATACTCAAAATTCAGACAATTACCTCCAGTGGTTTAAAAAGTTAGGTGGAAGTCCTTTTTGACCGACCTCAAGCATGGCTTTCCAGACCAAAACAGTTCCATAGATTTGGGCTGTGCGGTCGGTCTATTTTACACAGAAAAGTTACTTGAATGCACGAATGAGGGCCGTTCAGTCGAAGTTCAGCTGTGTTCGTGACGTTTTGTAGCCGATTTCAGTTTCATGAATTTGACAGCACACACCGCTGACTGCGTTCGACTAAATAAAGATGGCCGCCGCCATGTGTTCGACTGTACGAATGGCGGCCACCCAGCGGTCGGCAATTAACTTGCAGTTTACCAGCCTGGGAGGTAAATTGCCTGCATACTTCCACTTGCGTGTGGTTCGACTGTTTGGTAATTGGTTTGGTAAGCCTCAATTACCGAACCATATGAAAAAAGGACATTCACAAAGTATTTTAAAGGTCTGGGGACACAGTCTTAAAGGGGCATTGTCACAAAAAGTCTCATATGCCCATAGACTGTTTTTAAAGGACCATACAACCCAGGGCTATAGTCATGAGGCAGGAGGCTGGCAATCAGGCTTCTCCATAAACCCTGGGAACAAGGCAATTTGTCGCACACAAAAAACTGTTACAAAAGGTAGTTTGTAACAGATACCAAGAGAAGAGATACAGGAAAAGAGACATATTAGTGAGAAAGAGATGGAAAGAGACACTAGAATAGGTATATGGGAAGTAACATGTGGATGGGTGGAAGACAGAGAAAAAATAATGGAAGAATACAAAAGAATAATAGGAGTAATATGGAAATAGAATAGAGAGACATGGTGGGTAGTAGAGTGGATAAAGAAAAAGAGACAGGATGGCAGGTGTAGGATGGCTATTAAAATGGTATTGGACCCCATTATACCTTAAGTTAGTCCTTAAGTTAGTGCTGGAGATATTGCCAGAAAAACAAAGTATATGTCACATTTATATAACATTCGATGGCAAACATTTTATCACTAAACAAAAGAGTATGTTGTTTCTGACATAAAGGTTAAACTGTATTTGTAGCAACTAGAAAGAAATGAAAAAGACAGTACTACGTGGATAACAGTGATATGTTCAAAATAAATGGATAATTAATGGAAAATGGATCCATCCTCAAATCTTGTCAGTACCCATTTCCCATGGTGACATGTTTTCACTACATGTAAAATTCATGGCCAATTTTAGAAACAGATGGTTTAGAAGAGAATAGAAGACGCAATGTTTTATGAGAATACTAAGCACATAACAGACTTCATTAGAAAAAAAATAGGAGGATGTACTCATTCTGCTATTTATATGTAAACAGGGCCGGTGCAAGGATTTTTGCCGCCCTAGGCAAAAGTAAAATTTGCCGCCCCCCCCCCATATGACATCACAATGCCCCATTTTAACTAACGCAAGTGCTGCAGTGCCGCTGTGTTTACATTAAAAGGCCTGCAGGGACAGGCTATAGACACCAGAACCACTACATTAAGCTGCAGTGGTTCTGGGGACTAAAGTGTCCCTTTAATGTGAGGTAAATTAGAGATTAGTGCCACGAATAATATACTAGATTGCCTACTTACAATCAGATGAGGATGGTGATGGGCTCTAGCTGCAGTCTGGCTCCACTCGTCTGGAGGCTGTTTGTGTTCTGGGAGAACGGGAAGCAGCTCAATTTTTTGGGGGCCCTTTACACAGCTCAAGGTCTGGGCCCCAGGGTCCACCTTCATGTTCCACCAATTATTTTGTTCACAGGAGTAGGGGATGTCCTGATATGTGTGTGTAAGGAATGCATTGTGTGAATCTGTGTTTGTATGTGTAAGGGCTGCAATGTGTGTTTCAATGTATGTACGGGATGCAGTGTGTGCGTCTGTAAGGGGTGCATTGAGTGTGTGTAAGGAATGCATTGTGTTTCTGTGTGTGTAAGGGATGCATTGTGTGTAAGGGTTGAATTGCTTGTGAGTGTGTGTGTGTCTGTGTGTGTAATGCATTGTGCGTTTTTCTGTGTGCAAGGGGTGCATTGTGTGTGTGTGTGATGGATGTCAATCTCTCCCCCCTCCCTTGTCCCTCTCTTCTCCCCCTCTCCCTCCCTCGTCACTCTCTTCTCTCCCCCCCTTGTCCCTCTCTTCTCCCCCCCTTGTCCCTCTCTTCTCCCCCCTCTTGTCCCTCTCTTCTCCCCCCTCTTGTCCCTCTCTTCTTCCCCCTCCCTTGTCACTCTCTTCTCCCCTGCGTGTCCCTCTCTTCTCCCCTGCGTGTCCCTCTCTTCTCCCCCTCCCTTGTCACTCTTGTCTCCCCCGTTGTAACTCTCTTCTCCCCTCCCCACTCTCATTCCCCCTCCTAACCCCGTCAATTCCCCTCCCTGTCAATTTCTCCCCCCCACCTTGTCAATTTATTCCCCCCACCCTGCCTGTCCATTTATCCCCCCACCCTGCCTATCCATTTATCCCCCCCCCACTGTCCATTTATTCCCCCCCTCCCTGTCCATTTATTCCTCCCCCTCCCCTCCCTG
>OW240916.1:89777016-89791941 GCA_933207985.1 Pelobates cultripes | reverse complement strand
CCCCCCCCGTCCATTTATTCCCCCCCACCCTCCCTACCTCTATTGTACCGTGGCCGAGCCCTCTATTGGTCCGCGGGTACAGGTTGCTTTTGTTTCCTGTACCCGGCCGGACTAAAAGGAAGTGAACACTCAGTGTTCACTTCCTGTTAGTCCGGCCGGGTACAGGAGACAAAAGCAACCTGTACCGGTCGGACCAATAGAGGGCTCGGCCACGCTACAGAGAGGGAGCTGACAGGTGGGAGCGCTGAGCGCTTCCCTCCTGTCAGCCTCTCCCCATGCTGCGCCCGGGCGGTGCGGTCCGCCCTCATGGACGCACCGCCCGGGCAAAGCTGCAGCCGCCTGAGGCTCTTTACAGAGCGCTCGGGCGGCTGCAGCATTAGGGGGGCCGGCGCTCCTGGCGGCGCCCCCTCCCAAGGGGCGCCCTAGGCGGCTGCCTAGTCCGCCTTACAGGTAGCGCCGGCCCTGTATGTAAAGCACAATGCGCTGAAGAATTTATACATTTTGTAAGGATATTCAGAAAAATCTGTGTTTTTTCCCCAGAGTAGAAAACTTTAAGTTTGAAGTTATAACCCATTTTGTCTTTTTTTTTAGTAAGACTTCTAACTATTCAAGTGATGTCAATAGGCTCTGTTTAAATACACAAAATGTGAAAAATATTTTTAGATTCAATATTCTGTGTTATCTTCAATGCAAAGCTCAGACCGAGGCAACTGTGAAAACTGCACAGAAAACACCATGGAATTATTTATAAAACAATAAAATGTGATGAAACGTGAAATGCAAAAAAATAATACATATATTAAAAATATAGTCAAGTTTCACAACAGCCATGATGCTGTAATTTCACTCCAAATTCAACTTGATAAAACCTTGAATGCTAATTAGAATAGCAATGACAAAAATGATTCCAGAAAACACCTATCAATGTTTCACACTAACTCACTAATAGAGTTGAGCGGACACCCGGATGTTCTGGTCCGGCGGGTTTGGCCGAACTTTGAAAAAAAGTCCGGGTTCAGGCTCAAACTTGACCCCAAACTTGACCCCGAACCCCAATGAAGTCAATGGGGACCTAAACTTTTGGGCACAAAAATGCCTCTAAAAACTCCTGGAAAGAACTAGAGAGCTGCAAAAGCAAGTAAAATAGGGGTAAGAGTAGGACAAGTGCCCTGCAAACAAATGTGGATAGGGAAACCACTTAAAATAACATATAAATTAAAAATACAGCTGAGCCATAAAATAGCACTAGATGGAATCTTTGAGTTTCGCTTTGGAAGAACATAAATCAAAATCTAAAACATGGCTGTCAGGAGGATCACCAGAATTATCCATTTGAGAGAGGGTTGGAGTGCAGGGTATTCTCTTTCATTGTTCAAACTGAGCTCAACTCCTGATGCATGGAGAAAAGGCCTTCACAAGCCTCTGCTATTGTGTACATAGTTTATACTACGTGACCCATAGGTTGACAAGGCGGTGACCGTGGTGGTGTAGGTGGAAGCGGCGGTGGAGGTGGAGGAGGAGGTAGCCAACACTGTTTATATATATATATTTTTATTTTAATTGGGCTGGCCCACAAAATATTGGGACATACGAAAAAAAAGAAACAATTGCAGCCTGCGATGCATTTCTTGCAGTTCTGATGCATGGAGAAATGCTCAACTCCTGATGCATGGAGAAAAGGCCTTCACAAGCCTCTGCTAATGTGTACATAGTTTATACTAAATGACCTCTAGGTTGAGGAGGCGGTGACTGTGGCAGTGGAGGAGGAGGATGAGGTAGCCAACACTGTTTTTTTTATATATAGCTATATATTTTAATTGGGGTAGCCCCCAAAATATTGGGACCTATAAAAAAAGACAACTCTGTTCCGCAGAGTAGCTGTTGACATTATAGTTGCGCAGGCACTTTGTTGATTCTAGAGAACCTCGGGCCAATCGCACTTCCCCGTGGCGGCGACTTTGCATGCGGATGTCATCCATATCAACTTTCAATGCCAGTTTCTGCGCCTACCATGGTGACCACGGGTAACGGGGAATCAGGGTTCCATTCCGTACAGGGACCCTTAGAAACGGCTACCACATGCAAGGAAGGCAGCAGGCGTGCAAATGAGCCACTCCTGACGCGGGAAGGTAGTGATGACAAATAACAATACAGGACTCTTTAGAGGCCCTGTAATTGTAATGAGTCCACTTGAAATCCTTTAACTCTGATCAATTGGAGGGATGTCTGGTGCAGAGCCACTGACCCGTGCGTGCTGCAGCTGAAACTCCACTATCGCCTGCTGCTGCTCGCACAGTCTCATGAGGCGGTAAGCGGGAAGGCCGAAGTTATGACAGGCAAGCAACAGCAGGGTGACAATGCCAAAAGCGCGCACAGCTGCTACAGTGAATCAGGTCACATCCTCTTCCAAGTTGCGGATCAGTCTGGTGATGGCTTCTGGTATCAAGTACTGTTTTTACTGAAGCTGCATCAGGGTCCTGGTATGTGGCCGCACAAATGATGGTGCTCAACACCAGGGGGCGTGCGGTTACCCTGCACCAGACCCTGCTAATCCATTCCACACTTTGACTCCTAACTTCAACATCAGGCATACTGGGTCCCAGTCGTCCGACTGCCGCCCAGACAGTGTCTGGGTCCTGGTCACCGGACTGCCCATGAGACTGTGAAACTACGAATGGATCATTATATCTGGTATGAACCCGAACATTGCAGTTCAGGTTCGCTCAACTCTACTATGGATCCTTTGATCGCTATTACTTGGATAACTGGTAATGCTCAAGCTAATGCATGCTGACAAGCGCTAGGGGACGGCCGCTCTGCTTTTGCACCCTGCTCCCTCTTATGCTGTGCTGGTGCCTCTGTGCGACCAGCGCCTCTTCCTCCAAACTGCACACGTCACTCGCATGACCTTGATTCCATGTGGGGTCTAGGACCTCATCATCCTCCACATCATCTTCCACCCACTCCTCAACCCTGCCCTCCTTGCCGGTATGCACACTGCAGAAAGCCACAGCAGTTGGCACCTGTGTTTTTCCAGCATGTAAAGTCTGCAAAGGACATATGGAAATTGTTTTAGAATTGTATCCAGGCAACAGTTTTCCCTATAAACTGACCTCTCAGTTTGACTTGTGAGGGTATTGCCCCAAAATTACAATATTGTTTAAGTACCTCTTAGCTATTGATAACTGGTTTAAATATAGCAGCTTGTTATCTGGTAGTTTCTAGTGTAGAAAATATCAATCTGTTTTCTTTCACTTAGATCTGTGTAACAAGTGTTGTAGGTGTGAAACAATATTACAAGTGACCGATGTAGTAAATTTGAATCAAAGTTACGCTTCGATTTGACTCTCAGATATGAAGTGAACACCATAAATATACTATTTAGAACCAAAAAAAAAAAAATTGACTTTTTAAAACTCCAATGTAAGCAGCAGATTAGCAGCAAAACAATTAGAATTTTTACAAATGCGCAGTAAGCACACTATTAGACGCTTCTATTTGACTCTCAGATATGAAGTGCACCGCAGCCCCCAAATGTACTATTTAGCAGATTAGCAGCAAAACAATTAGAATGTTTACCACTGCGCTGTAAGCACACTATTAGACTCTTCTATTTGACTCTCAGATATGAAGTGCACGCCACTAAAATACTATTTAGCAGTTTAGCACCCAAATAATTTTAAGTTTAAAACTGTAATGTGACAGCAGTATTTGATGCTTCTATTTGACTCTCAGATATGAAGTGCACCCCACTAATGTACTTTTTAGCACCCAAAAAATTTTACATGTTAAAACTGCAATGTGACAGCAGTATTTGACGATTCTATTTGACTTTCAGATATGAAGTGCACCCCACTAATGTACTATCCCACTAATGTACCATTTAGCACCATAAAAAATGCGCTTTTTAAAACTTTGATGTAACCGCGGTATTTGAAGCTTCTATTTGACTCTCAGATATGAAGTGCACCCCACCCCACTAATGTACTAGTTTGCAGAAGTCTTTCCTAAGCTGTCCCTAGCAGCGGTAGCATCCTCTCCCTACACTAATAAGACCTCATTAGCATGCGGTGCTACGCGACTCCAGCTTATATATAGAGGCTGGGTCACATTAGTAGGCATGGCTGTGATGGCTTCTAAGGGCACACGAGTCAAACGCTTGTTGATTTGCTGCCCTGCAGCCTTTCAAAACGCGCCATTAAATCGCCGAACACTGAACTCCACCGAACTCCAACCCGAACATACAGTGATATGTCCAAAAAACCTAATGTTCGGTACGAACCCGAACTTTACAGTCCGGGTTCGGTCAACTCTACTCATTAATACTCCTAGGGACTCTCTGAGTCGTTGAGTCCCAGTACTCTCTAAGCCAAACAAAGGCACTTTTATTTAGAAGATTACTGTGAGCTGTGTATAAGCTTTATGAGCTGTGTATAAAATAAAATGATTTATGTGTTTGCATGTTATGTGCAAAAGTATCTGTAATTTATAACAAGGGACCCAATATCATGTACTGTGTATATCCTGTGTATATCCTGCCTAACTTACTCACCTTCTTTATCATTTCCTGTCTCCTGTCTCTCTACACTTATTAAAGGATTAAAGGAACACTCAAAACATCATAATGGTTATGGTGTCAGGAGTGCCCTGGCACCATCCCATTGTAAGCAGTCAAACTCTTGGGTAACTGAAAGCCAGTCACAAAATAGACGTTAATGACTATCGGCGATGCAAGCATAGCTTATTGGCGGAAAGGCGATCACCCAATGATCTTGGCTAATAAACCAACCTTGTACAAGAAAGTTTAGCTCAAGAAAACTAATGAAAGCTCAGGGCAAGAATGTCCAGATCTCAATGAAAGAAGTTACTGGGGTCAGTTAGGGATGTGCATGGGCAAATAATTTGGTTCGGTTCGGCACTTCCGAAATTCGTGACTTCGGCAATTTGGTTCGGTTCGGGCTTCCGAAATTTGGGACTTCAGCAATTCGTCACTTTGGAAATTTGAGACTTCAACCAATGAGAACCAATGAATGTAGAGAGTGCCAAACTGAACCCCTAGGGTTAGGGGTAGGGTTAGGTGTAGGGTTAGAGGAAGATTGGGGTAATGGTTAGGGTTAGGGGTAGGGTTAGAGCTAGGTTTATGGTTAGGGTTAGATTCCTGTCATCATTACCTCCTTCTCCTGTTTTGCCACTTTTCAGAAATCCGAAGCACTTTGGCAGTTCCGAAATTCGTCACTTCGGCAATTCGGGACTTCAGCAATTCGGTTCGGCACCTCTTTGGTTCGGTTCGGCACTTTAACAATTTGGACATTCGGAAGCATCCAAAATGTCCGAATTGCCGAAATTCATCCGAATTTAAATTCGGACCAAAATGAATTGCACATGTCTAGTGTCAGTGGATTCTAGGTAAATTTTCAAATGGTTTAATTCATATATCATATTTAAATAGGAGAATGTTAAATTTACTGTTCCCTAATTTGCTGTTAATCTGTGCATGTTTTCTTTAAGGTTAACCAACTGTTATATGTTCTAATTTGAAGTTTAAATGAATTATATTTATTTAATTGGTGGGCATATTAGCTAAGTGTTTGTAGCTGTCATTTCCATAAAACTAATAATTATCAGATTGTTGTTTTTAGGGTGAATGACAAATCTGTTAAATTGCATGTTTACCTCTAGCAAAGAAGTTAAATGGAATAGTACAATTTTAAAAAATTAGAGGCAAACAAAATAACAAAATAAGTAAATCAATATAACTGAAGTTTTTACCACCAGCACCTTAATCTCCCAGTCAAGTCACTGAGAGTATGAAGTGCTATATACTATATCCATGTCTTCAAATCCCGAAACATTCTTTTATACACTCTGGTTTGTAATTTCAAATTCCCAGTAAACTCATCCATATTGATAAGTAAGTACGGAGCTAAGAAATATTCTAAATAATTTTGTTTGGTATTCATTTAGGCAGAAATGTTTATTTTGTCAATTAAAATGAAAGCCCCCTATGGCTTATGATTAGAAAATAATACTTATTTAGCTTACAAAAAAGTTAGAAATTAATGATAAAATAGAAGACGTTAATTTTCTTTTAATTGGCATTATCCATCAAGCAAATCATTATTGCTTTTCTTTTAATAATTTGATTTAAAACAAGTTATTTTAATGAGATGTGAAATAATTATATAAATACTTAATGAGAATTAAATGACAACTCAAGATTTTGTGTTCTTATTACATTTAAGACTGAAAGACAAAGATAATATTTTTATGCACAGCTGCTTCTTTGAAACCTCATTGGGATGCTATTCCTTAGTCAGCCTATTACAGTGAATAACTTAATTCTGAAAAAAAAGTACTTATTTATTCCCTCATAAAAAAAAACGCTGTGAAATGTGCAGCTATTTAATATAAACAAAAAAGGCTCAATTATGCATTTACAATATATACACACACAAAGATGACATAATTTTAATAACATTATTATTGTTTTTGTATATTTTTTTCAACAATATGGTAGGCAGATATTTAACCCCTTCAGGACGGGTGACGGACGAGGTCCGTCACAGAGGGGAGACCCTTAACGACGGGTGACGGACCTCGTCCGTCACGCGGTAAAATTAACCCCGGATCGCCGCTACCGCGGCGATCGCGGGGTTAATGGTGCTCCCGGTATGCCTCTGCATTAGAGGCATACCGGGAGCACCCGGTCAGTCTGCCCAGCACATGTGCTCGCTCTGACCGCAAGTCTGAGCGAGCACATGTGCTCTCTATACTCACCTACCGGCTCCCTGCACTTCCGGGTTCTGTGTGAAGTGCAGGGAGCCGATCAGTGCTGATCCTGCCCCCTGCTGTAAAAAAAAAATAAAGTTTATTTAAAGTCCCGTCCCCCCCCTTACCCATTTTAATAAAAAATTAACCCCTTCCCTGCCAATTGATCACTGACTACAGTGATCAATTGGCAGGGATTACATTTTACTATGATCTGATTTTTTTTTTTAACCCCTGAGGGTTAATTCTTTTTTTTTTTTTTTTAACCCTCAGGGGGTAAATTAATTAAATTAATTAATTAAATTATTTTTTAATTATGTATTTAGATAGCTGGGGTGGGTGGAAGTTAGTGGGGAATTGGGGGATTTGGAGTTAGGCTAACTAGGGGTTAACGTTAAAAAAAGTTTTAAAAGAAACTTTAAAAAGTTAAAAATTAAGCTTAAAAAAATGTTTTAATAGCATTTAAGTAAATAAAACAAAAAAAACACACTTTACCTAGTCCAAATAAAAATTAACCCCTTCCCTGCCAGTCGATCACTGCCTACAGCGATCAAATAGAGATCACAGTATTATACTGTGATCTAATTTTTTTAACCCCTGAGGATTAACTTTGATTTATTTTTTTAACCCTCAGGGGTTCAATTTATTTAATTAATTAATTTAAATATTTTATAACTATATATTTTGCTAGCTGGGGTGGGTGGGAGTTATGGGAAAATGGGAAATTTACTGTTAGTGCTGCGTACTGCTAGTTAGGGGTTAACAGTAAAAAAAATAGCTTAGAAAAATGTTAAATCTGTAAAAAAAGTTTTAAGAAAGTTTAAGAAAGTTTAAAAAAATTTATAAGCAAAACAAAAGTTTAAAAACTAGTTTTTAAAAGTAAAAAAGTTATAAAAAGTAAAAAAAATACATTTTAAAAACGCTCATTACCACTACACCTGGAGCAAACTAGAGAAAAAATTATCCCACGCCAAGGTTCAAAATATGCCTTTGAATTACCCCAGGGTGTATTCTTTAATAAATAGTATGTGTTTGTGGGGAAGTTTCAATAACCAACCGTCTAAACTACTCCAAATTGGAACATGGACACAGCGTAAAACTTCAAAGTTAGAAAAAAACTGAATGGCTGCGCCTCAAATGCGCCCCTTCAACATCCACATATACCTGGCAAAGGTACATACGGGGGTATTGCTGTACTCAGCCGACATAGCTGAGCAACATATGAAGTATTATACAGTCGTAGCACACATAAGGTTTGCAAAATATACTGTGCAAACTCACTTTGTATGTCAAAAAGGCAGAAAAATGCTTATTACCACTACACTTGGTACAAGCTAGCGGAAAAATGATCCCACGCTGAGGTTCAAAATATGCCTTTTTGAAATACCCTGGGATGTCTTCTTTAAGAAATGGTATGGCTTTATGGGGAATTTGGATTATATAGCCTGGTAAAATACTCTAAAACGGGACATAGGCACAGCATAAAAATTCAAAGTTTGAAAAAAACTGGAATGGCTGTGTCTCAAATGTGCCCCTCCGATGTCCACACATACCTGGCAAAGGTACATATGGGGGTATTGCTGTACTCAGCTGACATAGCTGAGCAACATATGAAGTATTATACAGTCGTAGCACACATAAGGTTTGCAAAATATACTGTGCAAACTCACTTTGTATGTCAAAAGGCAGAAAAAACGCTTATTACCACTACATCTGGTACAAGCTAGCGGAAAAATGATCCCACGCTAAGGTTCAAACTATACCTTTTGAAACACCCTGGGGTGTCTACTTTAAGAAATGGTAAGCCTTTGTGGGGTAGTTTGAATTTAAAACCTGCGAAGATGCTTGGAAATTGCACATAGGCCCAGCGCCAAAATTCAAAGTTTGGTAAAAACGGATATGGCTTGGTCTCCTATATGGCACTGTAGCTTCACGAAATAGTGCCAAAGACATTCATATGGGGTGTCATTTTACTCAGAAGACTTAACTGAGCATAATTTGGGGGGTTTGAACTTAGTGGCACATATGAAATATACAAAACGCCCAGCAAAAATGCAATCCGTATGTAAAAAATGCACAAAATTTTTTTTTACCACATACTTTGGCATATATTGGTGAAAAAATGGGGCATGTTAAGGCACAATATGCACCTTATAAGATACCCTGGAGTGTCTACTTTTACAAATGGTAGGCCTTTGTGGGGGTTTTTTGAACAGTCAAACTGTTATAATACCTCAAATGGAAGCTAAGGCTCATTAAATCCATCTCTCAAAATTCTACTGTGAATACTGTAAAGGACAGGTCTCCTATATGGCACTGTAGCTTCACGAAATAGTGCCAAAGACATTCATATTGGGTGTCATTTTACTCAGAAGACTTAGCTGAGCATAATTTGGGGGGTTTGAACTTAGTGGCACATATGAAATATACAAAACGCCCAGCAAAAATGCAATCCGTATGTAAAAAATGCACAAAATTATTTTTTACCACATACTTTGGCATATATTGGTGAAAAATGGGGGCATGTTAAGGCACAATATGCACCTTATGAGATACCCTGGAGTGTCTACTTTTACAAATGGTAGGCCTTTGTGGGGTTTTTTTGAACAGTCAAACTGTTATAATACCCCAAATGGAAGCTAAGGCTCATTAAATCCATCTCTCAAAATTCTACTGTGAATACTGTAAAAGACAGGTCTCCTATATGGCACTGTAGCTTCATGAAATAGTGCCAAAGACATTCATATGGGGTGTCATTTTACTCAGAAGACTTAGCTGAGCATAATTTGGGGGGTTTGAACTTAGTGGCACATATGAAATATACAAAACGCCCAGCAAAAATGCAATCCGTATGTAAAAAATGCACAAAATTATTTTTACCACATACTTTGGCATATATTGGTGAAAAAATGGGGGCATGTTAAGGCACAATATGCACCTTATAAGATACCCTGGAGTGTCTACTTTTACAAATGGTAGGCCTTTGTGGGGGGTTTTTGAACAGCCAAACTGTTATAATACCCCAAAATGGAAGCTAAGGCTCATTAAATCCATCTCTCAAAATTCTACTGTGAATACTGAAAAGGACAGGTATCCTGTATGGCACTGTAACTTCACAAAATAGTGCAAAAGACATACAATGGGGGTGTCATTTTACTCAGCAGATGTAACTGAACACAAAATAAAACTTTGTACAGGAATAGCACACCAACTTTACAAAATATACACGAGAATTTCTCTGTTATAAGTTTGTGTGCCAAAAACCAAAAAGAACACAATTTTACTCCAATATTTAGCAGAGGTTGGCGGTGAAATGGCTACGTAGAAAGTGTCAAAACAACGTTAGGTAAATAGCCCGTGATGTCTACTTTATATAAATATATACTTTTGTGTGGCAATTTTGTTTTCTTTTATGGCTATTAAGCTTACAAGACAAACATACCAAATTCTAAAATCGCTCCACATTAAAATTTTATTTTACTCCTTGTGCTTTGTGACCTGTAACTACCAAAAAAAACTTAAAATCCCAGACACAATATATATTCTGTAAATCAGAACAAATAAATAAATTTATTTTTAATTACTTTCCTTAACCTGCACTAATTATGCACACATTATTATTGCAAAAACTGTAAAAAAAAACAATATTTTTCATTTTTTTGCATTTTTCTGTATTTTTTTTATAATAAGTAAGCATTTATATATATATATATATGTTATATCAAATTAAAGCCCTTTCTGTCCTTTAAAAACAGTATATAATATGTGTCGGTGCAATAAATGAGAGAGATGCAAATTGCAGTTGAACGCAAACAGCAAGAAAATGCAAAAATTGCTTGTGTCATTAAGCGTAAGTCAAGCTTCTGAAGCTGTGTCCTTAAGGGGTTAAGCTATTAACTATGTCAGTATTCATATTAATGTTACCTACTATTTTAGCCCAGGACAAATATACTTTTAAACACACTTAGATCATTTAAATTAAATTTAAAATATTAAAAAGGTAAAAAAACGTTATTCAGAGTTGAAGTTGCTGTATTTGCAAGAAACACCCATGCTTCCAGTTAGCACTTCTTAGCTACAGAAGTGATCAACCAGAAGCAGATTATCTAATAACTTCTTAATGCTCTTTCCCAAGTGTGACCTTACCCCATAAATTGCTTTCTTTGTCGCCATCATTGTTGTTCACTTTTAAAAGTTGTTCCCAAAAATGTTAGCAGTGCTTGCTAGTAAGATTAATATATTGTGCTACAAGAAAACAAAAAACCTGCAGTTTAGATGGGAGGGACATAAAGGGTTTTTTACTTCATAAATGCAGCTACAACAGCCACTAAGAGGGAAACATTGGACAAAGTGGGACGGTCAAGGTAAGTTAAGATGCTGAAAATATATATTTTTTTCCAAATAACATTTAAAATGCAAAAATCTAGCAATTTATTTACGTCTTGCTATACAATGCATGTTCTTGTAATTGTTACTATGAATTTGCCAAATCATTACCTGAAGTTTAAAAGTCTGATTTATTTAAATACTATTTTTTCCCATAAAATAAGGATTTCTATTAATTTCTTTTAATGTGTCCAGATTACCTCTATCATTATGTGATAATGAAGCTGAGAAGACTACATGTCCGATAAACCATACAATTCTTGTTTACAATGATTTACATGTGAATGCACTCTCAAATAACTGTACATAATATAATGTTCTTAATTACAGCACACTCAGCAAAGTAACATAGAAACATAGAAACATAGAATGTGACGGCAGATAAGAACCATTCGGCCCATCTAGTCTGCCCAATTTTCTAAATACTTTCATTAGTCCCTAGTCTTATCTTATAGTTAGGATAGCCTTATGCCTATCCCACGCATGCTTAAACTCCTTTACTGTGTTAACCTCTACCACTTCAGCTGGAAGGCTATTCCATGCATCCACTACCCTCTCAGTAAAGTAATACTTCCTGATATTATTTTTAAACCTTTGTCCCTCTAATTTAAGACTATGTCCTCTTGTTGTGGTAGTTTTTCTTCTTTTAAATATAGTCTCCTCCTTTACTGTGTTGATTCCCTTTATATATTTAAATGTTTCTATCATATCCCCCCTGTCTCGTCTTTCCTCCAAGCTATACATGTTAAGATCCTTTAACCTTTCCTGGTAAGTTTTATCCCGCAATCCATGAACCAGTTTAGTAGCCCTTCTCTGAACCCTCTCTAAGGTATCAATATCCTTCTGAAGATACGGTCTCCAGTACTGTGTACAATACTCCAAGTGAGGTCTCACAAGTGTTCTGTACAATGGCATGAGCACTTCCCTCTTTCTACTGCTAATACCTCTCCCTATACAACCAAGCATTCTGCTAGCATTTCCTGCTGCTCTATTACATTGTCTGCCTACCTTTAAGTCATCAGAAATAATCACCCCTAAATCCCTTTCCTCATATGTTGAGGTTAGGACTCTATCAAATATTCTGTACTCTGCCCTTGGGTTTTTACGTCCAAGATGCATTATCTTGCACTTATCCACATTAAATGTCAGTTGCCACAATTCTGACCATTTTTCTAGTTTACCTAAATCATTTGTCATTTGGCTTATCCCTCCTGGAACATCAACCCTGTTACATATCTTAGTATCATCAGCAAAAAGACATACCTTACCATCAAGACCTTCTGCAATATCACTAATAAAGATATTAAAGAGAATGGGTCCAAGTACAGATCCCTGAGGTACCCCACTGGTGACAAGTCCAAGCTTCAAATATATTCCATTAACCATTAACCTGTCACTCAGCCACTGCCTTACCCATTCAACAATATTTGAATCCAAACTTAAAGATTGCAGTTTATTGATAAGCCTTCTATGTGTAACAGTGTCAAAAGCCTTACTGAAATCTAGGTAAGCAATGTCTACTGCACCACCCTGATCTATCATTTTAGTTACCCAATCAAAAAAATCAATAAGATTAGTTTGGCATGATCTCCCTGAAGTAAACCCATGTTGTCTCTGATCTTGAAATCCATGTGTTTTTAGATGTTCATCAATCCTATCTTTTAACATGGTTTCCATCACTTTCCCCACTACTGAAGTAAGGCTTACTGGCCTATAGTTGCCCGACTCCTCCCTATTACCTTTCTTGTAAATGGGCACAACATTCGCTAACTTCCAATCTTCTGGGACTACTCCTGTTAACAATGATTGGTTAAATAAATCTGTTAATGGTTTTGCTAGTACACCACTAAGCTCTTTTAATAGCTTTGGGTGTATTCCATCAGGTCCCATTGACTTATTTGTCTTTACTTTTGACAGTTGAAATAGAACCTCTTCCTCTGTAAACTCACGTGTAATAAATGACTAATTTATCCTTTTTCTCAACTGAGGTCCCTTTCCTTCATTTTCATCTGTAAATACAGAACAAAAATATTCATTGAGGCAGTCAGCTAGACCTTTATCCTCTTCTACATACCTTCCTTCTTTTGTTTTTAATCTAACTAATCCTTGTTTTACTTTTCTTTTCTCATTTATGTATCTAAAAAATGTTTTATCCCCTTTTTTACTGACTGTGCTATTTTCTCTTCTGTGTGTGATTTGGAAGCTCTTATAACTTGCTTAGCCTCTTTCTGCCTAATCTTATAGATCATTTTGTCTTCCTCACTCTGTTTTTTTTTTATGATTCCTAAATGCTAACTTTTTGTTTTTAACTATTTTGGCCACATCTGCAGAATTCTACAGTGGTTTCTTGATTTTTTTGCTTTTACTGACAAGCCTAATGCAATTTTCTGTTGCTTTCAATAGTGCAACTTTTAAATAATCCCATTTCTCTTGGACTCCATTTAAATTGCTCCAGTCTGATAATGACTCCTCTACCCATATTCTAATATTAGAAAAGTCTGTTTTTCTAAAGTCTAAAACTTTTGTTTTTGTGTGGTGTGACTCAGTCACTGTTCTTATATTAAACCACACTGACTGATGATCACTGGATCCTAAACTTTCACCTACAGTAATATCTGATACCAAATCTCCATTTGTTAACACTAAATCTAGTATGGCCTCTTTACGAGTTGGCTCCTCAACAACTTGTTTTAGAGACAATCCCAGTAGGGAGTTTAGAATATGTGTGCTCCTGGCACAAGTAGCTAATTTTGTTTTCCAATTTACATCAGGAAGATTAAAGTCACCCATGATAACTTCCCCCTTCATTGTCATTTTAGCTAGTAGATTATCTAACTCTTCAGTTTGTCCTGGGGGCCTATAAATCACACCTACACGAGTTACTGTGTGATTACCAAATTCTAACGTAGCCCAAACGGACTCTATGTTTGCCTCACTAACTTTTATTAGGCTAGATTTTATGCTATCCTTCACATACAGGGACACCCCTCCCCCTTTCTTGCCTTCCCTATCTTTCCTATATAAAGAGTACCCTGGTATTGCTATGTCCCAGTCATTTTCTCATTGTACCATGTCTCAGTAACAGCGACTAAATCTACACTATCAGTTGCCATTATTGCCACAAGTTCATGGATCTTATTCCCTAAACTGCGAGCATTTGTAGACATGACTCTAAGCTTATCATTTTTTAACACACTTGCTACAGGTACCTTCTGTCCTTGTTTTGGGGGACAATTGGATTGATGTTTTATCACCCTTTTGCCCCCCCCTCCTAGTTTAAATACATCCTAGCAAACCCTCTGAACTGCTTACTGAGAACATTTGTTCCCTTTTGAGAAAGATGCAAACCATCTTTTTTGTACAGTTTATTTCCATTCCAAACAGAGCTACTATGAGAAATAAAGCCAAATCCTTGCTCCCGACACCATTCACCAAGCCACAATTAAAGTCCCTAATACGCATCCGCCTGTCGTTCTGAGTGTTATGCACAGGCAGAACTTCAGAGAATGACAGTGTGGAAGCAACCTGCCGCATATCATTGGCAAAAACACTAAAAACTTCCTTAACCTCTGAAACCTCATTGCAAGCCAAGTCATTTGTCCCTAGATGGACAAGTACATCCAATTTCCCTTCCTGCTTTGTTTGCTTAACAATATTACAGATACGTCTCCTGTCTCTGTGAGCAGTAGCTCCGGGAAGACACCTCACAAGACCACCATTGTCCATCCCCACACCTCTTATAATGGAATCACCCAACAACAACTGCTTTCT
>OW240916.1:89760238-89771539 GCA_933207985.1 Pelobates cultripes | reverse complement strand
GGGGGTAGGGTGGGGGGGAGTGAGTGACAGGGGGTAGAGGGGGCAGGTAGTGACCGGGGGTAGCGGGGGGTTTAAATACCTGCCCTGGTGGTCCAGTGGGTGCCCTTCCTCTTCAGTCTGTAGCTGTAACGGAGTCTTACCTGATAGGGAGTCCAGCTCGCAGAGTTATACGCTCACCCTTGCAAAGTAGACACAGACCAGGGTGACCAGGTAAGACGCCACCTGGCCTGTGAGTCTGTGCACGGGGGCTTTCCAGGAAAGGTGCTCCAAGACTCAGTACAGCAGGGATAAGCAGAAGCGTGGTCAAGGGAAGCCAAAATCAGGGAAGCCAGAGGTCAGAGTAGTCCAGGAGGAAAGCCAAGGTCAGAAGCCGGAAAGACAAGAATCACTGGAACGCAGGTACGGAGTAACAGGAACCAAACAAGAGAACCAGAGTCAATGAACTGACACCCCTCCCAGGGTGAGGCAGGCTTTTATATCCTGTTAATTAGGATCAGATTCAGCTGGAGAGTTACTGACAGATCAGAGCCTTTGGTGAAGTCCAGCCCCCTGGTGCTGCAGGCAATACAAGAATAAACAGGGAGTTATCCAAAGTCCTGAAATGGCTCAGAGGAAGAACAGCAGGATATGGTCCAGAAGAACCACAGTTCAAATCCCCTATCGGGCGCTTCCAGAGCGACCACGTCTGGCAGACTGGATGTCATGGCGTGGACCGTGACAGTACCCCCCTGTCAAGAACGCACTCCGGGTGTGAACAGGCTCTTCCTTGAAATGGTACTCTTCATCTTCAGTATCAGTATCACTAAGATAGTCTTTGTAATCAAAGTCTACAGACTGGGACTTTATGGTACCAGTTTCGGGTGCTAATGGGAAGAGGTCAAGGTTATTCATGGATTTGGTGCAGGCGGTAAGTACCTTGATCCCAGGAGTCAGTTTCTCTGAGCTTTTTTTCTTAGGTGAGTCACCAGGAGCAGAGCTCACAGCTTTCAAAGCTTTTTCGAAGACTTCTAGATCTTGTTTGCACACAACTGTGCCATTTGAGGCATAGGTGCAGTCAGGAGGCAGAACTGTTTTGGCAAGGCAGGAAGTGGTGATGGTGCTTGCTTGAACAGAAGTGTTATCAGGAAGAGGTCCAAATGTTTCTAGAGCAGGAGGTGAAGTTTCCACAGAGGTACTGGTAACATTAACGGTATTAGTTTGGGTACCCTTTTGTGTCACAGGACGGGGACAGGGCTGGCAGTGTCCAGGCTGTCTTGCTGGGATGACAGGGTAAGTCCATATGGCACCAGACAGAAGGGGTCTTGTCCTAAGTGGACGAGTCGGGCAGAGCGATATGAAATGCCCTCTTTTCCCACAGTATAGACATAGACCATGGGCTCTCCTGCGGTCTTTTTCCTTCGGGGGCAATCTAGTTCTGGTGAAGCCAATCTCCATGGGTTCCTCCATGTCGACTGGAGTTTCACTGCTAGCTCGAGTGTAAACAGGGTTACAAGGCGGGTCCCTGAAAGTGGGTTCATGCTGCAACAAAATGGGATTTTTGTATCCATAAAATAATTCCTCTTCTCTAGGCAACCGGGTTCTGCGAGGACCAGAAATAAGCTTGGAAGTTGCTTTTCTTGCTGTAAAACACTGAGAATCCATTGCGGACATAAACAACTCCCAGGAGTCCAAGACAGTACTTCTCTCCTGTAGCTTCTGGTGTGCCCACGCCTTAATCCGCCCGATACATAGGTTAATAGCGGAG
The DNA here is from genome assembly GCA_933207985.1 of Pelobates cultripes. Taxonomy (NCBI): domain Eukaryota; kingdom Metazoa; phylum Chordata; class Amphibia; order Anura; family Pelobatidae; genus Pelobates; species Pelobates cultripes. The sequence continues at coordinate 89,769,795 of OW240916.1, read as the reverse complement.
CGTACTTTGATAAAGTCGGTGGCGTAGGTTCTTGATTTCAGGGCAAATAGTAGCTCACAATCCGTCTTGAACATCGGAAAAGTAGAACGGGAACCGTCGAACCTGTCAGGCATAAAGACATACGGTTCTGGGCATACATGTTCCGGGACTGCAAGCGTTGCTCCTTTCAATGCCAATGAATGTCTCTGCAATTCTGTAACATTCTGGGACAGGTTGGAGACTTGCTCGGCCAGGGAGGTGAGTAACTTGTATAACTCTGCAGACTCCATGGTCAGTTCATCTGTAACGGAGTCTTACCTGATAGGGAGTCCAGCTCGCAGAGTTATACGCTCACCCTTGCAAAGTAGACACAGACCAGGGTGACCAGGTAAGACGCCACCTGGCCTGTGAGTCTGTGCACGGGGGCTTTCCAGGAAAGGTGCTCCAAGACTCAGTACAGCAGGGATAAGCAGAAGCGTGGTCAAGGGAAGCCAAAATCAGGGAAGCCAGAGGTCAGAGTAGTCCAGGAGGAAAGCCAAGGTCAGAAGCCGGAATAGACAAGAATCACTGGAACGCAGGTACGTAACAGGAACCAAACAAGAGAACCAGAGTCAATGAACTGACACCCCTCCCAGGGTGAGGCAGGCTTTTATATCCTGTTAATTAGGATCAGATTCAGCTGGAGAGTTACTGACAGATCAGAGCCTTTGGTGAAGTCCAGCCCCCTGGTGCTGCAGGCAATACAAGAATAAACAGGGAGTTATCCAAAGTCCTGAAATGGCTCAGAGGAAGAACAGCAGGATATGGTCCAGAAGAACCACAGTTCAAATCCCCTATCGGGCGCTTCCAGAGCAACCACGTCTGGCAGACTGGATGTCACGGCGTGGACCGTGACAGTAGCTCTGCTGGGAGTGAGCTGCAGACCACATGGTAAGTCTTGCGATCTCCAGGCAGAGTGTTGCCATGGCAACGCTCTGACAGGCTGGAGATCGCGAGACACCTCAGTCTGCAGCTCACGCCCGGCAGACAGAAGGGGTCCGCGCACCCGGCAGCATTGTGGGCAAGCTGCCGGGCCCCCTCCTGTGTCAGGTCCTCGTTCATAGACTGAGGACCTGACATGTTAGTCGGTGCAGAGGTGTGATTAGGCTGTGCCCAAGTATTTTAATATAATTCCGTGAACCCAGTAAATAATTCTGATTTGGTTGGCCAGGTGGCTAGCAGTGACCCTTAAATAAACTGTCAGTCACTCTGCAAACTATTTTTATTAGACCAATATCTTTCACAGAGACTGACTACTCTTGAACATGAATGTAAAATACTAGTTATATTTTTCTCACAAAATGTACATTAGAGGAGGCTAATGGCAAGCATGGTACTCATATTTTACTATTAGACAATTTGTGACACTGGTCTTCAATCATGATGATAAAACACTTAAAGAGCACAACAAGAATATAATAAATATCTTTTAGAAGCCCCAAGTGCTGTCTGAAAGAGGTAAGTGGGTATCGTTTTGCCACCTTGGTCCTGACATAGAGAATTGAAGGGAAGCTATCTGAAAGTGACAGATCCTTAGTGTGACGAGACCAATCTCGCCACATTGCATTGGAGAAGCCTGGTTGCTCGCCTGCTGCCTTTGGACTATGGCCCCCTTTTGAAAGACTTTATTTTTCCATGCAGAAAAGCCATATTCATGCTTTTCTGCCGGTTGTTCGGTAGTTTCAATCTACCGAACAACCGTACGAATGACTGGACCACCTGGGAGCTGGAGTGTGCCGGCAATTAACCTCCCTGAAGCTGCGGTTAACCGCAGCTTAATTGATGAACGCTGGGTGGCCGCCGTTCGTATCCCGAACACGAGGTCGCGGCCATTTTAAACCATACGAATGAACAGCGGTGTTCGCCTCTATTTTTATGGAACTAAAATCGGACACAGTTTTGCGCGAACACCGCTGAAGCCGCCGACCTCCCTTCTTGTTCGGTGAAAGCACACGAATGACCCGGTGTTCGGTATTTTTGTGTGAATGTCTTATACCCCAGATAGGAATCCCATGGAGCCCATTCGTATGAAACTGACTGTAAAGACTTTGGCTCCATGGCGATTGAACTGTATTCGTGTAGTCTGAGTGCCATTCACCTAATAATGTGCACTCAGACCTGAGCTATCTGGGGATATGTTACATGTCTGTGGTTTATGTAGTAAATGTTACTTTGTGCATTTTAAAGTGTTATGCTGGTTTTGTGTTCCCACGTGTGTAATGGAGTTTTGCCTTTGTCTTGGGAGATAATTGAGTTACTTCCCAATTATCTCCCAGGGCAGAGGGGAGGAAGCCAGGATGCATTGTGGGAATATACTGTGACTGTGTGTCCTATTTGTATACTTGTCTGTCCCTTGTCACAGTCTTCCATCTGGTCCCCTAGGGGAGTGTCCACCAGGTGGGAGACCTGCATAAAAGCTGGGCAGGTAGCCCTCATTAAACAGACCACTGCTTGACCCTCAACACAGAGCCTTGTCTCGTTCTTGGGGGGATTCACTGTATGCTGTTAGAGACTGATTGCCAGGAGTGTAAGCTGTTCGTCTGCTTTTCCTGTTCGTCTGCTAGCAGCTATTTGGGAGGTTCCAGTTCGGGAGTTGGAGTGCTATTTTGTATCCAGTTCGTGAGTTTTGGTGTTCTGCAGTAGCTGTGCCTGGATCTCTGGAAAGGGGGCCGATCGCCTAAACGGTTTTTACCCCTTGTGTGCAAAACGGTCCGTTACAATTGGTGGCAAGCGGCGGGATCGTTCCCACGGACTACAGGACAGCTACAGGAGACACCATTCCGTGGATTTACAATTTGAGGGCAACGCATGTCCCAGTACAGCGACCCTGACAGCAACAGCATGGAACCAGCAGTGGCGTACAGCTACTCAAGGAGAGAGTTTGACAATATGATGGGATTGCGGCTGAAGTACTACGGACCCAATCCACCGGAGAAATCGGTGCAGCTTATAAGGAATCTAGTGTTCAAGAATCTGCAACACCGGGCAGAAAGAGAAGGTCAGCTGGCACGTTGGGAAGAACTCCAGCGACAGGTATTGCAGGGAATTGGGAGCCCAGTCTCCATTCCCCAGCGGGAGATATTGCAGGGAATTGGGAGCCTGAGCTCCATTCCCCAGCGGCAGGCTGAGTTACAGGGGACAGAGATAGTTGCTCCTGTCCCCCAGCAGCAGAATGAATTGCAGGGAATTGGGAGCCCAGTTTCCATTCCCCAGCGGGAGAAATTGCAGGGAATTGGGAGCCCAGTCTCCATCCCCCAGCGGGAGATATTGCAGGGAATTGGGAACCCGAGCTCCATTCCCCAGCGGGAGATATTGCAGGAAATTGGGAGCCCAGTCTCCATTCCCCAGCGGCAGGCTGAGTTACAGGGGACAGAGATAGTTGCTCCTGTCCCCCAGCAGCAGAATGAATTGCAGGGAATTGGGAGCCCAGTCTCCATTCCCCAGCGGCAGTGTGATACGCAGGGAATAGGGAGCCCAGTCTCCATTCCCCAGCGGCAGAGTGTCCTACCGGGAATAGAGAGCCCAGTCTCCCCTTCCCAGCAGCAGGACACTGTATTGGGAGCGGAGACAGTCGGTCTCCCTCCACAGAGGATGAAAGTAGGTATGGGAGAGGAGCTTGCTACCACCTCTCCCCAGCGGCAGATCATTAATGGGCAGGGAATAGAGAGCTCAGTCTCCTTTCCCCAGCGGCAGAGTGTTATATTGGGAGAGGAGCCTGTTACCCCTCTCCCCAGCGACAGGGCTGTCTAGCCAAAGGGGAGACAGTCGGTCTCCCCCTCCAGCAGCAGAGATGGGTAACCAAAGGGGAGACAGTCGGTCTCCAGCAGCAGGACTGTGCATCTAAAGGGGAGACAGTCAGTCTCCAGCAGCAGCAGCAGAGCGGTGTATTTAAAGGGGAGACAGTCGGTCTCCCCCTCCAACAACCAGGCTTCCACCAGGCTACCCTCCCAGTAGCGCTGGCAACAGGGCAGAGTGCCGCTGGTCTCTGCCCACGCAGCAACCCACCAAGTCAGCGTACCCGTACCCAGCACAGCCGTGGTGAGGCACCTGGACATGGACAAGCTTCCCCTTTACCCAGGTGTAGTAACCATTTATTGTGGGTGGGCTGTGCTGTTGATTATTTGTTGTGGGTGGGCTGCTGGACTAACAAGGGCACTGACCGGCAGGAGGTCAGATACCCTGTTAGTCTGTTTGGAAAAGGGGAGAGATGTGACGAGACCAATCTCGCCACATTGCATTGGAGAAGCCTGGTTGCTCGCCTGCTGCCTTTGGACTATGGCCCCCTTTTGAAAGACTTTATTTTTCCATGCAGAAAAGCCATATTCATGCTTTTCTGCCGGTTGTTCGGTAGTTTCAATCTACCGAACAACCGTACGAATGACTGGACCACCTGGGAGCTGGAGTGTGCCGGCAATTAACCTCCCTGAAGCTGCGGTTAACCGCAGCTTAATTGATGAACGCTGGGTGGCCGCCGTTCGTATCCCGAACACGAGGTCGCGGCCATTTTAAACCATACGAATGAACAGCGGTGTTCGCCTCTATTTTTATGGAACTAAAATCGGACACAGTTTTGCGCGAACACCGCTGAAGCCGCCGACCTCCCCTCTTGTTCGGTGAAAGCACACGAATGACCCGGTGTTCGGTATTTTTGTGTGAATGTCTTATACCCCAGATAGGAATCCCATGGAGCCCATTCGTATGAAACTGACTGTAAAGACTTTGGCTCCATGGCGATTGAACTGTATTCGTGTAGTCTGAGTGCCATTCACCTAATAATGTGCACTCAGACCTGAGCTATCTGGGGATATGTTACATGTCTGTGGTTTATGTAGTAAATGTTACTTTGTGCATTTTAAAGTGTTATGCTGGTTTTGTGTTCCCACGTGTGTAATGGAGTTTTGCCTTTGTCTTGGGAGATAATTGAGTTACTTCCCAATTATCTCCCAGGGCAGAGGGGAGGAAGCCAGGATGCATTGTGGGAATATACTGTGACTGTGTGTCCTATTTGTATACTTGTCTGTCCCTTGTCACAGTCTCCCATTTGGTCCCCTAGGGGAGTGTCCACCAGGTGGGAGACCTGCATAAAAGCTGGGCAGGTAGCCCTCATTAAACAGACCACTGCTTGACCCTCAACACGGAGCCTTGTCTCGTCTTTGGGGGGATTTACTGTATGCTGCTAAGGACTGATTGCCAGGAGTGTAAGCCGCTTGGAAGCTTTTCCTGTTCGCCTGCTAGCAGCTATTCGTATGGTTCCTGTTCGTTTATTTGAAGTGCTGCCTTATTCCCTTGTATGCCGTTCGGGAGTTTGGAGCATTCACTTATTGGCGGTTCGTGAGTTTTGGTGATTATTCAGTAGCTGTGCCTATCTCTGAAAAGGGGATTATCGTCTAAGCGTTTTTTTCCCCTTTTGTGCAAAACGGTCCGTTACACTTAGGATTCCTTGTTTTCCAGCCTGAATATTGAAACTGCCTGGTATCTTAGTTGTGACTAGGAACAGTGAGATGTGTTTGTCAGAAGAAAGTTCTATACCTAATATACTGATTCAGCTATGTGTAGTATATCCAAATAGAGGTCTCCAAAGGCAAACCCTTCAAAGTCAAAATGTGGGAAATTCAAAAACAACTTGGTTTATTCACTAAAACATGAAGTGTGGTTAATTGAAACCTAAACTTTTGTAATGTAAAATAAAAATATCCAAGTAGAAAAATATTTTGAGCTCCAATAATTTCCCAGTAAGCCTGTTTTGGTCTTAATTTAGAAAAATTGTTTGAATAGCCAATTCACGGTTTAGTAAAAAGTAGCTATGGCTAGTCTAAATGTATTATGTCAGCCAGTGCTTCACTATCTCTGTGATCCTAGCAAAGTGAACATTCAGATGTATACAGGGTGTAAGCAAATCTGCATCATCCATGGATTAGATCTCTGGTTGTGTTGCACAATGCGATATATTGCAGCAGTTTTATCGAAAACATCCATTATGACATCATATACAGCAGTTAGCATTAGCTAATGAAGGGGAGGATTGTATTAATTTTAAAAAATATATATTGCTTCTCCTCCCCCAGAAAATCCATCTAACAGTAGAGTCCACATCCTGAATAATATTGAACAAGCAATACTCTCTGTGTGCATAGATGCTCTATGCAATAATATATAGGGTTATAAGATACTATCCATGCAGTGATTGTATAGATATTTATGTCACTCATTGTTTTATGTTTATCAACTTTATTTGTCCTGCAATGAGGATTTTTTTAAAACAAAAAGCAGATTTATTTCAATAGTTAGTCAAAACAATATTCAGAAATAGTTTGCAGTAGTTCTCTTTGGATTGTGCAATGTTTACCAGTCTACATAAGTTCTATTTTACTCAGGTTCAATCAGAACTCTAAATGAACAGTTATTTTCATGCGTTGTCGCAGTTCCTCAGTATGATTAAGATTTATTATACGATATACAAACTAGTTTACGTATGAGAAATTTTAAATACAATATAGCATGTTTATATAAAATTCAAATTCGTAAAATGTAGAGAGAGTCAGACAGGGCAAGGCAAGCATAGCTGCAGTACAGGAGAAATTCTAGAGATGCAAAGGGGAGATACCAAAAGGAGAAAGGGAGAGAAAGTGATGGAGCTGATGTAGACCAACAGAACAGACTAGAAGATGATGAGTAGGATAATGGAGTCTAGCAGAGAAGTTTGTCATTGATTTGACAATGCTCTGGCAGGGAAGCATTGTAGTAAAATGATGCTTTACTGTCTTTATAACTCCAGACAGCAGCAATTAAAAAGTTGAATGGCAAGTTTACATGCACTAGAAAAAATTAATAGGAACAACAAAACATAGGATACAGATAACCCATCGGCATGCAGTATAGCTAATATAAATCTGAAGCAGTTAATCCAAGTCCTGTTTCAAACTGCAACATCTAAAGACCATAAATGGAGAAACTTGATAAGAAGAATAAACGTCAGAAGAAAAAAAACTAAAGGATTGAGTTAATGTAGGAAGGGATAATACTCTCCTCCTGCTTTTAATAAAATCCAAATATGATGGGGAAAATCTTAACATGTTATTGCAGCCAGGAGGCTCCTATTATGCTAGTTAAAAGCTATAATAAACATTACAAAATAAAGAGTAACACATTGTAACCAATTTACCATGAAAAACACATGAGAACCAGGATGGAAGTAGAAAGTTTTAACCCCTTAAGGACTGGACTGTTTTTGCGATGTTGTACATTTGCGACCAGGCATATTTTTACACTTTTGTGGTGTTTGTGTTTGGCTGTAATTTTCTGCTTTCTCATTTACTGTTCCCATACAAATTATATATTGTTTTTTCAGGACAAAAGGGGCTTTCTTTACATACCATTATTTATATAATCCATTTTAACTTAAAAAAAAGAAAAAATATGATGAAAATTGAAAAAAAAAAAATACATGTTTTTTGACTTTTACTTGAAAATCTTTATTTCCATTGTATAAACGTCCTCACTGTGAACTGGAGAAGCCTGGTTGCTCGCCTGCTCCCTTTGGACTACGGCCCTGCAGGTTAAACCGTTTATTTCCCCTGCAGAAAGGCTTATTTGTGTGATCTGAGTGCCATTCATCTAATAATGTGCACCCAGATCCCAGCTATCTGGGGATATGTGAAATGTCTGTGTGTTATGTGTAAATGTGACTTTATGTATTTTAAAGTGTTTTGTGTCTTTTTGCAACCATGTGCTTAATGGAGTCTTGTGTCTGTCCTGTGAGATAATTGAATTACTTATCTCCAGGATAGAAGACTCTGAAACTGGTTTGGGCCAGAAAGCCATGCTTCATTTAGCCACAAAGGACTTTTTACTAACTTTTGAGCCCCTTGTCTGATTTGTGCCATTTTTGAATATGTTGTTCCCCTGAATGAATTGATTGTGAATATGTAATTTTATGTGAATGTGATGTATGGTTTTGGAGTTATGAAAGTTGGGTAGAAAGTATGTTTTAACTGTATGTATAATTGAGTTTCCTCTCAGGATAAGGGGAGGGAATATGTGAGATGTAACTGTGATGTGATTGGTTGTTTTGTAACGCCCTGTGGGCTGTACTATGTTTGTGATTTGGGAATAAAAGAGACTGTATGTGACAGTACAGGAGAGTTCCTGCTAAACCCCTTCAAATTGAAGTGTCACTACTTATTGAAGGGATTTATTGTATGCTGTCCTGGCTTGACTGCTAGGAGAGTAAAACCCTATTCGTATGGTTCCATTCAACTGTCTGCTAAGCATCTATATGCTTGAGAGGCCCATATGCTTCTCCTCGTTCAGGGTTGTGGTGGGTTCGCTGCAGTGCTTGAGTCCCCAGGGAAGCGCTTAGGAGCATCCTTTAACGGAGGTACCCAGCCGGGAAGTAGGCGATCCAAGCATTGGTGGCAAGCGGTGGGATGGCGCCCCTAGTGCTGGTAGGTAAAGCAGCCTAGAGACATGCCCGCTGGATTTACAAATGAGGCAACGCTTAGCACACGCGGCATGCAACGGAGCAGAGGTATCCAGCGACTTGGAGCAGACAAGTATGGAAGGCTCTGGCGATGATTGGATGGCCGAGGTGAGGCAGCGAGTGGCCCAGTATGGGGATGATTTACCCATGGAGGTACGTCGGGTGATCTGGAACCAGGTCACGGCCGAGCGAAACACAAGGCTGGCCCGAGAATTCCGGCTGGCGAAAGAGAGAGAGTATGCTCAGCGGAAGGAGTGTTACAACAGCCGAGTAGAGGCTGCATCCGAGGAGGCTAGCCGTCTCCCCCTGAGGCGGCCGCAGGAACCCGAAGTAGGGGTCCTCATAGACTGGTCCTGTGAGGAACTACAACAGGCAGGTGGAGATGGGACCGGCCCAGATCCCCAGCAGCAGCCGGAGTTGCCAGGTGCGGAAGCAGGTGGTCCTTACTCGCAAATGTTGAGGGACCTCACAGACTGGTCCTGGGAAGACCCACAGATGGCAGGTGGAGATGGGACGGCGGTCTCTCAACCGGCCCTACAGGGATGCTGGGTGGTCGGCCCAGATCTCCAGCGGCAGTATGTTCCCCAGGGAGCTGAAGGTGCAGTCCTTCCTCCCCAGCGGCAGTGTGCACCCCAGGGAGCTGAAGGTGCAGTCCTTCCTCCCCAGCGGCAGTGTGTACCCCAGGGAGCTGAAGGTGCAGTCCTTCCTCCCCAGCGGCAGAGTGCACCCCAGGGAGCTGAAGGTGCAGTCCTTCCTCCCCAGCGGCAGTGTGTACCCCAGGGAGCTGAAGGTGCAGTCCTTCCTCCCCAGCGGCAGTGTGTACCCCAGGGAGCTGAAGGTGCCGCCCTTCCTCCCCAGCGGCAGAGTGTCCTGCAGGGAGCAGAGACCGTCAGTCTCGCACCCCAACCACAGGACAAAATAATGGAAGGGGAGACAGCTGGTCCCCCTCTCCACCAGCAGAGAGAGTGTCAGGGAGAGGAGCCTGATACCCCCTCTCCCCAGCGGCAGTTTACAGTTCAGAGAGAGGAGCTTGTTACACCCTCTCTCCAGCGGCAGCCTA
>OW240916.1:89722600-89750704 GCA_933207985.1 Pelobates cultripes | reverse complement strand
TGAAGTCTGAGATTTGTAAATTATCTGGCAAACAAACTCAGGCTTGAACTGCTGCAAAGCCACTGCCGCAGAGACGTATTAGGAATGCCAGATGGATTACTGTAGGATCTGGTAGATTTAGAGTTGTGGATAAAAGGAATATTGCACAGTCTGTTGCTCTACATAATTCATTTTCTGCACTTTCAGAGTGTAATGGTGTTATGGAGAGAAGCACTGAGGGTAGTGGTGTTGTGGAGAGAGGCACTAAGGCTAGTGGTGTTGTGGAGACAGGCTCAGGCACTGAGGCTAGTGGTGTTGTGAAGACAGGCTCAGACACTGAGGCTAATGGTGTTGTGGAGACAGGCTTGGAGACTATGGTGAGGCCTAATAGAAAGCAGTTGTTGTTGGGGGATTCCATCATAAGAGGTGTGGAGATGGACAATGGTGGTCTTGTGAGGTGTCTTCCCAGAGCTACTGCTCACAGAGACAGGAGACGTATCGGTAATATTGTTAAGCAAGCAAAGCAGGAAGGGGAATTGGATGTACTTGTCCATCTAGGGACAAATGACTTGGCTTGCAATGAGGTTTCAGAGGTTAAGGAAGTTTTTAGTGTTTTTGCCAATGATATATGGCAGGTTGCTTCCACACTGTCATTCTCTGAAGTTCTGCCTCAGAACGACAGGCGGATGCGTATTAGGGACTTTAACTTGTGGCTTGGTGAATGGTGTCGGGAGTAAGGATTTGGCTTTATTTCTCATGGTAGCTCTGTTTGGAATGGAAATAAACTGTACAAAAAAGATGGTTTACATCTTTCTCAAAAGGGAACAAATGTTCTCAGTGAGCAGTTCAGAGGTTTTGCTAGGATGTATTTAAACTAGGAGGGTGGGGGGGAGCAAAAGGGTAATAAACCATCAATCCAATTGCCCCCCAAAACAAGCGCTTAGAGTCATGTCTACAAATGCTCGCAGTTTAGGGAATAAGATCCATGAACTTGTGGCAATAATGGCAACTGATAGTGTAGATTTAGTCGCTGTTACTGAGACATGGTATAATGAGAAAAATGACTGGGACATAGCAATACCATCTTTATATAGAAAAGACAGGGAAGGCAAGAAAAGGGGAGGGGTGGCCCTGTATGTGAAGGATAGCATAAAATCTAGCATAATAAAAGTTAGTGAGGCGAACATAGAGTCCGTTTGGGGTACGTTAGAATTTGGTAATTACACAGTAACTCGTGTAGGTGTGATTTATAGGCCCCCAGGACAAATTGAAGAGTTAGATAATCTACTAGTTGAGGAAATAGCTAAAATGACAATGAAGGGGGAAGTTATCATTATGTGTGACTTTAATCTTCCTGATGTGAATTGGAAAACAAAAATAGCTGCTTGTGCCAGGAGCACACATATTCTAAACTCCCTACTGGGATTGTCTCTAAAACAAGTCGTTGAGGAGCCAACTCGTAAAGAGGCCATACTAGATTTAGTGTTAACAAATGGAAATTTGGTATCAGATATTACTGTAGGTGAAAGTTTAGGATCCAGTGATCATCAGTCAGTGTGGTTTAATATAAGAACAGTGACTGAGTCACACCACACAAAAACAAATGTTTTAGATTTTAGAAAAACAAACGTTTCTAAAATTAGAATATGTGTAAAGGAGTCATTATCAGACTGGAGCAATTTAAATGGAGTCCAAGAGAAATGGGATTATTTAAAAGTTGCACTACTGAAGGCAACAGAAAATTGCATTAGGCTTGTCAGTAAAAGCAAAAAATTCAAGAAACCACTGTGGTACTCCGCAGATGTGGCCAAAATAGTAAAAAACAAAAGGTTAGCATTTAGTAATTATATAAAAAAAAACAGAGTGAGGAAGACAGAATGATCTATAAGATTAGCAGAAAGAGGCTAAGCAAGTTATAAGAGCTTCCATATCACACACAGAAGAGAAAATAGCACAGTCAGTAAAAAAGGGGGACAAAACTTTTTTTAGATACATAAATGAGAAAAGAAAAGTAAAACAAGGACAATAAGTGTGTCTTCAAGGAGAATGCATAGCAAACTCACTTCTAACATCCTAATATGCATAAATATAATGCTCCTGCTAAATCAGACTAAATCAGACTCCTGTCCAGTGGCCAATATCCAGAATCTGACCTACAATACAAAATTGACCTTCAAATTGCTGGCATATAAATATTGGTCTCGTCCTGTATATATTGTAGCAGCAAAGAAGATCCTTTTATGAGCTGTGATAGAAAGAACTATAATGACTGTTGTGGATAAGTAGTAAATACAACACAAAGAGTTTTTTTCCTTCCAAAGACATTTACAATGATATATTATTTTAATATTTAGTTAGCCATAATAAAATGTGTTTTCTGCATTGTTGCTTCTTTCCATTAAGTTTTGTTATTATGGTTAAGGAACATAGAAGTTAGTAATCATTTTACATTTGTTATTCAATTATAAAAATTCCAGTGCCCTACTAAATCAGTAACAAAATGAAGATGAATAATGGTTTAACCTGCATCTAATACAATTTACTATTTATTTTAGCTTCTATATGGTTCAGTGGATATACAGTGATTGTCCTATGTGATACTGTAGATTTTACTCTGTATTAGAAAATAGTGGGTACACATGTGAAACCTAATAAGTGTGCATCCTACTTCATAATGAATGTTCATGTTGGACTTAATATGATGAATTAAAACACTGCAATATAGAACATTGCTTTTTCATTATATTAAACATTTTCAAAGCTTCCAGGCAATAAGTATCGTACTTTACAGTCAATTGTCCAAGGACCAATGAAAGTATTGACCTTAGGGGAATACAGCACATCCGCATATTACTCAGAATGACAAGATCTGTTAGAAAATTTGAAGACTCATTTTAAAATCAACTTGTCCAATGTGCCATCAATGTAAATAATATATGACATGAAAATGTATAAATACACAGAGTACAATTTTTTACAGTATAACTATATACCACACAATCTTAAGTATGTTTCCTTGTTTGTGCCAGATTATATTTTAAATATAAAAAAATACATTTGCTCAAGATGATATTCTCGAGTCATCATCAAAACCCTATAGTGACTTTTAACTACTTGCTAATATTTAGGAGTTAAAGAGGATGAGGATTTATATTTTCTATTGACATAAATTGTTTTGTGATTTGCTACATTTGCAACGGAAAATTGTTGCAAAATGTTGGTGAGAACATTTCCATGCAGTCAAATGCTATGCCATTTTGTTTATGAAAAATATCTGCAAAAACACATAAAATAAAATATATAATAAAAAATGTGAAAAGAATCTCAAAACCCTGGAAATATAGGAGAAAATTTTAGGCATATTTTTATAGCACCGAGGATAGTCAGAACAGAAACTGTCACGTTTGGTTTTTCAATCAGATAGGTAACTAATAGTTATCTATCGGTTGTGCTATTTTTAAAAAGATAGAGAAAGAGGTAAGAGCAAGAATGAGGGACTGTCACTTTCAAAGAGGAGAGAGTTCTGCTTGAAGGCCAAGAAAGTATAAAATAATATTTTTTTCTTCTGTGAGATGTTATCCTACATTCCACAATGGTGTAGAAGCTGGAATACATTACAAAAAGTTACACCAACAATTATATAAATCTGAATACTGGCAGCTGTTCTAGATAATATTATATTACTCATTAGAACGCTACTGGTCATTTCAATTTATCTTTTTAAACATAAATTATGCTTGACAATAGTAAGACAAAGTACGTTTATGTTCATCAGATAATGTAACAAAAATAAAGTTTTCTCAAATCTGTTGTATCTAATATTGCACATATATCTATTATTACAATACATTAAGAAGCATTGGAGCGCAATGAACCATTTTGAAACCGATCAATCTTTGGTTGGAAACCACTGAGCAAGAATCCCCCCACCTCAAAAATAAAATACAATTTATAGCAAATATAAGAAATAGAAGTCAATATCCAACAAATTGCATTTCTTGTAGTTTTTCAAATAATATAAAGAAATGACCAGTGACATTGCACAAAGTAATCATTAAGTACAGTAATTAGTGGATGATTGGCAACAAAAGAATCAACAAGCTATAACAATAAAACATGTTTATCAGTCCAGTTTAATATTCCTAAAGGCCATAATAATCTATTGTTTGGCATTGTCAGAGTTTATTCAACTGTTCACTTCAGTAGAAGAATGCTGCATTGATAGTCACACACAATATATGTACACAAGGAAACTATATACAGAAAAACTAAACATGCTTTCACATGGATAATTCGCAAATGTATTTACATTGCTCTAAAAGAAATGTACTAGAAGTTCGGAAATGAAGTAGGAGAATTAGGCAGCAAACCCTGAACATGGGAAAAACATTATATACCCACACACATAATAGCAGGAAAATACAAGTGAATTGTTGCACCACAGGGACACTACAGACCCCTAAAGAATGTCAGCTTTTTGAAAAGCTTTATATGTGAAGAGTGTATCTTTTTTTCTTTTTTTTTTTTGCACAAAGTGCAGATTTCAATGGAAATTGACAATTTTATAAATTAGTCTTGTTACACTCTTGCCTGGCTTTCTAGCACACAACAGGTCCTGTTGCTTCCTGGTTTGTTTAGCTCACTGTTAGCTAAACTTAAGAAGCAGGAAATGGCTCAGAGCACCTGCTTTGCAAAGACTTGTCATGAGCTGCATTGGAATGTTTCTGATTGGAGAACCACACAAACTCTGGGCTGGGGAATAAGGGGAGGGATTGCAAAGGCATCAGACAATATAACTTTTTTTTTGTTTTCAAGCTGTTTTTAGATATACCCCCAATGAAAAAAAATACATAGCTAATTGCATGCACGCTTTCATTTGGTTTATATCTACTAAACAGTGATGTTTATTAATTTTGTATTGTCCGTTTAAGCAAAATACTAAGTTATATACAGAAATAATTATGATAAATGACAGTCTCCAAAGTATCCACTTATAGTACAATTTTGTACTATCCACCTCAGAGCGCCCCCGAACCGGCATTAGGCAAGGCAGAGCAGGCACCTGCTTACCTTGATGGCAGGTGCCTGCTCTGCCATCAAATGCTGGTGCCCGGAGGAGAGGGCACGGAGCAGGACGGCGGCGAGGGAGGCTGTTCTTGCAGTCTCTCACTCCTCCCTCGCACACCCCCTGTAATGCCGGGAGCCGGTATATGACATCATTCCAGACCCAGCATGCTAAACGGCGCGCTCGAGGAGTGAGGAGCTGCCGCACACTGGACCCCAGGGAGGTGAGTGTTTGACTGTCTATGTGTGTGTGTTTGTCAGTCAGTGAGTGTCTGTGTGTGTGTGTGTGTGTGTGTCAGTTTGTGTTTGTGTGTCTGTCAGTAATTGAGTGTATGTCTGGCTGTCAGTAAGTGTCTGTGTGTGTGTGTCTGTCTGTCAGTGAGTGAGTGTATGTCATTGAGTGTCTGTGTGTGTGTTTGTGTGTGTGTGTGTCTGTGTCTGTCTGTCAATAAGTGAGTGCATGTATGTCAGTGAGTGTATGTCTGTGTGTGTCTGTCAGTGAGTGAGTGAGTGAGTGTGTGTGTGTGTCTGTCAGTGAGTGAGTGTATGTATGTCAGTGAGTGTCTCTCTGTGTGTGTTTGTGTGTGTGTCTGTCTGTCAATGAGTGAGTGAGTGTATGTACATCAGTGAGTGTCTGTGTCTGTCAGTGAGTGAGTGTATAAGCAAAATTAAGGAGGATGATCTGCTGAACCAATCATAAATAAAACAACATAGCGTATAACTGTGTATAAAGGCAAATTGTAAAAGTTACACAGTTATACGCTATGTTGTTTTATTTATGATTGGTTCAGCAGATCATCCCCCTTTTTTTTGCTTATATTGTGTGGAAGACAAGAGGAAGTCATTTGGGATACTATTGGAAAGTTTCTTTCTGTTGATATAAATTAAGCACTTATTACACTGTGGTAGGTGTACACACACATTGTTTCTTTTTTGTACTTTTGTAGTGAGTGAGTGTATGTCTGTCAGTGAGTGTGTGTATGTCTATCAGTAAGTGTCTTTGTGTGTGTGTGTGTGTGTGTCTGTCAGTGAGTGAGTGCATATTTGTCAGTAAGTGTGTGTGTGTGTGTGTGTGTCTGTCTGTCAGTGAGTGAGTGTGTGTCAGTGAGTGAGTGTGTGTCTGTCAATGAGTGTGTGTGTGTGTCTGTCAGTGAGTGTGTGGCTTTCAGTGAGTGTGTGTGTCTGTCAGTGAGTGTGTGTGTCTGTGTGTCTGACAGTGTGTGCCTGTCATTGAGTTAGTGACATGAGGGGGCGACAAAATGGATCTTTGCCTAGGGTGGCAGAAATCCTTGCACCGGCCCTGTAAAGGACCACGCCACACTTCCAAACCACCCACCAAAAAAAACAGTTTAGCAGATATACCCCCAATGAATACATGCATGCATATTTTCATGTATCTATTCATTGGGAATATAGTTTAAAATAACTTACAAAAGCTGCAGTTCTTATGACTGCAGCCTTTGTAAGCCCCTCCCATTTTTTTCCCCAGAAGAGAATTTCAGTCTCTTCACAAGGAAATAACCAATCAAAGGCGTCTCATTGAGAAGTTTCTGACTTGGTCCCCAGGTGCAAGCGGTTGTTTATGCACGTGCGGCTGTTCGTGCATGTGCGGGCACCCGGTCGCATGTGCAGGGATTAAGCTGACGAGCTGCTCAGAGGTCTGTGAGGGAGGGAAGGGTAGCTAACGGAAGTAGGAAGGAATCCTTCCTGGCTGTTTAATTGATAGCTAGGGTGGAGTTCCCTAGTTCATTTATAAAAGTGCTGATTTCTCATAGAAATGAAGTGCTATTGGGATGTGAAGTGGTCCTTTAAGCTCTATTGTCTGTGGCTGATGAGTGTTATTTTTGCTATTCCTATTTTTTTGTCATGCATTCATTGATGTGCTCTAATTATTTTAACTAGTTGATAATTGTAAGCCATTAATGTGCTATGGTTGCACATAACATTATGGTGGCCCCAACTGTGACAAACATATAAATAAAAAGGATCTGGCACATGTTTTCTCACAATATGTATTGGTAACACTGATGTAATTGCTCAGGATCAAGCATCCATACTTCCCATGGTAATGGGTAAAATGTATACCAAGTCTGCTCATGGAGAAGTGCAAAAGAAGAAATGTATACTTTATGATCAGCTCAGAATTGCTGTGAGCAATATGGATAACATAGCTGCCAAGACACATGTAAGGATTTTGGCAGCCAAAGGAAGAAAAAAAGAAAGAAAGAAGAAAACTAAACAAAATGGAACAATTGATGAGTTCAGCTTACAATCACAAGTGGATGCCAGAACTGCACATTTTCAAGGAAGTATTTTGATGGGAAACTCGGAATTGAAGAACCCAAGGGAAAGGATATTCTGATCACCTTTAGTTTCATTGTATAACATTGATGCAAACATTGCACAGGCTTAAAGGACCACTATAGTGCCAGGAAAACATACTCGTTTTCCTGGCACTTTAGTGCCCTGAGGGTGCCCCCACCCTCAGAGTCCCACTCCCGCCCGGCTCTGGGGAGAGGAAAGGGTTAAAACTTACCTTTCTCCAGCGCCGGGCGGGGAGCTCTCCGCCTCCTCTCCTCCTCTACGGTTGAATGTGCATGCGCGGCAGGAGCTGCACGTGCATTCAGCCGGTCTCGCAGGAAAGCATTCATAATGCTTTCCTATGGACGCTTGCGTCTTCTCACTGTGATTTTCACAGTGAGAAGCACGCAAACACCTCTAGCGGCTGTTAATGAGACAGTCACTAGAGGAGTTGGAGGCTGGATTAACCCTATTATAAACATAGCAGTTTCTTTGAAACTGCTATGTTTATAAAAAAAAGGGTTAATCCTAGAGGGACCTGGCACCCAGACCATTTCATTAAACTGAAGAGGTCTGGGTGCCTAGAGTGGTCCTTTAAGCACCAATTTTGATAGGCACAGATGAGGTAAACATAAACCAGAAGCATAAGGGATGAGCTCATATTGAAAATGAGAAACAAGTAAACATTAACATATGCACGCATTGCTCTTGCACAGGTAAGTACATTTTCAGAACGCCTGCATTTACACACAATATTCAAGCCATCCTCATTAATACACATAAACACTCCACACAAATAAAAGAGCCTGTTTCAAGTTGATGTACAGAAACAGTTAACAGCAATTTGAGCTGCAGTTAACCCCTTAAGGACGGAGCCAAATGTACACGTTGTGAACGAAACAAAATGTAAACAAAACCTGGCATTTGCACTACATGTCTGTCCAACCGTAATTCACCTCTTTCATAGTAAATACACCCACCCTTATTATATATAATTTTATTCAGGGGAAACAGGGCTTTCATTTAATATCAAATATTTAGCTATGAAACATAATTTAATATGAAAAAATGGGAGAAAATAAGATTTTTTTTAGTTCTACATGACATTTTAACTGTCAATGTCATAATACTGTTTGCTTTTACTGCAATAAAATACACATATTTGTATTCAGCAAAGTCTCACGTGTAAAACAGTACCCCCTATGTACAGGTTTTATGGTGTTTTGGGAAGTTACAGGGTCAAATATAGCACGTTACATTTGAAATTGAAATTCGCAAGATTGGTTACGTTGCCTTTGGGACTTTATAGTAGCCCAGGAATGAAATTTACACCCATAATGGCATACCAATTGCAATAGTAGACAACCCAAGGTATTGCAAATGGGGTATGTCCTCCTGAATTGTGTGAAACAGAGTTATCCTCCATGCTAAGAGGCTAAAACCTACAGTTCTACTATACAGCAATGTACTTTTTTAACCAATTTGGCTGGTTATTATTAAATCGTAAGAAGCAAAATAGCACTTTTTTTTCTGATCCCCCTCCCCCACATATTCAGACTAATAATTTGGAAAGAGAGAAAGGAACAATTATTGCTACAGTCTTTAATGCATACCTCCCAGCATTGCTCCTCTGGAAATCAGGATGGGTGGGTCCTGAAGGAGCGTAGTAAGTGATGGAAACCAATCATGAGCTACGCCAACAGTGGGAAGAACCGCCCAGAAAAGGGTAGCCTCATCCAAAAGGGGGAGTTCTGTCAGAAAAAGCCTGACTAGCAACCTTCTGAAGCTCTCCCTGCATGGTCCTTGTAGCAGAGCTGCAATATTAAATCCCAATATCTCCGCTGGTAAAAGAAAGTAATCCAAGAAAAGTGCTGAAATGAAGGCAATATCCCAAATCCCCCAGTAACCGGACAAAACACAGTTCTGGGAGTCAACTGAGGTTTTTATTCACATGCTCCAGTATTTATGTGATTCCCCATGCAAGGGGTTTCCTTAATCATCTTACAAGGGTTATACAGTAGGGGACTACATGGGGAACTTAACATACAGGACATTTCTCCCACCATGCACTGCTGTACGAGAGGGATACTCCCACAGAATATCCTGTTAAGTGGATAATCCCTCCATACAGCAGAACCGAGCTTTTTATTCAAAAATATATAACTGGCACATTATTTGGGCTATTGTACCGAATGACATGAGTAGATAGCTGGGATCTGAGTGCATATTTCGGTAGATTACCTCTCAGATCCCAGCACAATTAGCCGAACGCCACACAAAATACATTTTAATATGGATTCTCCATAAAAAACTCAAATACATCGTATAAGTGAAAGTACTGAAAGACCGGTGTTCCCGAATGGTATGGAAGTCCAACGGTGTTCGTGCCGTCGAGTAGCCAATTTTAGTTCCAGGCACTCGACGACCGAACACGGCTGAGCTAAAATGGAATCCAAGATTGCCGCAGCCACGTGGTCGGTATCCAAACGGTGGCCACCCCGTGAATCAATTAACTGGGGAACACTAGAATGTATCAATCTGTTAATGGGAGCCACACGACCTCGTGTGTGTGGTCTCCCATACGGTACTTTGTACGTTTCACGAACAGTGTTGAAAGTCACTGTTCGTGATACTACCATATGAATGCTAGCGGCTTTCGTGCCACTAGTATACGAATGCCCTCTATCCCCTTTTACCGCGAACACATAAAACACATAGGTTAAACAGCCTTTCTAGGACAACCATGAGATATATACAGTAATAGTCTGAAGTAGCTAGGTTTGCCACAGTCCTAGTGCATGCTTCACCGATAGTGGGTCTTGTAACAGAACTCCCCGTACTCTGACTGAGTACCTTCCGTTGATGGACGCTTCCTAGCCTGCGGTGAGGACCACAAGCACCGCACTGGACACCACAACCACCGCAGACCCCACAACCACCGTAGCTTAACTGGAGTCTCGCCGTCTTTCTTCTACCCTGGATCAGCTTCTGTCCTCCTGGACCGTGTGGGAAAGACCTCTTCCTTCCACCCTGTATGAACCTCCAGCATCCAGGACTGTGTGGGGAAGACCTCTCCTCCAGGAGAGCGTATCAGGAACAAGCTCTTAAAAGAGCTAAGTGATTAAAGCTCAAGGGAGTATGCAGAGCATAGCAATCCCCAGTGTGATTATATCATTTCCCTCCAATAACGAGACAAGGCTACGTTTTGAAGGGTAAAGAAGAACTGACTGTACTGGCACATACAGCCTCTTTTATTCACATTCTACAAACATAGTACTGCCCACAGGGTTTTGAAGAACAACCAATCAACACATTACAACACAGCTAACACTCCCATTCATTACACCAGAAATCCTCCCCTCTGCCTGTGATACAATTATCTCAACACAATAGACTAACTTAATTATTACAGGCAGGAAAATACAGTATTATAAAACATCACAGGGACCCCAAAACATGCAATAACCCCATAAAAAAAAATATCTTCGGAACCGGGGGATCTGGGTGAACCACATATCCAAAATACACCCAGATCTGTTCAGTAGTTTGGAAGATATGGTTTAATGCAGATTCCACAGAACATATACAGGCTATATGAAAAATAATTACTGTTAAAACTACCGAACGATGTCTTTGTGCATCAAATACCGGCGAGATGGCACCGTGTAGAAAAGTCAAAACAGTGTCTGTGAGTTAAAATGGCCGCCATCCATTGTTCTCACCGTGTGCCTCTGATACATGAAATGGTGGCCACCCAGTAACTCCACAGTTTGTCTGGTAGTCTATCCAGCCGAACCAACAGATGAAACACATAGGGAACAGTGCAACAAACAAAGGGAATCATAAAAAATATGGACAATAGTTATATTTGTGCACAATCTCCAGTTTTGTCACAGGGCACAAATAGTGTTTTCAAATGCCATATATCCCAGGGCCATAGTCAGAAGGTAGGAGGCGGGCAAGCAGTCCCCTCCAAGAACATGTGGCGAGGTCTGTTCCGCCACAGGTCTAATGATGCCAGGGCCGTCTTTAATATTGATTGGACCCTGGGCAAGAATTTGCATGGGCCCCCTGGACCTGCCCCACCCTCCACTGCCTGGCATGCAATCACTCCCACCACTCCAACGCAGTGGAGAAACTAAGGTAGAAAGAGCCCTGGTGCAACCATTTTTCTGGGCCCCCCAATCGCAAGGTTTGGCAAAAAATAGATCCCCATCTGTTGTGCAACTAGAAATAATGCTTTGACAGCTGGGACTCTACCATTTTCGCATGCCTGCAAGGTTGTATTTAGCACTGAGTTGTGTTTGTGTGTTTGAATGTAAGCATGTTTTTGTATGGAGTATGTTTGTGTCAATATAAGGGTATGTTTGTATGTTGTGTTGGAGTTTGAATGCAAGCATGCATTTATGTTTAGTGTTTATTTTTGAATGTAGAGTTGTGTTTGTATGTAGTGTTGGTGTTCAAATGCTGAGATGTATGCACATATACACATACACTGCCACACACACACACTGTGAGACACATACACACTAATACACTAAAACACATGCAGATACACATAATTACACTGACACACGTGCAGATACAGACACACAGACTGATGCAGATACAGTCAGACTGATACACATACAAATAGATACACATCCTGACACACATGCAGATGCACAGAGACACAGGTACGCACACTAATACACATGCAGAAACACAGATACATACACTGACTACATACAAGTACAAACACACATACAGATACACAGAGAAAACATATTGACAGACATACTGATACACATACACAGATACACACACAGGCATACACACTGACAGACATACTGAAATGAACACATATACATACACAGAAAGACATACTGACACACACACATACATATTGACACGCATGCACAATTTACATCTTTAAACCCACCCTCCAGTTTGCTACCATTTACTGGAGGGTGGCTTTCCTGGGTCCACTCATGGCTGTCACTTCCTCCCAGCCAACTGGCAAAAAGCATGGTGCCGTTCGTCTTGTTAAAGAGCCACAGCGCTGGACAAGACCCTTGCTGACACAAGCCCACTGGGTGGCCTTAAGTACATGGGCCTCCTTAGTGTGTGGGCCCTCGACTGCGCGTGCGGGGAAATTTTTTAATATATGCAGAATACCAGCTTTTAGCCACATGCAGTCGATGTTTAAAAATATATTAATAAAAGCCATGCCATATTCTGCTTATGCATTTGTCTAAACAAATGAGTGAGAATTATGGGAAGAAAGATTCTTAAAAGGCACCAACATGTTAAATAATATGTGAACATAGCATTGCAGCCTGAAAATACATTTTGTATTTATTCAAAACATTTGGTTACTATAATGCAGCAATGAAGTGTGACCTAACATTACAGTTCTAAAGAGTTTGTGTATGGGGACATATTTACAGTTTATTCACTAAAGTGAGAATTCAAGTCATGTATTCTTTTAGTTCAGCTACTTTGGGCTTTCAAAAATCACTTTGAATTTTTACTTTAATAAATATCACTACATATGTAAAATTAATGAAGCAGAATGAAATCCTGAAAAATAAATATGATTCTTTATAGCATGGGTGTCCAACCGTTTGGCTTCCCTGGGCCACATTGAACGCAGAGGAATTGCCTTGGGCCGCACATAAAATCTACAACATAAATAATTTATATAATAAAATGTCAAAAGCCATTTTCTTTAACTCTCTTGTTTGTTTTCCTCATGAGGGATTGCCATATTTAAGGATACTAACTTAGTGAGCTATCTACTAAATACATACACATGTATATACATATGCACACATAACCACACACATAATCACAAAACTATACACACATAATCTCAGACACACACATATAAAGTCACAGGCCTATACACACAATCACAAATACACACGATCATAGACTCACTCATAGACTCACACACATTTAATCCCACACATACACACATAATCACATACATGCACAATCACACAGTCACAATCACACAGTCACATAAATACACACCACATAATCACAGACACACACATACAATCACATACATACACAATCACAGACCCCCACTGCACACACACACACACACACAATCACAGACCTATACACACAGTCACACACATAATCACAGATGTAGATACACAGACATACACACACAATCACAGACCTATACACACAGTCACACATATACAAACATAATCACAGACACACACACAATCACATACATACACAATCACAGACCCACACACACACATAAAATCACATACATACACAATCACTGACCTAGACACACATAACAGACCTATGCACACTTTTACCTACATACACACATAATCACAGACCCAAACACACACACACACACATACACACTCACAATCACATACATACACAATCACAGACCCACACACACATAACAGACCTATGCACACTTTTACCTACATACACACATAATCACACACCCAAACACACACACACTCACAATCACATACATACACAATCACAGACCCACACACACAATCACAGACCCACACACACATAACAGACCTATGCACACTTTTACCTACATACACACATAATCACACACCCAAACACACACACACTCACAATCACATACATACACAATCACAGACCCACACACACAATCACAGACCCACACACACATACAATCACATACATACACAATCACAGACCAATAAACACATAATCACTGCCACACACACACATTCAATCACGGATACACACACACACACACACAGACCTATAAACACATAATCACAGACACACACATACAATCACAGATACACACACATGCATTGAAACACAGACATACACACAGTCACATACATACACACATAAACATAGATGTACATACACACATAATCACAGACCCACACACATACAATCACCAACCCACACACATACAATCACATACATACACAAAATCACAGACTTACACATGCACATATAATCATAGACCTATACACACTCACACACACAATCAATCAATCACAGACCTATACACACAGTCACACACACACACAGTCACAGGCATATACACACACATGATCACGGATGTACACACGCAGATACATAATCACGGATGAATACACACAAATACACACACAATCACATACATACACACACACAATCACAGATCCACACACACATACAATCACAAACCTTTTCACAATCAGAGACCCACACACACCTATACACACAATCACATACATACAAACACATAATCACAGATATACACAAGATCCCTAACCCCCCCCCCACACACACACAGAATAACTCACAAAACATACACAAAAATTACATACATACACATTTCGGACCTAAGATGTCCACCCAGCCTCCCTACCTCGCTCTGGGAGGGCTGGATGATTTCTCGGTCCCTAGTGGCTAGCATTTGCTGCTGCCTTGCGCACCCAGTAGTGATGCTGATGCCGGGATGACATCGTATCCCAATGCCCGGCTCACTGCAGGGCACACGAAGGAGATGCTTTTTAACTTACTCTCCTCCCAGCAGTGCAGACGGCAACCGGGCCGCGCTGCTAGCAGTCCAGGGCAGCAGGTTTGACACCACTGCTTTATAGAGTGAATATTGCTATAGAACACTGCTTTGCAAAGTAAAATACAAAAGTTAAATCAATACATTGTACCCATTGTTGGGAGGGAGAGGGTTACTGCACATAAAATTTCAAAATAGCTGCCTATGACAGCATAATGTAGTTTCTATAGAAAACATTAAAACAAAATTGGTGTTTCTGCTGATAAAGATCATCATATTTTTATGCCCACATATGCAATTTTCTTTTTATACAATGCATATACAATGAATGCCTTATAGTGCACTTCCATGTATAGTAAAAAAATAATTTCCTTTTTATGCTTCACATTGCTGTCAGAAAAGCAGGCATTTGTGCCTTCATATCCAAAGGTGTACAGAGAGAAAGAGAAAGAGAGAAGCTTCAAATTAAAATGCATTAAAAAATATATATATATTTAGATATAAACATGTATTTGTTTGAATGCCAATGTAATTACTTTAAAATCAAAATAATATATTTTGCTCTTTTTTTGGGGATAAAATACAATTGATTTAATTTCTTCATTAATATACTTACAATTCTAAAACTGGCTATAATCATGAATCTTTCTACTGCAGGTTCATACAGCCAAGGCTTGTTTAGTCTTTCTATTCCTGTAGGCCATCCAAATTGAAATTGCATATCAAAGATGAAATAAGTTCGCCTGAGTGTTTGGAATCAAACTGCCAAACCTTCTGCTTCAACGACCAGAACTAATATAATTACCGTACTAGAAACAGGCAGTTCAACCAAATAAAACAGATCTCAAGGTCAAACTACATACCGATAAGAGGACAAACAGTAAAATCCCATTCATGAGGAATTTATAAATCAGTTCCGCATCATCTTATGAAATTAAGTTTTCTACAATAACAAGCACTTTAAAGCATTAACAATCAGAAACCAAAATGTAAGATTTATGTTTGCTGAGCAGCAGTCTCTTACCAAAGAGGATCATAGTGCCAAATTAAATTTTATTAATGTAATGAAATCATTGATAAAATTCTTAATTTTAATTAAAAAAATATATAATTTTAGGAATACACAATATTTGAATGTGGTTTGAATAAGGTTGACTCATTAAAAAGAGGAAAAGTCCTCAAAATACATCCTCAAATATAGAATAATTATGATTATTAATTTAATAATTAGGATTGTTAGAATGTCTGCACTACCTGAAACCCCAATGTATATTTTAATATAATGTACATTTTAGTGCCACTGAAATAAAACTTGTGCAATCTGTTTCAAATTAATCTCGATAAATGCTAATTTTAAGTGATTGGCAAGTCGTCCTCATTTCCACATTATAAAGCACTACAAGACTGACTGACAAAAAAAATTGATTGATGGGCAGCTATCACTATAAGAATAATTAATAATAAAATTTAAAAACCGAGGTCATTTGGGAGTCCCCCCAAAAAAACAGGTGAGGCCCAGCAAGTGACTTATCCTCTTTCCTGTTCTACAGGCTGCGGAAAGAAGAGCAATAAATAAAAATAGCTCACTCCATTTGACCATTTATATTATATATGGTCCCCTAACTGCTCAGGACATGCCAGGTCTCCTTGACACTTTATAGGAATTCACGCTTTGGTGGTCTCCTAGAGATTTCACAGTGGGGGCTGCTTGACTGCGGCTCTAACATCTGCAGAGACTTTGGAAGCATGCAGCCCAGGGTTGGTGCCTCACTCGTTTTTGAGAAGCCCTACTATGTAGTCTACAGTGGTTCATCTATCTATTTACATAGTTAACAGGGATGTTCACATTTTTATTTGAAAGAACACAAAAGCATTATAAATTAAAGTATGAAATTCTAAGTTTTATTTTCATTGACCTATAAAGAGTAGATAGATATTAGTGTAGCACTCTCACATTACAGTCGCATAACTTTTTTAATGAACTGAATTTTTTTGAAACTATATTTAATATCACTTAAGCTAGTCTTATTTCTTGTAAAAAATTTTTTGTAGATTGGCTTAATTGAAATAAATATATAAAATGATTTTACAATTAACATATCTACAATAGATATTAATTCACAATTCATATTAATTCAGATTCATTTTTGATATCTGAAGATAAGTCTAAAACAAAATTTAGATGATGGAAAATAATTAAACACAGTGTGATTAATGTAGGGATGGGCCATACTTTCCATGCTGAACACAACATCAGCAGCAGGAAGAAGCTCACTTCAACAGATGGACATAAATATCACAGCAGTGATTGAATGGCCAAGTTCATAGAACATTTGCTTTGCTAATTTTGCGACAGCTGCCTGTGAAGGCCTTTACTAGACTTTTCATCAATTCATTGTCTTCAGTCACAGTCTATATCTTCAATTTTGCATTAGAATTCTTTGCAAACATGTTAAACTGTAATATGGATCTTACTAAATCAGTATCCCCTTGTTAGGGTGTGCTCTGACATTTTTTAATTCCATTCAATTAAAAATATATTGTGCTACATTAAAAATTTTTTATTTTCTGTACAATGTTGTTTTTTCATGAATTACATTATATAGGTAGATCACAATCCTATTTAATAAGACATACTTATAAAAAATGCATTCATCAGGATAGGACCTGAATACTGTCAATGTCTTATTTTTAACATCTGATGATGCAGTAAGTATAACCATGCTGTTGAGGAGTCCCCATATCTTGGCTTGCTTGGGGAATCTTATAAAATCTTTTTTTCCCAGTGATATAAATGAATCCCCTTTTTATAGTCAGAATGAAGCACACAGTCTTCCTGTTTTAGTCATCCTTTTTCTTCTTCTTAATCTACTTTAGGCAATTATCACAACAATTCCTATACACACTGTGGACTGTTCCAAGAATAGAGCACCACCATAGTACAGGTATTAGTTGGCAAGGGGGCAAGAGAAGACTAATGTGAACTTTGTATATTTAGTCATAAGAGTTCAAACGTGATGAGCAGATGAGGGATGCCTACTGGAATGTTCTGAAAAGGAGAAGCATGATATATTTGAAGAATGTGATGTTGTTGTGGATTTGTGGATTATAATCCTAACACAAAACCCCATGAGAACTCTTTTACTATGACTACCTGATATTTTCATATCTGATGATCACATCTGTCAGTCCTCAATGTCATCTTGGTTCAAAGAATATCTATCTCTACTTAAAACTTTATAGCAATGAATTAACATACGGCCATCACATCTATAATTGTCAGAAACAAAGGATTTTCTCTGGAAGAAAATTTCAACAATTTGAATGTTATAGGCCAGAGTACCTAGGGTATTTGGCACCCAAAGAAGAATTTGTTGCTCCACGACTTGTGTTTCTCCAAAACCCCTCACCACCTCTTGTGCATCTACTTACCTCTGCATCGCGTTTTCAATTTTTTTTTACCCACAAACCTCTTTTGTGTCTCTCCTTACCCCTACATCCCCTTTTTGTAACTTTCCTTATCCTTGTAAGTCTTTTAGACTTAAAGATTTTTTGGTCAATTGGGTTAGCTGAATTCCCAATCTTGAAGCTGAAATGCTCCCAAATCACAGACCAAGTGAGCCATACAAACCTGAGCATGTTTGTGATTCTGAATTCCACCTGTGACACTAAACAAAAAGATGATCAATGGGAAAAAAAGAAGATTGAAGGCTAGGGGACAGTCACTAAATGTTTAAATGAGAAGTGAGAAATATAGGGGAAATGACAGAGCAGTAAACTAAATCTATATTTATATATCATATATATCATATAAACAAATAATATATAAACTTAGATGTTTTTTTTACTGTTCCCCTTGTCTTTCTCTCTATTTGTTAGATTTTCTCGTTTGTTCTGTGAACCAAATGGCAAGAAAATGATCTTATCAGTGTACTGTAAAATATATTCATACATTTATATTATGAATATATTGCAGTATACTGATTGGTCGAATTAGATCGTCTCAAAATTTTTCTATTTTGTGAAAAAATGGTTCAGCCAAACTGAATTTTCTCACTGTGCAAACGGGTAATGTCTTTTCATACTTCAATTACCCCTTGGAGAATGTCCATGGAACCAATCCAAACACATTGCACTTCATATGTGGAAGTGAAAGATAATTTTTTAGCACAGAGATTTGTATGCTGTTACTCTGCAAGATCAAGATGAAAATCTTTCTGCGTCTGTTGTCACATCTGAGTAAATTACAGAAACTCTCTTTATTTCCACCCTGCATGGTGATAAGAAATGCACTAGACAGTAGAAGTATAAGATATTGCGGTCCATTCCTTTATTATTCCTCACATTAAAATAGTTTTTACCTCATAACAGGAATTCCATTGATTAGCCCAATAAATTATAACCAGGATAGTTTTTGTCTATCAGGGCATCATAAAATGGGGACCAATGATTGAGTATAAAATCAAACTGAGATGAGGAACAATAAGACTGCAGAGATAAAAATCACGGATGTGGGGGCGGAGCCTGGATGCCAAGCTGACAAGACTTGCATGCCTGAGCTCCACAAACCAGGTAAGAAATTCGACGATAAACCCAGGCCGCTTCCTCACCTGAACCAGTGCCGACATTGTCCTAGTCAAGGGAACAACGGCGCACCCAGTGACACTAAACTTTGGCGCTTCACCTACCGGAACGCTGCCATTGAGGCTTGCGGCCTACACAAGTGTGGGCTCCAGAGAGACGGCCGCTCTCTGAGTCCTTTACCTGGCAGAGTGAGTCCAACGACAGGCTTCCCCCCCCTTTGGACCGGTGGGAGTCATCTCTGTCTCCCCTGCCACACTCCTTCTGACCCAGCTGGCTATATGCTGCTGACCTGCTACACACTCAAGCTAACGCAATCATGGTTAAAATGGCAGCTGCACTCGATTTCAGACAGCCTAACAAATCACACCCGGCGAGACCCAGGCCAGACCCCTTTGAGCGACTAACACTTAACGTAGACACAATCCTGGCAAGATTCTGGGTGAAAATGGAGGCTCATGAAGTGGAGACATCGCACAAGTTACAGGAGACAGGGCTTCGCACCGACCTGCAAGAGGTGAGCGGGTCCCCTCTGGGCGCACCCCCCGTCAAGCATTTGGAAATACTCCATCAGGCCCTCCTGGGCATAAGACCACCAGGGATAGAATACCCTTGCATTTGCCATGGAGGCTGAAGTACCACCGCCGCTGGCGGCTACGTACCACCAGGAGCTTCTGCCGTCCTTTGAAAGGGAGAGACTTGGCCTTGTGTTGGCAAATCCGAGTATGTGGCCGGGGCTGGAGGGCTCCCACGCTCGACTCCTGACTTGAAATGCCCCCTGACAGCCTCCACGCCTCTCCCAACCGGGGAATAGGCTGAAGATGGACTCTCTGGACGGGGTTAACCCTTATCCCACCACTGAACTGTCTGCTGCTGCAACTTATTGGGTTTCTAATGTTTACTCTTTTTATGTTTACTCTTTTTATGGTAATCATTACTACTACTACTCACAAATAAGGTGCCTTGTCGGGAAATCTTGTGCCTCCATGGCCAATGTAGCTATGATTTTTGGGAGTGTTGCCCGGGGGGTTATTCCTTATTACTGTCTTCGTGCAGTATGGCATGTTTTATAATTTAATTGTTTTGGGGCCGACTTATCACTAAGCTGAGCATGCTGCAATAACATACCTATCGCATGCAAAAGGTAGACTCGATGTCCCTTTAACGGTGGTTAACCCCTACCTTACTATATATGGTGTTAAGCTGTCTACCTAACCCTGACATCACTGATTTACCATAAGCTATTCCCCATATACATAGCAAGTAATATGCCCTAAGATGGGCGGTGTACATCCTGCGACAATACTCTGATAATCCACTCATGTTCATACTGTTACTATCATATGTGCATATCTAACACATTTTTGTTGTGGCTACACCAAGGTTTTCAGTCATACTTGCTAAGGCATTATCTAGCTAATCCTCCACTACGTCTCTAGACATGTTGAACAAGCCAGTTGCCTATATGTTCAGTATTATTATTTTATTATTTTATTTTAGAATTTGGGCAGATTCAGCGAATGGTCTAGCTGAATTATTCTGGGCTGCGCACAGACAAGCTATGTTTCGGCTAAGCTTGTGGCTCCATAATATCACAAAACTACCAGCTTGTTTATGCTAAATGAATAACCTGTTTGTCTTATCTCACAGCTGACATGTTAGTTCCACTCTTGCTAAACCTACATTAAAATATAAAATGTGTAATGTTATATTATGTTATATTATACCACTCAAAGGTCGCTAATATGTTGACCATTATGCTTGCAATCGCTGTCGTGGCATTGCTTGTTGCTTTTCCTTTAATGCACGATAAAATAAAGAACTATTAAATAAAATCAAGGATGTGCATAGTAATTATACAGGAGAGATTCCTTCCCTCGAGAGGTGCATATTAATAACTGTCAGGAATTGAAAGTTAAATGTATATCTCATAATTCTGAGAATATAGAGGTTAATAAACTGTCTTTAGGTGGAAACAGAAATTAATGGAAGCCCTCCAGTCTAGAAGAGATGTGTTCTCAAACAGAAACATCTATGTAGGATGTGCTCAGTGTGCCCAAACAGACCAAATTAGTGATTCATCTCTTTTTAGAAACAGAGATCTTAAAGTAATGAAGTAGTTAAGCTATACCGCCATTCATTAATGTATATCTTAGAAGCATGATATATTCATATTCTGTCCTCTGCAGTCTCTTCGTGAAATGATCAGTTATAGACTTACAGCCTCAAGTGACTCCTTGGAGACATCTATTTCTAACAGCTGGAGCTATTTCTGCTAGAAAGATCCTATGTCACATTAAATAGCTCATGGGAGCAGGTGATGGCAAATCCATTTAAAAGGCATTGAACAAGATGGTGGGAAAGGTGACATTTAAAATATAGTCATATTATATGAACGTAAGCTATACAGAATACGTCTACTGTTAAGATGCTAGTCATTTATGAATGTAAATGGCTTTAAAATGAAACAGTATAAGCAATCAGCCAATCAGCAAATACATAGAATTCAAAATAAGGATGAATTGCCAGGAAATACACAGGAAACCAAAATCCAAAGACACATCCACTTCCAGGGATGTGTCCAAAATCCAAAGACACATCCACTTCCAGGGATCCTTTTTAATATTAGCTGGTACCATGTGTGCTGGGTTGATGATGTTGGGGATTTTTAGTGGACCAATTAATTTACCAGTTTGGGTAAATTCTAAGAATAAAGAATTTCGATAGCTATAGCATTCATACTCAAACTCCTGTAAATGTGTTCTTCGATACAAGTTCAATGTGTTTTAATATTTCTGTCTTTTTAAACATTTCTGGACTACTCATTTGGCAGAGTCCTGGCAGCATAATAAACATGTAAACTAAAAATAAAACAATCGTGCCATTATTTACTGTCAAGGAAAGTTAGCATGCTGTCAGATAATGTAATGCACAATTCTGTCTTCATTTATTTATTTATTAAATGTAAATATGAATCTATGGAGCCTTTATTAAGGAAGTCAGGCATACTAAGTCAATTCATAATTTCCTGCTATGGGTATTCTTGTACATTTCTAAATTTGAAGAATAATGATGACCTTGAGAGAACAAGGTCTCAGTAGGCATGCAGGGAAAGAACGCCCGTAGGATACGATCATATAGCTAATTTTATGCACTTACCGGGGATTTTTTTTGCCAAATTAATAACTTATTTGGTGAACCGATAAATATGCTGTGAAACTGCAATGTGTTCAATGGTCCAGGAGCCAAAGGGTAATCCGTGGAGATTTGTAAAAATGTATTTTCATTAGTATGTCTATAATTTGCTACGATCAAATCTGTTTTTAAATGTAACAATCCAATAATGGAAGTGGAACATGGTGTAATGTAATTTAGGTTTGTTATTGTTACATAGAGATATTCTATACAATAGCGGAATGATTTGTAATAATATAAAATGTAATATAAAAGACTTGAACACCATAGAAGCACATTAATATCTTTTACATGACTGAGAAGTAGGACAGTTTTGTATACAATTCCTCCCTTCAGCTTTTTTTCTATGGCTCTTATGAATGCCTCCTGGGCTAAATATTGAAGCTTTAGCTCTGTAGTGTGCTAAATCTGTTTGATGATTTATTTATTTTATTTAGCCAGCTTCCGAATGCAGTGTGCTAATCTCTTAGGCAGATTATTGCAACCAGAGAACTTTATTTGATGTGTTAAATCACCATGACCTTTTAAATTGGACTCCCTTCTATCATAGTTGCTTGTTTCCTAAGTAAACTCATTAAATATGGCATACAAAATTTATAACAGGCCTAACAAATATCTGTAAAGGTAACTGTGCCATATGACCGTATTTAGTGGTGTGATTTTAATATATTTACTCTTTTTGTTTTTGGTCTTGTTTTATAAAAAAAAAAAAGTATTTTTTGTGTTTTGTAAATAGAGTCTATCAAAATGTTTTTTTTTTCTTCCATATTTATTATGCATGCATGTGTAATGCATAAAAATATGCAGGTCATTTTAAGTGTACACATTAATGTTTCCTTCAAGAAAGCCAGAATAGCAGAATAATTAATTTTTAGGTAAAGTTTGCAATCATAATGCATGTTTTCATCTTCCAAGAGCAGGTCTAATGTGAAGGCAGATGTGTGATCATATACTGATAAATAAATGTATGCATATGACAATGATATATGTGTAGTGTCAAGAATTGCCATTTTCAGGTACATTTGCCTAAACCTTACATACTAATGGATCATTGTTTGACATTTACATACCCAAGAGCACTCTTATCATTAGAATAAAGGGATTTTTTCCAGTTATTATTCTGAAAGGATTTATTTTCTTAAATATGCCTGATTGTAAGGTCTCAAAACAGAGCAAAAAAAAAAATCTGCTAATTCTATATTATGTTTCTTAATACAGGCTGTTTTCTCATTGTATATTTAGCTATGCAATTAATTCAGAACTTTCAAATTATAATGTAGGCATGTATTCACTATACAGTTTATTCTGCAGAAATTCAGAATTGCATTTTTTTAACTTAGTATTGCTATTTCCTGATCGATTTTCAACAATAAACACTGGTTAATAAATCTTTCCCATAGATAATACAACTGTGTTGCACATTAGTACTAAAAGCAGTTGAATAGAAAATTAGTCATGAGGTATTTTTTATATTTTTTTCTGAAGGAGCTTCTTGGCCCATGTAAGTGTGATAACTGGAGCTGTATAACAAAAGCTCAAGTATTAGCAGGCCTTAAGTATATGATGTGTGGTTTATTGGCTCTAAAGCTAGTAGAGAGATCAAGGCCCCATTAAGGTTCTTGGGCTAGACTTCTCACATAAAGTGCCATGGAGTACACTGTTAGTTTATTGTGATTAAAAAGACACTCTACTTATACTCTGAGCTCCAACACATCATTAGTGTAATGATAGATTTTGGCATCACAGTAATTTAAATCTCTTTAATTCTACCAGAAAAAATAATAATAATGCAACCTTCCTCTTATTATTTAAGCCCTTTTCCATTAGCATGGCTTTGAAATACTTGAAGATAATAGGAGAGCAGTGTTTGGCTGTGATGGTGGAGTCAAGTCAACAACTCAGTTTACATTGAGCTCTCGTTGGTTGAAGTACAGTGTTTACTTTCCAATCAAGAAGAAATTTTGTAAAAAAAAGCTATTGTGCAGAAAGCCACAGAATATTTTCTTTAAAATATAAAAATAAAATAAACCTAATAAGTTTTCAATGAGGAGAAAAACACTGCATAACCATGAAAACATGGTCAAATGCTCCAGATGAGACTGGGTCTTCTGAGTTAGTGAGCCCTCTTCCTGCTGTGTTTATATGAGTGAAAGAGATGTATTTTACATCTCCTCTATAACACTGTTCCATGGTATTGCCTATGCTCTACAATTCATACATGATGGAGAAAAGAGATATGGCTAGACGTCACTGGTAATAAAAGCAAGAATGGGCTCTGCAAGGATAGGGAAATGCCTAAGTAAGATATAGGTCAGACAGGTTATAGCTTTATAACATATGTTGGTGGTCGCGCACTCAATCCTTTGTCCTGGAATTCAGGGTGCTCCAATGGACAAGTCCCAGTACCAGGTGGACCAAGCATAAAATTTAAATAGAAGAAATGATCCAGGCACTCCAGCAAATTCCAAATATAAAGGCAATACTTATTGGAACAAGGAACCAAAAAGCAATGTTTCAACCCCTTAGTACCTTTGAATTCTTATTTTAATGAAAAACCCTAATAGTGATCACTACATTTTAGCACCTGTTATAGAATCGATTAAAGAGTTACTTCAACCAACCCCCCCCCACCCCCCAAAAAAAAAAAACATTAGCGATTCTGCCATGGAAATGGACATGGGGAGAAATGTCCTGTAAGTATGGATAATAATATTCAAATTTTTTCTTTCCAAAGCATTACTGAGACAGTGGATTAAACATTTAACTTTGACTTGATGTAGAGTAAATATAGGAAACTTGGAAGAGGGGATAAATGGAAGAAGCCAATATTGGGTTACTCCAAGAATCATAACCGTTACTACTACAGCCCTCTGGTGATTCATTGTTGGAGAGCATCAGCTATACACTTTTAGCCAATGAATGATCATCTGTGCAAGGAATATGCACATAATTGACACTAGCCAGCCTGTACCTATCGTTCTAGGATGACTGATGATGCTGCCAGAGGTGGAGAAATACTGAGTAAGGAACTTATGAGTGGCTCCTACTTCTGCCAGCCGGTGAAAATGCTTATTGTTGTTATTATTATAGGGCCAGAGAACTGACCATCCTCTGGTACAATAATAATAGCAATTATTATAAGGACTAGAGGATACACAGTTCTATGGCCCCATTAAAAATAATAAAAGCATAAGATTTGCTCAGTTGTCTTTATGACTCTATGGCTCCCTGGGACTAATTAAACAAGGTCATTTACAATCACTTGTTTCTTAAATTTTAACCTACCCACCTACTACTAAGCTACCCCTAGCTACAGACCAGAAATATTTTCCTATCTAATCCCCACACTCTACGTAGTATTGATGGGGGGTTCTTAACCTAAGAAAATGGTGGGAAAAAAACATTGATTAATGATTACTTTTTGTTTTTTGACAACTAAAACAATGGGCAAAAACTCCCATCATATATACTTAATAAATATAAAAAGGAATCTAACAGATACTCGTTCCTTCAAAAAAACCTAAAAAAAAAAACCAAATGATAAGTTTTCTCTAGCTGCTTGAAAGGTCCACACTGAGTGATTTTTTTTTTTTTATTACTGGAAATCAACGGATCCTATTAGTCATAGAGGACATGATAACTGAGCATTCTGGGGCCTTCATTATTATAATAAGACTAGAAGATAGGTCATACTCTGACACTAACAGGTTTGAACCAGATGACTAGTATTACCCAGGGAAGGGAAATACATGTCACAGACAAAAGTGAAACATATAATTGAACTCAAACATATCAAGTGTTGAAGGCAATTTCTGCATTGAATTGCAAACCATATTTACATGTTCAGTATCCAGATTGGAAGTACATCATACCATGACCAGTGTGAAATTCATTTTTAAAGAAAAATTATGGTTAGCAATGACACCCTAGATATTTACATATAACATCTTACTGAACATCATGGGTTAGGTATTCTTGCAAGATCTGGGGGTCCAATGTTAGCCTACAATAAAGCATACAATAAAGCATTTTAATACTTGTTGCATATTCAATTATTACAACACAATTTATACTTTAATAATCATAGACAACGTTTATTATAGCTTGGATTTTCTTCTTTCGATACACTCAATAGAAGTCAAAGGATGGCTGCTTCTTGGGAACCATTGCTTGAAGGCTACCCTTCCCTCTGTGTTTTGAGAGGGTAATGTAGTTTGTAAAAAGCTTCAGATGTTGAAATAACTCCTTTGTATATGTTGCTACCATGGAAAACCATTGCACAAGGCTAGTTACATTACTAAAATATCGATTTAATAATTTTTCCTGTGCAAATACATTGTGACATTAGTTTAAGTGACAGTTGATATTCTGCAAATCTTCCTTGAATACAATATCTTCAGATGGTGGTAGAAGAGAACTGGAGTCTTGCTTTTGATGTCCTTGCCATATTGCTGACACTCTTCAGTCAACATTCACCATATCATCTTCCTCTGGAACACTTCCTATTAAGGGTTACATGTACGTGCCCTCTATGTGTGCTTGTGTGAGTATTTTTCTAAAGCACAATGCATTTGTGGAACGTAAACTAGAAGTAAGAGACATATACGTAAGGCATCTAACTGTATGTACAAAACATGACAGTTTTATATATATATATATATATATATATATATATATATATATATATATATATATACTCGTTCAGCTACAAGGAGAAATGTTAGTATCATGACACAGACCAATATTAACTAACTTTCATAAAATTTACTCTAAAATTTAGCATACAATATATATATATATATCGGAAGTAAAATACTTACAGATACTTAAACTCAAACGTACAAAGCATTACACTCCAAATGCTTCACTTGTTGCTGTTAAAAATATTGAATGTCATTATAGTAACTCTATATTAGCCCATAGTGATGTACCGAACGGTTCGCTGGCGAACGGTTCCTGGCGAACATAGCATGTTCGCGTTCGCCACGGCGGGCGAACATATGCGCGGTTCGACCCGCCCCCTATTCGTCATCATTGAGTAAACTTTGACCCTGTATCTCACAGTCAGCAGACACATTCCAGCCAATTAGCAGCACACCCTCCCTAGCAGACCCTCCCACCTACTGGAAGGCATCCATTTTAGATTCATTCTCAAGCTGCATGCTTAGTGAGAGGAGGGAAAGTGTAGCTGCTGTTCATAAGATAGGGAAAAGCATAGCTAGGTTAGGGTTAGGGTATGCTTTTTAAAAAAATTTTTTTTCTATGTAATGTAATTGTACTTAGTTGTCTGCCACTGCTGCCAGCTTCTGTGTCAGGCTCACAGTGCATACTGTGCCCATTTTCCCAGTCAGTGCCACCACTTACATCTGGTGTCACAATAGCTTGGATTTAAAAACAAAAAACTTTTTTCACTGTTATAGATTGAATAGCAGTCAGTTGTCTGCCACTGCTGCCAGCTTCTGTGT
>OW240916.1:89674972-89722500 GCA_933207985.1 Pelobates cultripes | reverse complement strand
TATAAATGGCTCCACCTGCCACCCGTACAGCAACAAAGTCTCCAGTTAGGAGGACCAACCAAGCATCTTCTTCCATCTGCCTGTTACAGAAATTACTGCCGTGTACACGACCACTGATAGGAGACGCGGAAGGTATTAAACTGATAAAAATAGTACTAAACACACCACTCCTATCTGGTGTCACATTAGCTTGACCGCGCAGTGCCCCAAATTTGAAGTAAGAGGACTGACCAAGCCTCTTCTTCCATCTCCCTGTTACAAAAATCAATGCCGTGTACACGTCCACTGATAGGAGACGCGGAAGGTATTAAACTGGTAAAAATAGTACTAAACACACCACTCCTATCTGGTGTCACATTAGCTTGACCGCGCAGTGCCCCAAATTTGCAGTAAGAGGACCGACCAAGCCTCTTCTTCCATCTCCCTGTTACAAAATCAATGCCGTGTACACGACCACTGATAGGAGACGCGGAAGGTATTAAACTGATCAGAACAATACTAAACACACCACTCCTTTTTTTTGGTGAGGCTTTACAGGACAGAGTGCTTCTCCACGGGACATGTTAACTCACGGGCAGCTGGCTCATCAAGGAACCACAACAGCTTTCCATGTACAGGTAAGACACGTGCAGCCGGTAAGGGTTCAGGCTCTTCTTCCTGGAGGATACGCTGCAAGCCTGTTGAACGAGGTGACCTTGCTCGGGTCCCAGGTGTACGGTTCCTAAAATGGCTGCTATATACACGTCCACTGATAGGAGACGCGGAAGGTATTAAACTGATCAGAACAATACTAAACACACCACAAATAAGGTTTCTCTCCTGTATGGCTCCTCAAATGATGCTTAAGATTAGAAGCGCTGAAAAGCATTTCTCACACTCAGAACAAAAATATATTTTTTTAACATTCTCTCCACTTTGAACGAAATGACGTTTGGGAAGAGATTAACATAATTAAACACAGGCAGTAAAAATACAGTTTTTAGCCATACCCTGTAACTTTAAAACTACACATCCCATCTCCATAATTACATATTTGGAATCAGCACACTTAAAACATAAACATAACCAAAAATCAGCCAAATCCATCCAGGGTTAAAAAGTTAGCTGGAGGTCCCTTTATGACCGACCGCAAGCACATTTTCCTGCCCAAAACAGTTCCATAGATTTGGGCTGTGAGGTCGGTCTATTTCAGAAAGTTGAAAAACGACTCAAATACCATCGCTAATGGGACTTAGTCTCTGCAGCTGAAATAATTACTGAAACCAAGTGGGAAAATAAGGGCAGCAGGCACAAAGGGTTTGGTATTCAGGTCTGTACTGCCAGGGACACGGCCTTAAAGGGGCAGTGTCCCAATCTTCCTGATGTCCCAAAAAAGGTGTTTAAAGGGCCAGCACCAGTCACATAAAGAGCCCATAAGCCCCAATATGCCCACCGACAGTCTTAAAGGGCCATACACACCAAATAAAAGTGTATACATTTTCACAATCTCCCAGGGGCCATAGTCATGCGGGAGGAGGCTGGCAAATAGGCTTCTCCACAACCCAGGGAAGCAGGGCAATTTGCCATTTAAAGGGCCCGTTACAAATAGCAGTTTGTAACAAGGTGTCAATCCATATCTGCCAAGTGACCCGATGTAGGGGGACCAGTCCCTATTCTGCTCTGTGTCAGTGTCTATCAGGGAACCTTAGGACAGGTGTCAATCCATATCTGCCAAGTGACCCGATGTAGGGGGAACAGTCCCTATTCTGCTCTGTGTCAGTGTGTATCAGGGATCCTTAGGACAGGTGTCAATCCATATCTGCCAAGTGACCCTATGTAGGGGGACCAGTCTCTATTCTGCTCTGTGTCCGTGTGCATCAGGGGCTCTGAGGACAGGTGTCAATCCATATGTCAAGGTGTCAATATGTCATATGTCAGGTGTCAATCCATATTGATTGTGATTTAGGAATGTTAGGTGATTTCTGCCCTTTATGGATTAAAACCAGACTCTGTATCAACTGTGTAATTTTCCATGGGAGTTTTGCCATGGATCCCCCTCCGGCATGCCACAGTCCAGGTGTTAGTCCCCTTGAAACAACTTTTCCATCCCTATTGTGGCCAGAAAGAGTCCCTGTGTGTTTTAAAATTAGCCTCCCCATTGAAGTCAATGGCGTTTCGGGCGGTTCGCCGGTTCGCGAACATTTGCGGAAGTTCGTGTTCGCCGTTCGCGAACCGAAAATTTCGGGTTTGCGACATCACTATTAGCCCACACTCATATTGACACAATGTTTGGCTAATGTTTGTTACTAACCCTCGTAGATGCATACATGCTGTGAATTATAACTTCCATTCTCTCAATGGCTCCGAGTGATGGAGTTTGAATAAATAACATCGTCATTTTAGTGATCAGTTGTAATAGAGATACTAATACTTTCATATTCAAAAGGGAATGTGATAAGTTGTGTTAAAAAAGAGCTTTTTCACCATTGAAAGATATGTCTAGTTAGTATTTCACATAAAAAGTTCACACACTTAATTACAAATATAAATGTTCTAGTTTAATATTCTTTGTGATTTAAGTGAAAAAGGGGCGATGACTTACATGAACAGACAAAATATGAATATAATTTTCCTTAATCAATTAAATAAAACTATTAATACAAACTACATTAAAATACAGTAATCCTTTACTTGAATTGATTATTTACGGAGTTATTCACTTCAGACCGGATTTTGTCCAGATAGATTTTGTCCAGATAAATTACTGAATTACTATTGCAATGGTAATTGTTATATTTACTAAAGCCAACAACAGTCGGAATTTGATTGGTTCGAGGAATCTGCAGCAATTGTCAGGATACATCTGGTGTTCATATTTAAATAATGTCGCATACAAGGTATGGGATTTAGAATATTCACAAAGCACTGATTTTCAACTGAATAAGGACTGAATGCATTCAGCAAGAATGCACATTTACAAATTGCCATTCACTTGCTTTCATGCAAGCAAATTATAATTTGAAGTACTTTGCTCACTGACAGTATCAACAGCCAGCCAGCAAATACTTAAATAATCAAGAAAAAAAGTCACTACACAGAGTGTATACAGGTTGCACCTAATAAATAAAGAAATACCAAACTTATGTTGATATCCTGCAAAATGGATTAGAAAAAAAGTGCAATTTATCAACAGATGGTCGTCATTCTTTAGTGACTATTTTCTGTATGTAGTATAAATCCAATGTTTGGTAATAAAAAAACATGCACATCACTTATTTATTATAATTATTGATTATTCATTATTGATTTTAAAGCAGGGATCCAATTCAAATTCTATTATTTTAACATAGGTGTGCACAGCCTGTTGCATTAGGGTGTGCACCCTAAAGCACAAACACACACGCAGCGTGTATATGTATTTTTATACATACATACATACACACACATATATATATACAAATACAAATATATAGTGTGCAGGTGTGGATTGTGAGCGGGAAAAAGTGGGGGGTGGATTGTGTGGGCTGCCGTGGTTGGGCGTGGAGGGGCAGCGACAGGGGGTAGGAGTGAGGGCAGCTTACAAGAGTTACGGGTAGACGGGTAGTGACAGGGTTAGGGGCAGGAGGGGCAGTGTACAGGGGTTAGTGGGCAGAGGGGCAGGGGTAGTGATAGGGGTTGGGGTAGAGGGGCAGTGACAGGGGTTGGGGGAGTGGAGGCCTGAAAAAGGCTAAGGGGCAGAGAGGCAATGACATGGGTTAAAGGGTAGAGGGCAGGACAGGGTTTAAGGGGGTAGAAGGCAGGACAGGTTGGGGTAGAGGGGAAACAGGTTGGGTGGGGGTAGTGACAGGGGTTAGGGGGTAGAGGGGTAGTACAGGGCTAGGGGTAGTGACAGGGGTAGGGAGGGTAGGAGGAGTTGGGTGGGGTTAGGGGTGTAGAGAGGGGCAGTGGCAGGGGTAGAGGTGGAGAGGCAGGACAGGGTTAGGGTAGAGGGCAGTGGCAGGGGGGTAGGGTGGGGGGGAGTGAGTGACAGGGGGTAGAGGAGGCAGGTAGTGACCGGGGGTAGTGGGGGGTGGGGGGCAGTGAATGATAGGGGGCAGAGGGGGGTTTAAATACCTGCCCTGGTGGTCCAGTGGGCGCCCTTCCTCTTCAGTCTGTAGCTCCACATGGTGAGTCTCGCGATCTCCAGGCAGAGCATTGCCGTGCAGGCTGGAGATCGCGAGACACCTCAGTCTGCAGCTCACTCCCGGCAGACAGAAGGGGGCCTCGCACCCAGCAGCATTGTGGGCAAGCCGCCGGGCCCCCTCCTGTGTCAGGTCCTCATTCATAGACTGAGGACCCGACATGTTAGTCTGCCCAAAGGTAGTGCAGAGGTGTGATTAGGCTGTGCCCAAGTATTTTAATATAATTCTGTGAACCCAGTAAATAATTCTGATTTGGTTGGCCAGATGGCTAACAGTGACCCTTAAATAAACTGTCAGTCACTCTGCAAACTATTTTTATTAGACCAATGTCTTTCACAGAGACTGACTACTCTTGAACATGAATGTAAAATACTAGTTATATTTTTCTCATAAAATGTACATTAGAGGAGGCTAATGGCAAGCATGGTACTCATATTTTACTATTAGACAATTTGTGACACTGGTCTTCAATCATGATGATAAAACACTTAAAGAGCACAACAATAATATAATAAATATCAGCCCCAAGTGCTGTCTGAAAGAGGTAAGTGGGTATCTTTTTGCTACCTTGGTCCTGACATAGAGAATTGAAGGGAAGCTATCTGAAAGTGACAGATCCTTAGGATTCCTTGTTTTCCAGCCTGAATATTGAAACTGCCTGGTATCTTAGTTGTGAATAGGAACAGTGAGATGTGTTTGTCAGAAGAAAGTTCTATACCTAATATACTGATT
This sequence comes from Pelobates cultripes, assembly GCA_933207985.1. Classification (NCBI taxonomy): domain Eukaryota; kingdom Metazoa; phylum Chordata; class Amphibia; order Anura; family Pelobatidae; genus Pelobates; species Pelobates cultripes. Next base: position 89,717,608 of record OW240916.1, on the reverse strand, counting down.
CAGCTATGTGCAGTATATCCAAATAGAGGTCTCCAAAGGCAAACCCTTCAAAGTCAAAATGTGGGAAATTCAAAAACAACTTGGTTTATTCACTAAAACATGAAGTGTGGTTAATTCAAACCTAACTTTTGTAATGTAAAATAAAAATATCCAAGTAGAAAAATATTTTGAGCTCCAATAATTTCCCAGTAAGCCTGTTTTGGTCTTAATTTAGAAAAATTGTTTGAATAGCGGTTTAGTAGAAGGTAGCTATGGCTAGTCTGAATGTATTATGTCAGCCAGTGCTTCACTATCTCTGTGTGATCCTAGCAAAGTGATCATCCAGATGTATCCAGGGTGAAAGCAAATCTGCATCATCCATGGATTAGATCTCTGGTTGCGTTGCACAATGTGATATATTGCAGCAGTTTTATCCAAAACATCCATTATGACATCATATACAGCAGTTAGCATCATATACAGCAGTTAGCATTAGCTAATGAAGGGGAGGATTGTATTCACTTAAAAAAAAAAAATATTGCTTCTCCTCCCCCAGAAAATCCATCTAATAGTAGAGTCCACATCCTGAATAATATTGAACAAGCAATACTCTCTGTGTGCATAGATGCTCTATGCAATAATATATAGGGTTATAAGATACTATCCATGCAGTGATTGTATAGATATTTATGTCACTCATTGTTTTATGTTTATCAACTTTATTTGTCCTGCAATGAGGATTTTTTTAAAACAAAAAGCAGATTTATTTCAATAGTTAGTCAAAACAATATTCAGAAATAGTTTGCAGTAGTTCTCTTTGGATTGTGCAATGTTTACCAGTCTATATAAGTTTTATTTTACTCAGGTTCAATCAGAACTCTTAATGAACAGTTATTTTCATGCATTGTCGTAGTTCCTCAGTATGATTAAGATTTATTATACGATATACAAACTAGTTTACGTATGAGAAATTTTAAATACAATATAGCATGTTTATATAAAATTCAAATTCGTAAAATGGAGAGAGAGTCAGACAGGGCAAGGTAAGTATAGCTGCAGTACAGGAGAAATTCTAGAGATGTGAAGGGGAGATACCAAAAGGAGAAAGGGAGAGAAAGTAATGGAGCTGATGTAGAACAACAGAACAGACTAGAAGATGATGAGTAGGATAATGGAGTCTAGCAGAGACAATGCTCTGGCAGGGAAGCATTGTAGTAAAATGATGCTTTACTGTCTTTATAACTCCACACAGCAGCAATTAAAAAGTTAAATGGCAAGTTTACATGCACTAGAAAAAATTAATAGGAACAACAAAACATAGGATACAGATAACCCATCGGCATGCAGTATAGCTAATATAAATCTGAAGCAGTTAATCCAAGTCCTGTTTCAAACTGCAACATCTAAAGACCATAAATGGAGAAACCTGATAAGAAGAATAAACATCAGTAGAAAAAAAACTAAAGGATTGAGTTAATGTAGGAAGGGATAATACTCTCCTCCTGCTTTTAATAAAATCCAAATATGATGGGGAAAATCTTAACATGTTATTGCAGCCAGGAGGCTCCTATTATGCTAGTTAAAAGCTATAATAAACATTACAAAATAAAGAGTAACACATTGTAACAAATTTACCATGAAAAACACATGAGAACCAGGATGGAAGTAGAAAGTTTTAAAATAAGAGTCAAAAAACCAATCAGCGGCATTTAGAATATCATAAAGGGAACCAGCTTAGGAAGCTTTGATAGACATCGCTCTCCTAGTGGAATGATGGCCAAATTTAGTAACATCAATCCTCTCTAGATTGCAAACCCATTTAGCAAGAGTAACTTAGGAAAGCAGGTAGCTGTGGTTTAAAATATAAAATAAGTAACTGTGATCTGACTGAATATCTAACCAAGGATGTTTTGGATATGTAGCATTTGAGACATTGAACCACACACAGATTAGGGTGTTTCATAATAAATGGATAATGAACTGATTTAATATTTGTTTTGGTACGTCTGAAAATTTTAAACTGATCCCCTTGATGGGCAAATTGTTGATGAGATATGTCTAAGACTCGTACATCTAATACTAAATTAAAATATTTTAAACAAAGTAGAATGGTCAGTTTAAAAGAAGGGAATTGTTACCTCATGCCCCAAGTAACTGGAAGATCAGACTAACATCCTGTGTTTTATTATATCTGGGAAGGACGGTCTGCGGAGATACATACCTCTCATCAATTTACAAACTAAAGGATGTTTTTCCATTTTTAAATTATCAATAGGATTATGACCTGCCGATGTGGCTGAACAGTATATATTAATAGTCTGATAGACCTTACTCAATTCAAATGATTTTGAGAGAAAAGAATGCCCAAAAGAAGAAAAATAGGAGAAAAGATTACTGACATACTAAACCAAACAAAACATGTATATTTTTACCACATATATTAAACAAAATAAAGATAAGGTATACATACAAAAACAAGATGGAGCTTCTTAAAATGGCAATGAAACAGATATTCTGGAAAATAAAATATAAACAATAGCGCAATACAGTAGTGCAAAGGAAATTGGAAATGTATATACAGTAGATTTTTCACTCACAAGCCTGGAGTCATAATCTCATATGACTCGGATGGTGTATGCCTTTGGACCATTTCAGGATGCCCAAATCCTTCTTTCAAGCAGGATTCCGTTTATCCTCCCCTTTAACCAACTCACAGACAAAAGTGCCAGGTCAGTGGTAAATTTCCAAAAGGGTGATGCTTTATTCAAAATAAAAACTTATAATAAAAAATGTTAAAATAAATTCAAATATAACAATTTGTGGTTTAAATAGGGCTATATAGTCCTTAAAAATCGCCAAAACGCGTTTCGCCTGGTAAAACAGGCTTCCTCAGTCGGCTTTTTTTCACTGTTCAGTCTTTTTCCAATTTTTAAAAGTCCGTTTGTTTTTACTTCCGGGTGAAAAATCTACTGTATATACATTTCCAATTTCCTTTGCACTACTGTATTGCGCTATTGTTTATATTTTATTTTCCAGAATATCTGTTTCATTGCCATTTTAAGAAGCTCCATCTTGTTTTTGTATGTATACTGTTGATTTTAAAGTGGTAGAGGGGACACCACTTTGAGGTGTATAGAGCTTCGGATTGACTATTTTCCACATTGTGCACATATTTGTTGTAAAATAAAGATAAGGGTATATACATCAATAACTGATATGAGTGAGTTTATTAACATATTTAAATGTCAACTCAAGGTCGCATCATTTGCTTGCTCATGCTCCTTGCCCTGTACATGGGGACAAGTGGGCAGGAGAATAACAGGAAATGGAGCTGAAAAAAAAGTGTCTGCCACCAGCGCAGTAAAGATGACAGGAACAAAGAGCAAAGTGCAATGCAGGTAAGAGAAAACGCACAGTGTGTGTTTCATAGACTGTGTGCCAGTCTGTTTCAGTCAGTATGTTTGTGTATGTCAGTCTGTTTGGATCTGTGTGGGTGTATGTATGGGTCTGTGTATGTATGTATGGGTCTGTGTGTGTGTGTGTGTGTGTGTGTATGTATGGGTCTCAGTGTGTCTGCATGGGTCAGTTTGTGTCTGTCTGGGTCAGAGTGTGTGTGTATAGGTCAGAGTAGGTAAATCTGCATGATTGGGGGGAACGAATGGGGCGGCAATTTATTTTTCTTGCCTAGGATGGCAAAAATCCTTGCACCTGTCCTGGTTATTTATAACTCTATAAAGTAAAAAAATATATAAAATGATATGGAAAAGGTGGACAATGCTAAAGACACAGATTTTCAAAAAGATTCCTGGATAGATAATATGGCTGAAAAAATTGTCTTACATGCTGACTGATTCATGGAAGCATAAAAAAAAAATCATTTTTTTAAATGCTCTTCGTTAATAAATTCACATTCAGAAACAGTACCTGTGTATGAGCTAACCTTCGCAGAAATTGCTTTATGTTTCATATGGACAGGAAAAATAAGTGCATTTACAGATGAAATAATGAAAATATTAAAATGTAATGAACTAACAAGTAAAACAGTGACTGGGAAGAAAACGTGAAAAACTATGAAAAACTAGCTATTATTATTAATTTTCCCCTAGTAAAGGAATGGTAGAGAATTGATTTTGAGACACATCACCTCGAATGTATTTCTGCATTTTCCAGATTTTTTATATATATATCTTTAGAATAAATCATTAAAATGTCATTTGAAAAGAAAAAAATATATAACATTTGTTCATTTAGGGTGAAATTTCACTAATTTTGTTGGTTAATATTGTAAATAAATAAGCCACTTCTAAACACGTCCATAGCTGTAGCAAACATAACTGTGCTGTACATTAGACTGATTATTCTAATTATTACAATATATTTAAAGCCTATTGGGGGAGATTTATGAAAGTGTTCAGAAATGGGTGGATCACTAATGGAATAGTGATTGCCCCATATTTTAGTACTTTAGACTACTTTTTGCAAGAGACCACTTTGATAAATATCTCTCAATTTGCTTCTAGCATGTTAGCATTGTATTGATATTCACTAGTTAGGGTGAATTCAGTTTTTATCAAAGAAACCCTTATTGTTTTATCACAGCATATCCCAATGTTTTTTTTACTGGCAAAATTAATAGGACTGTTCTTTGATTTTTATTTTTCAACATTGTATGTTCTTTTAAAAAGACATTTTATTTCTTAAAAAAAAGTCAAAAAACTGTTATTTCTACTCATTGCTGCTAAACTTGACATGTGTCACAGTGACCCAGTAGGCTTTGCTAGTATCGTGCTATATCTCCATGAAATTGCTTTTGATATGATTTTTTTTCTATTCTCTTTTTGTCCAATTTTGACTTACTCAAGCTAACTTTTTTTCTTCAGTTCCACATCTGAAACTTTACAAATACTATAATGAAGTACTTACAGAAATTACAGTAAATGTAGAAATGTTCAGAGCTATTTACATATAAACTGCAACATTGAAAAATATAAAGATTATATTGTTTTCTTTATTATATGACCTACTAATAGTATTTTTGTTAAAACAAAATCCATTTACATCAATAATGACAAGACTTGGGCATGTTAAAATTAAATAATTTCAGCCGAACCACTTCTACCGAAAATAAATAAATAAATTACATATTGGTCACATCACATTTGATCTGTAATTTATTTTTATTTTTTTAAATCAACATTTAGTGGCTGCCCCCTCAGCCATCATAAATAAATCACATAAAGCACATAACATTACTTAACAAACAGTGTATTAAATTTCAGTTGCCGGGGGTCTTGATGTTTATACTACGCACATACATTCAACAAATCTATCTTATAACTTCAAACTAGATATTGTTCAACCAAGCAATCTGTGTCTGTAGAACAATATACCATTTAATGGTTATAACACTATTAAATGAGTGCCCAAAATCCTGAGTGTAATCAGCTCACAAATCTGATAGATGAGTTTCTGTCCTGTGTATAATACTGACACCTGACCAGTTGCATTATATGATAGCAAAAAGAGAAAAGCAGAAGAGGGCACTAAATATTGAAGGAGAAAGATAAAGAGTTGTTTTAGAATGTATAGAATCTCTAATGCACTTATCTTTACTTGGTTTGCTCACACTTCAGAGTGCAGGTAGGCAAGATTCAGCACTCCAGATGTTGTGGACATCTCATCTTATTCTTTGCCAGCATTATGGCTGTAAGAAAATTATGGGAGATGTAGTCCACAACATCTGGATTGCCAAAGGTTGCCTTCCCCTTGTATATACTGATCAGTCATTCTTCTCCATCCTTTGTTTTTTTTGTTTTTTTTTAAACATACCACTATGTTTGGCACATCTATGAACCTTCTGCTTGCAACAATATGAACGCATAAAGTGAATAAAGTACTAAAGTGCTAATTGTGCCTGACACGCATTTCAGTGCTCTTATTGCCACCATCATCAGAGGCCATACAGCATTCGGCTTTGTATTTTATTAATAATCAGTGCTTTGTGAATCTTCCAAATTCTGTACTTTGTATAGGATTCAGATGCAAAAGAACCAATTTTAATCCGGACACTGAATGCACTCGGGCAACTGCTGCAGATTCGCTCAGGCCAACCAAATTCTAACTTATTTTGGCTTTAGTAAATTTTAGAATTGCCAGTGCAGTGAGAATTTGTTCATTTTCACTGGATAGTCACTGGATATTGTCCATCCAGAAAAAAATGTAGTGTTTAGTGAATAACACAGTGTATGACTTTTAACCTGGATATATCTATATTTAACCAGTTTAAATATTTAAACTGAAAGTGTGATATTCAGTTAGGATGAACTTCAATTCATGCATACATTTAAATGTACTATAACTCGAACCTGAGCCACGTGGAGCCATGGCAAAATGATTCCTAATTTGCTGGTGTAACTTTGGGGGTGATAAATGGTTCAGAAAGAGAGAAAAATATATTAAATTAATAGTTGTTTTTTTGTGTGTGTGTAAATGCTATGCTCAGTGAAAGAGGAATATTGTCACACTGGACAAGTTACACCAATGAAATCAGACTGCCCATTGCCTCTGAAAAGAGCAATGCAATGAAGTTTGATTGGACACCTTCTGGCAAATGTAGTCATTATCACCTACCCAATAGCCAATAATGTGGATAAAGAGTTAGGGATCAGCGGTTGAGCCTGTAGCCTGTATGCCTACCATCTCCCTTACAGAAAGGGGGTGGAGGAAGAAGGGGGGTATTAGCTGACCCTCCTCTGGTTTTATCTGGCTCCAACAGACCTTACTTTATTTATTTATTTATTGATGTTAGAGAGAACTGCCTCAAATTACTTTCTTACTTAATCCATCATCAACATAAGCCAATTGTTTTTCTATGTTTTCTCCTGAGCTACTAATTAACCTTTTTTTGTAAGAGACGACACACAAGTGGTCATCCCAAGTTACTTAATTGATTTGTACTGAGAATATCACTCGCTCATGATCAACTCATGAAAGCAAGACATTGTAATAACATGGATTGGACTGCAATATAAACTGATCACAAATTTCGGTACGAATAATTTGTTTTAGCAATGTCTTTTTCCATTTAGCACACTTCTCTTGTTTCACTTTAGTTTTTGATGGCTAGTTTTAATTGACCAAAATTGATTAATTAATGTTATGCTAATTGGTTTTCAAGCTAATTATGGAATTTTGCTCCAAGTATTTTAAACACCACATAATTCATATCAAGCCTAATTGATTATTTCACACAAATAAATACTTTATGACACAATTATTGTGGCGTAAATAGCCTTATGTCTTTAACCACTTCACTACCAGAGTGATGCATACACAGTTTTTGTTTTTATTTTGGAAAAATGCATAACAATGCAAATTTATATTGAATACAAAAGTCCCACTTACATTCTTTTTTTTGGCAAGATTTAGATCAAGGAAATCAATTGCACTGACAAATATTCCTATACATTTTTAAATGATTACTATAAATATAGCTATAGGAAAATAGAAAGCCCATTGTCTATTCTTCTATACAGTAAATAGGAATTATGTTTTTAAATTATTTTATTTATTTTTTTTACAAATATTAAACACAAACATATATAAGTAATATTTCACAAAAGGGGAGAACAGGGTAAATAAAAGGAAAACAATGAATAAGTACTCATGTATATCTATGACAAATATGTTGTTAAATACAATAAATGAAATGTTTAACAATATCAGTTACATTGACCTGTACTTACAATTTGTTTAATAACAAGTAGTAGTTATCAAATAGTATTATAACAGGTATACAATAACTTTAACAAGCAATAGATATAAAATATTTGACCGTAATGACCTATTCTACCTCTTTTTAACTGTATTCTTGTAAACCTGCCTTGCTTGACCTTAGTGTATCTGGAGTGAAGAAGGTTGCCTGATGGACATTTCACAGCTCTTATTTTCAAGGACCAAAAATATTATTTTGTTTTTAATGAGAATCGAGATTTCCAGTATCTTGGTAGAACAGAGGTTCCTGTTATTAAGATATGAACATAATTTTGGGTTAATTAATTATATTAGTAATGAATTTAAGTAGCCCAATTTCAGGGGAAAGAGTATCTATAGATGGGACTATTATTTGAATGAATGAAAGGATGTTTGCTTTTTACTACATTGCCACCAAATATGAGTCATAGTTCCCAATTCCTCACAATCCCTTCAACTGAGGTACTAAGAATTTTTTTTTTGTAATCTGTTGACACTAAGTACTACTAATTTTAAAAATATTTTTCAAAATGATTCAAACATTCTGATAAATCTAATCCCAATTGCAATTCCTTTTCCTAAGCCAACATTGTCACGAACACACCCTACTCCAAGAGTGTGCGTGACGTAGTTGTGGTGGTGAAAGGGTTAAAGTTCACTATATGTCTGCACTAGACCGGAAATAATGACAAAATCCCCCTTGACACCACCCACACTTAAACATAATAATATAACTATTACTATTTTAACGCTGCCACCACCAAGACAATTTGGTCCCCCAGGTAAATCAATAATACAACCCATCAAATATTACTTAATACAATATTTAAGGAATTACAGGAATACTAACTAGTCTCTTCAGGTAACGTGATTCTTAACCAGACAAAGGCAAAACTTAATAAATGAATGTTTATTATGAGCAAAAGATAGTCACAGTGCAGATAACAATATATGATAAACAAATTATTTACACCAACAACAGATAAAACAAAAAGGATAAAATACAGAAGTCTTAGGTTTTCAAAGTACAACTTCTGTCCAGGGGGTCTCTGGCAAGGAAAGATGGTGACTCACTCAAAATTAGATCTTGGCCCCAAGCAAGTACACAAGCACCCTTCAAGATTACAGGAGATATACCCTGTAAATTACCGCGCCTCACCCAGGGGTGGAGCCAAGGCGTACCTATAGAGATACTAAGTGACCACCTCCTTTGTTCCAGAAAACAACAAGCCACATATAAACTTTTGGTTTTATCTCCTCTACTGTACTTGCCAGATAAATAATAATTGCCTCTATGAATTTGTTATTATTTTCCCATTCCATAGACGTGTTGCACGACCCACCCATTATCCAATAGGACAGACAGCACAATTCCTGCCACACGGTTTAAGTTGTGCAACTCATGTTTAGGCTTAATTAAGAGAGTGGGCTTATCCCATTCCAAATATAATAAAAATGAGGCTTAATTATTAAACTGTGGGTAAGTATTAATGTTTCTCTTGGATAAAATACTGGAACACAAGGATCTTCATGAAACTAATCCCGTTACCATATGATTGAACTAGACTTTACAAGGTACATGCCAAATGGATGAATGGACATTCAGACTTTTTCCAAGTGTAGAACCTCACACCTTGCAGATCCTTGATTACTTCACATTCATATAGTAAAATCCTTTTCACATTGCTATGCCATTCACACTACCCCCTCTGTGGGGGTCCCAGCTTCAAAAGATGTAACCCCTGTTGACCTCAGCAATAGCATCTCTGTAATTTGTGCCATTTACTACACAAATTACATTAAAGGATGATATTCCATAGTGTAATAATAAATTATACACTCTTGCCGTGACAAACATGGATTCAAATTATTGGTTTGGAACAGTTATTTGGTTTTATAGTTTCATATAACTTAAACAATGCTGGTAAGGCCAATTTAATTGTAAGGAAAGACTGAGACTGTTCAGGCCGTTTAAATTGATGGAACCATGAAATATATTTAATAGATTGGTGCAGTAGTACTTCAGCCTCCATAAATTACTATTTAGGCATGCTAGAATTCAAATTGAGCTTGACAGATGCTGCATTAGTGGCTAAATAATAATCTTAGAAATCAGGAACACCCATCCCACCATATCTTATTATTTATTTTTAATGCAATCAGTTTATAAGAAATGTGGTTATATCGGAGTGATTCTTTTTAAAGAAATTGTTAAGAATACTTAGTGGAATAATTCTTATTAGATGTATTTTTTTTCGGAAAGTACCTAGTCTGCCCAACCATGACAATTCAAAATTGCCCCATTTGTCGAGTTCCCTCAGTTCTGGACACTTCAAAATTCAAGGAATACATGTTGGACAGGATGTTTGCAAGGTTAATGATAAGACAATATATAAATATATATAAATTTACTAAGCACCTCATTTAGGTATATCAAAGAAACAGTCGGTTCACCCAATGCCAGGTCATCAGGCAAATACACAAATTTTGTGAGTATATTTCCCTATAATAATTATTTTATTTTCACCATTGATCTTATAGTTACTGCCTTGGCTAAAATAAAAAGGAATGGCAAAAATGGGTACTCCTGCCAAAGTTCAAAGCTATCAGAGATATAATCTGAGGCAGACACTCTAACTATTGGTGCACTTTATAAAGCAAATATCGCTTCTATAAATAAAGAGGGGAAATTCACAGACACTAAAAGGGGAATTAATTCAGCCAGTCTGTTGGATAGAATTTTTGAATATATCTTTGGTGTTATTATTCGTCATTGATATGGGTCTAAAATGTGGACATGCATTAAGTATTTTAGTTGGCTTTGGTAGGGTGACTGTTTAAGCTTGTAAGGCTTCAAGTTCCATATATCCTTTGGATTTATAAAGATTATATAGTTTAGTTAACTGAGGGATTAATATTTCTGATATTTTCTTGTAATAGAGTATATTAAAACCATCTGTCCCGGTGATTTACCTGTAGGTGTTCCTTTTAGACATGTGCAATTCATTTAAGTCTGAATGTACATTCGGACAAATTTCATGCAATTCAGACATTCAGATGCTTACGAATGTCCAAAGTTCATTAATTTTCGAATTGCCCAAGTGCTGAATTTCCGACGTGTTGAACCGAGCCGAAAATGCCAAAGTTCTGAATTGCCAAAGTTCCGAAGTGCTTTGGATTTCTGAAAAGTGGAAAAACAAGTGATTAGGGTTAGGGGCTAGGGTTAGGGTTAGGATTAAGGGTTAGGGTTAGGATTAGAATTAGGAGTTAGTATTTAGGGTTAGGGGTTAGAGTTGGGGTTAGGGGTTAGGATTAAGGGTTAGGGTTAGAGTTTAGGGTTTGGGTTAAGGTTAGGGTTAAGGGTTAGGGTTAGGATTAGAGTTAGTTTTTTTTTTTTTTATTATAAAGGGAATAATAATGCAATGCAAACATATTGCTCATTTTATGAAAAAGTGCTCTGTGCTAAGAGAGCGCTTAGATATATTTAAGAAATGTCAATCTATCAGATGCTACCACACCTATGTGGGAATCTCTTAACCCACAAATGATATAAAGACAGTGTAAACAAATAGCTAGAAAGTGAAAACCCCCACAAGATCCTTCAGTGGAGCGCTAAAAAAATATATAATAATATTTAGTTTCACGTACCAATATAAAAGCACTGAGTTAAAAACATTATTTCTGTGCTAAATATGGGGAAAAGGGAGAATCCAGTATATGCAGTATATCCAAAAATAAGGGAAATGTGGGAAAAATAAATAATCAGACTCACAAAGGAAGAGCCAAATGAAGGGACTGGCTCAAATCACAATTGCCTTGATGTATTGGGGTGACATCTTCCCTCTTCTTTTCTTCTTTGGATAAACTCAAAGATAAACAAAGAGAGGAAAAGTTCTGGTGTAGTATATCACAGAATAAAATATACTAATATACCACAACAAATCCTGTTCACCTTGGTGAGAGCCAAAAGAAAACCTGGCTCTAGGTATAAACACTTGTTAGCCCACTAAAGGCAGGCAGCCCTTTTTTCTTGAGGTAGATGGAACGAATAGCCGGTAGGACTTAAGCATCCAATAATTTGTGTAAATATGGAAATAAATCCAACTAAAAAAATTTAAATAAACCCATGTAAAATTATTAATACATGGTAGTGTTAAGTGAACGCAGAATAATACATATCCTCAGCTTAACAAAAAAGTCTCAAGATTTTTGATAAATCAGTAAATGTCCATTCACTTAAAAAAAATAAAAAAAAAATAAAAATCTTTAATTATAGCTATTTCTGTAAATCCCATGGAAAAAATATTTTTGGAAATATTTAAAATATTGAATATAAAATAACTTCAGTTAAAACTACAATTTATTAATATTTTACAAGGGTACTTTATGATTATTATTATTTTTAAAAATAGATGATATTATTACATTTTCAGTTCAGTTAACACTATCATTTATTTATTGCAAATGGTATGCCAAGATGGGGCTAATTTTCAAACCTGGGCTGCCATACAGTCTCAAAGGCAACACAGGCCCAACAAACCAATCTGGCTAATTTCAATGAGCATAAACCTGAAAATTTGACCCTGTAACTTTTCAAAACCCCATAAAACCAGTACATGGGGGTACTGTTGTACTCGTGAGACATCACTGAACACAAATACGTGTTTTAGAGCAGTAAATACTAACAGTATTACAATATTCACAGTTAAAATGCCATTCAGAACTAGAAAAATAAGAATTTCTTAATTTCTCAAACATTTTAGATTTTATTCATATTAAATTATGTTTCAATATTTGATGTTAAATGAAAACCCTGTTTCTCCTGAACAAAAAGATATATTGAGAAAAGAAAGAGTTAAATTATGGTTGAACAGGCATATAGCTCAAATTCCAGGTTCTGTTTACATTTTGTTTTGATCAGAACTTGTACAATTGCCTCTGTCCTTAAGGGGTTAACATATTTCTAATCCTTTTTACTGGCTGCTATATTTTGTAATAAATTACAAGCTTACTAGCACACTAACTGCTGCCAATGCTGAAATAATCACAATTCTACAATTGTAAAGGTTTTCCACAATGCTTTTACCATTATTGGATCAGTGACCTTCTATAAGGACCATATTTCTTATGTTAAAACACTTAAATACAACTTCTAAAATGACTTGAAAACTCACTGATAAATCTTCTCTAACAATTAATCAATACTCAAAATATGTTATGTATGCACAGATCCGCCACAACATAAACACTTAATATCATGTAGGTCCCCCGTGTGCTGTCAAAACAGCTCTGATGTGCCTAGGCAGGTAGGCATAGACTACATCAGAACATGTCCAGTAGTATCTAGACATAAGCAGCAGATCCCATTGATTGGATTTGTTGTTTCAGCTCATCCCAAAGATGCACAATTGGATTGAGATCTGTGGAATTTGAGGGCCAAGGCAACAACTTGAATTATTTGTCATGTTCCTCAAACCATTCCTTAGCAATTATTGCAGTGTGGTAGGGTGCAATATCCTGATAAAAGAGGTTATTGCTATCAGAAAACACCATTGCCATGAAAGAGTGTATGTGGTCTTCAACAATCTCTAGGTAGGTGGTATGTGTCAAAATAACATTCACATGAATGTCAGGGCCAAAGTGTTCCCAGCAGAACATTGCCCAGAGCATAACACTGCCTCCACCGGCCTGCCTGCCCTCTTTCCATAGTGCATCCTGCTGCCATCTTCTCCCCAGGTAAATGATGCGCATGCACACAGCCATCCAGCTGATCTAAAAGAAAAAGTGATTCATCAGACCAGGCAACATTCTTCCATTGCTCTATGCTCCAGTTCTGATGATCATGTCCCCATTGAATGCAATTTCGGCAGTGGACAGGAGCAATCATGGGCACTCTGACCAGTCTGTGCCTCCACGGCCCCATGTGCAGCAAACTGTGATGTACTTTGTGTTCTGACACCTTTCTATTAGGGCCAACATTTCTCAACAATTTGAACTACAAAAGCTCTTCTGTAACCTTACTTTTGATTGCTTTGAATACTATTTGTTTAGTTCCTTTCTAATATCAATAATTTCTCAGTATGTACCACTGGGTAATAAATATAAAAGAAACAAAATTGAAACCACTGTGGCTTAGTGGGAAAGGGAATCAAGAAATTAAAAATAAGAAAAGGGCATTCAAAGCCTTTAAATCGGACAAATCAGAGGCATCCTATAAAAGATATAAGGAAGCCAATCATGTGTGCAAAAAGGTGATTAGCTTAGCTAAACTTCAAAATGAAAAAAATGATAGTCAAAGAGAGCAAAACTAACCCCAAAGTTTTTTTAACTACATAAATTCTAAAAAATAAATAAATAAATGAAAGTGTAGGTACACTAAAAACCGGGACGAGGGTGTTAATTAATGAAGACCAGAAAAGGCAGAAATTTTAAATAACTATTTCTCCTCTGTATATATTAAGGAAGAACCTATGGCAATAGATATGGAAATGATTGCTGCAAAAAACAGAAAAAAAGGTGCTGCAGCAACTAAAGAAAGTTAATGTAAACAAAGTTCCAGGGCCTGATGGTATTCATCCACGAGTACTTAAAATACTGTGTAGAAAAAAGTTAACCTCTGTTTTTAATCTTTCAGTATTCTTTTCTTACAGGAAGTGTTCCAGTGGACTGGAAGAAGGTTAATGTGGTTCATATATTCAAAAAGGGTTTGAAATCCTTGCATGGAAATTATAGACCTGTGAGCTTAACTTCTGTGGCTGGGAAAGTATTTGAAAGGTTATTAAGGGATAATATTAAAGAATTCCTTGAGAACATGTTATCAGCAAAAATCAGCATGGTTTTATGAAGCACAGGTCATGTCAAACTAACTTGATTACATTCTACGAAGAAGTAAATAAAAGTATAGATCAGGGTGTTGCAGTGGATGTGATCTGTGGTGAACAGAACCTCGCCACAGGATTTTGGAGGAGCCTACTTGCCAGCCTTGCCCCAGAACCATGGCCCCTGTGATAAACCTTGGTTAAAGGCACTGTTTGTGCCTTTTGGACTTATATGGTTCGGTATATGGGGCTTACCGAACAGATTATACTAATGTTGTTTGTATACCAAATGAACTGCCGAATGGACCGACTACACAGAACAGTCGTGTGCTGCTTATTAACCTTCATCACCTTGTTAAACACAACATTCTAGGTGGTTAGCTGGATGGCCGCCATTCGTATAGCAGAACATGTGGCAGCGGTCATCTTAGTACATCGGTGTTTGGTTGTTGATTGCATGGAACTATAATCGGACACTCAACAGTGAAAACACCGCTGGGACTTCTATCTCTATGTACCTTCGGCTGGATTCCCATGAGTAGAGCGGCATTCGGTGGGAGCAAACTCCCGAACAAGAGACAAAGACGAAGTGCACATTTGAACAGTTTCATTCGTATGTATTGTTGTATTTTGAATTCCCGAAATAAACCGACCACACAGCCTGATTTCATGGAACTCTTTTGGGCAGGATAAACAGCAATGTTTTCACTAACATAGTTGGCTTGGCACCCAGAAGACTTCATTGAGATAAAGTAGTCTGCGTGCCTATAGTGTCCCTTTACCTGCAGAATATGCTGCAAAATGTTTTAATTTCTTTGCTGAGGGAATCAGGATGGTAAGTCTTATTTGCCTGCAAAATATGCTAGAAAACCTTTGGTACTCAGAATGGTGAATCTGGATATGGAAGGAAATTAAAAGAATATAAGCTCAGCCGAAGGTAAAGTTATTTTACAAAAACAAAACAACACGCTGTATAGGTAAGAACCCAGAATGCAGGAACCAACAAAAATACTATACAGTGCGGTTCCTCTAAGATGTTGTGATAGTGTAAAGATCTTCGAAAATAATACAGGAAAGACTTGAAATATACTATTATTAATGACAGAGTCAGTGGAAAATGACTGCCTTCACAGCATGAAATCATGAAATTAGTATGCAAAAATGTAGGAAAAGACCTTCCAAAGTCATGTTTTCTAAGAAATGGTGCAAGTTAAGATGGTCAAGAGGCGGAGCAGGGTGGGTAATGAATAATGATAAGTATTGTGCAACAAGGAAAGATTGGGTCTTATAGAACACTGGATTAAATCAGCACTTGGTTGATGTATTTACAGCAACAATTCTTTGTATCTGAAGATATTACAAATAGTTTGAATTATCTAGTAGACCAGACAATATTTAAATTGAGCATACTTTTGTTATGGGCAAATGCAAATATTACAAGTTTTAGAATGAAATATTGTATTTCTTAAACTGTGTACTTTGTCTTTAAGAGATATTGCAAACTGACAAGGTGTTAGAAATGCAACATATTGTTTTTCATAGATGTTTCTTTAAGCAATAACCTCAGTGCATAATATGTTTGCGCCATTTTGTCCCAGACGAATTACAATAACAATAATGCAAAAACATGCTTCAAGGCTATGCTACGACTCTTTCAGTATGTAATATACTGTGGTAATCTTAGTAGATAAGAATGTTCAAACTTTAAGATGCCATCTTGAACTAAGTCTGGAAAATTTCCATGATGTATGCACCCTTTAGTTATGGCCTTGTATTTTTAAGGGAGGTCCTAAAATGAATAAAGTAAAAGAAGTGTTACTTTTTCATATATGAACTACGGTAACCCTAAAATGGAGACACCCAAGGTATAAATAGGTGTACTTTTAAATGTTAAGAAACAGTGGAGAGACTTGGAGACAGACGCTGCTCCATCTTAAAATGACAGAGAGGCTGACATGATGAAATGTTCAGAAGGGTATGTTAACCTATTAATGATATTTGCAAGCATTTTGTTTAATCTTATAAACTCTGCTATAATGGATTGTATATGTCTATATTTATATTTTTATATAATAACTATCTAAAAAGACAAAACTTGATTGATTCCAAAACAATCCTTATTTTATATTGTATTCTCAATTATTTATATATTTTAAATAGAGGATCTCTTACACTAACTATATCAAATTATTAAGATATCTGTATGGTTAGCCCTACTAAGTTCTATGCTTTAAGACATTATAGTGGTAAATAAGGGAACCAGCCGCGGTTACAATTGGCGACCACAAAGGGACATTGTACTTGGAAGCATTAAATATAAAATAATAAATACCTAGGTAACCTCTTATACGTAAGAGAAGACACAATTCTTTGTCATGGTACAAGTCTTGAAATATCAAGAATCTATTGAGCTATTTGTAGCCCAGACTCAGAGAGAGATCTTCATCATGGAGAGATGATTTTAATGTGAACTTGTACAAGGCACTTTAACTTCAGGTGCCAGGTACATTGTAATTAGCATACAATGCTGAAATTTTGTGGATCTTAATTAATATCATAAGAGAGCAAATATACATATTTGGTAAACTTCCTGATATGCCTAATACACCAGCACTGCATGGCCCATTAGTTCCAGGACCGTGGATTGCAGGCAGCGGGGTATGTTCTCTTTGTAACTGCTTAGTATGCATGTGCAAGAAAAAGATTAATGCAAAATGTTGTCAAAAGAAAAGTGATAAGACAGAGCGATGAAATTTGAAGTCTAATTCCAAGAATGCAAAGAAAATTGCATTATGGCTTAATGAAAACATTCATGCAACAGACAGACAGGGTTTATAATTATTGCATTACTGCGTTCTGGATTCTAATGTCCACTATATATGAAATGTTTTATAAAACAGTGATAATTTCCATATTGTCAGTTACGCTAGCTGTTGATTGAAAATCAGGAATTATAACAGCATAACTATTTTTGGACAAACAGAGAAAAGTATAAACACTAGAAATGTATGTAGTGAAAAACGTATAACTAGAAGTGATCCCAGGTGTACCTCCCAAACACCTAAAACATATACAGCCAAAACATAAAGTGGAAAACACCCAGAATACGTTGAACTATAGATATAAAAACAAGTTAAACAACCTGAAATCAGGTAAATATCCGTAAATAGAATCTGTGTAAGGAATTAGAAAACTAACATAGTGTTATACAGTATTGGATAAAGTGAGTGATAAATGCAGTTATAAGTGCACTCACAAACAAACGTGAAATCAGGCTTCTCACCCTCTCAGGGGTAATATGATGTATGATGAATATGAACTTGCAGTATCATCTGGTGGAATATATGTAAATAAAGGAAATCAGATATAGTGAAGTTTGTTATAAAAATACAAAATCACATTTATTGGTCACACTTACACATGAAGAAATTAAGAAGAGCGTATCTCCATACAACATGGAACTCCTACACAACGTGGTGGAAGATCCAGGAGAAGATCCAAGAACAAGTTAATGGAACCAATGGAAAATGCAAGTAAATACAAGATAAATTAAAAGCATAAATTAAAAGTCCATAAGGAAAAAAATCCAACGCGTTTCGTCCAGTGAAATGTAGGACTTCATCAGGGATTACTGTAGTCATCCTTATGGGTATATATAGTGCCGGTAATTGCAGTTGATTCGGAACCTCCGGTGTTCGGCATGCGTGCCATCCGTGGAACGCAAACGGGGGCCGTCCACGTTCCAATGGAAAATCAGTTCCGTGACATAAAACGCATGCGCGTGGCAAGCGCGCATGCGTGTATAAAAAGACCAAAACCTAGAGGGGACAAAAAGCATAGGGCGAAGGGATTTGCCTAAACATCTGATATACATACATGGAGACCGAGTGTGATTGCAACATAGGGACTCATATATTACATAGAATGAAATAAAAAAATAATAGATCCAAAAAAATTATTCTAATATATAAACAACTTTGATAAACAACATAAAATATATAAACAACATTTAGCATATGATATTATTCCCCGCGGCCTGAGAGTGTTAAAAATCCCAGCTTTTGGCCTTGAGGATAAAATATTAATGCAGGATTGGCATAATGCCAATTATGAATGTTCTAAGAAATATATGATGAGTTTAATCAATTATCAAAAGAGGTCTTTGAAATCATTAGAGGAAGAAATCAATAAAGTGGAGATTGATATATCCTCACATATAGAACCTAAGGTAGTGGAAAATAACTACAAAATCTTGAAAGATAAAAGTAAGGTTGTGGATGAAAAAATTTCTAATACTAAATCCACTAAGTTTAAGAGAGATCAAGATGATTATCAAAAGGGGAACCAAAGAAATTGGCCTAGGTCTAAAAATGACCCTAGACAGTTCAACAACTATCCTGTAAGAAATCACAGGATTTCAAGACTTTCAAGTTTCCATCCTAATAATAAATCTTTTGGATGACGATTTTCAAATTCCAATTCCAATTCCTATTCGAGTTCTTCTTCTAATCGAATTTTAAAACATACCTCTAACTCTGTATATTACTCTAACCCCCATCCTCCCATTTCCAATACTAATCAATCAAAAAGATCTCCTAATCATTCTTGGTATTCTAAAGGAAATCAAGATTTTTTTTAGACAGGGAGCGAGACCAAAAATTAGACCGAACTCAATATTCAATACACACACAACACAGGTTTCAAAATCAAAAATCTCCCATAAAGAAAAGACCACACCTAGAGGTGGAGGGTGAGGATACTCCACTTCACCTCTCATACAGACAGAACTAAATTCTTTGGAGGGTGTTTTTAATTTGTCAGATACTACTCTTTCATCACAAGAATTGTCATTATTAAAAAAGAGTTTAAAATTTGCCCCTGCTTCCAATTGTAACTCTTTCAATCTTTATTTAGATAATCAAAAATTTCTAAGAAAATTAACCTTGAAAAGATTTTTTAAGGATAAAGAAATAATGCTAATGCTGAACACAGTACAACCAGTCCTATATGCACAATTAATAATGATAATGATGTTTCATCTACAGTACCTCTTTAAAACCAAAATCTAACTTTTTTCTGTGGACAGTGAAAAGTACATTTTTAGAGGTATTTAATGATGTAGTGCAAGAGGACCTGAATAAAATTGCAGACAGTAAATTTAGACCTAATCTCACCCAGAAAGAACAACTGGCATTAAAATCTTTAACAGAAAATCCTAATCTAGTCATTAAAGAGGCAGATAAAGGGTGAGGAATCGTCATCATGAATAAATCTTAGTATCTGCAAGAGGCTTATAATATTCTCAATGACCCAAACACTTATAACATTTTGGAAAAAAAACAGACACCTGAATTTTTGGTAGAACTTAACACATAATTAACAAAAGGTTTGGAGAATAAAATAATTAACTCAGACGAATTTAAATTCATCTACAATTCCAACTGTAATGTAGCGGTTTTCTATTTTTTACCCAAATTTTTATTTATTTTTTGCAGGATTTACAATCCATATGTTGGAAATCTACATACATTTTAGCTACTGCAGATATTACAGCTCTATATTCAAATATTCCCCACACTAAAGGTATCTCATGTATTAGGGAAATACTCAAGTCTCATCAATGTTTGCACGATGTTCAAGTTGAGTTTTTGATTAGTTGCATCCAATTTGTTCTTACTAAGAATTTTTTTGGGTTCAATGGACAGTTTTTTCTTCAGCGGTGTGGCGTCGCCATGGGAACCAAATTTGCCCCCAGTTTTGCTAATCGATATGTGTCCAATTGGGAGTAACAACATATTAGGTTTAGTAACAACATATTAGGTTCCACTTTATGATTTGGCTGTAACTATTTTTGGAGTCTGGAGTTTCCATCCAAGGTTGCTGAGATAGGAGACATGTAAACATTCCAAGGAATTAAGAAGTCATTGTTTTATATTCCAAATTATGAACAACATTATTACATACAGCCACAAAGAGAAAGACATGGCTTTTAAATACATTCAGTGCCGTACAATGCAGTACACTGCAGTATATATTTTATATAATACATGCTAACTAGCTCATATTTTTTCCTAAACAGAGTTGAAATTATACTACCCTCCTAGAAAAAAGGGCAACAGGTGGTTATACATCCTTTGCTTCTCTAAATGCTCTGCAAAAATAAATATTTATAAAATGATTAAAAATAATATATATGTAAGATAAATTAGGGCAAAATAAAATTGTAACTATACAGGATCTCTGATAACTTTTAAACTGAAATTATTAAAGGCTTATTTAAATAAAATGTTAAATACATTTACAGCTTTAAATGTGACCAAAAGATACTAAATGATGTGTTAAGCAGCCAGCCCAATTCACTAGAATAGCATAAGTTTTCTATGATGCTTGCAAGGATATCCAGAAATAATCCACCTTGTATCTGCATAATTACTCCTATACTTTAGAGGGGTTAATTATATAATAACCATTGAAGGTAATATGTTGGTTGTTCTTCCTATAGAGGAAAGATAGACTTGCCCAAAAGCTTTTTCATGGCTAGGACAATCTCTTATAGAGAGAGGTAATGTATTTCTGACTCCTGAAAAGGAATATTGGTGGTCCAATATGGGAAATACTGTAATTCATGTGTTTAGTAATCATAAGCATTTGCTTATTGCCACATTACTGATGTACTGTTTATTGAAATATTAATATCTAACATACTTTTTGAATTACTATATATTGGAGTTTGCCAACATCTCATGGTTATAAATATGTTTTTGTATGTGTTGATGCATGTACCAGGTTTACTTGGATATATCCTGTGCGAAGTGCAACCTCTGATACCACGTTTGCTAGTCTCACTTCCTTAGTATGCATTTGATAATCCCAGGACCATCCAGTTGGATGGTGGTCCTGCAGTTACTGCAAAGGAAATCTAAAACTGGGCAACCACATTTGGGTTACTTTGGGATTTCAGTGCCCCAACCAACCCCAAAGAAGTGGGGTTGTGGTCTGAGAAAAGGCTGAGGTTAAATGATTATTAACCAATTATTAACCAAGTTACTAGTTGCTTGCCCACACAGTGGTATCTATTTATTCCTATGGTACAGATGAGCATTCACAACATACCTGATGATACAAATGGTGAGACACCATGTGAAATGTTACACGTTTTTCACTGACAATCATATTTCTGCACCAGGGAGAGCTTAAAACCATTGGTTCTATTAGAGAAATTTAGGGAATTTTTTTTTCAGCCCATCTCACCATGCACCACCACCTATTTCCTACTATTGGCCAGCTTGTCCTGGAGAGGGTGACTCCGAGAACTAACAGAACGTTCACAGAACCATTGACTGACACAATGGATGTTGTTAAAGATGACAAGATAAAACAAACAGAGGACGACAGAAATGCCACCAGAACACAGCAACCAGAATCATAGCAACGTAACAGACTGAATCATGATCTGACATCTGAACCTGCAAATGTGAAGGAGAAGGATGAACAGACAGATGTGATACATTCACAGTTAACATGGAATGTATGAAAAATGAATCATCAACATCATTATAAGAAAGACTCTGGAGAAAACAGACTGTATCTGAATTATCTTATACAGTAAGAAAGAAATGCAAAGATGGAAGCAAAAGGATGCTAGAAAATTGGTTATGGTGTCTCCTTCTTACAATCTGCAGCATTATCATAACATTAACCCTAGCTGTCGTTTTAAAACTGCATTGGGATTATGTTAACAAGCAGGAAGCACCTGAACTGAATTGGACTGCACACTATACAAGTTCTGTGATTGTGAGGACTACATCCAAGAACCATCTCAAAAGGAGAAACACAGCTCACAGTGAAATGATTGCTAATGTGACCTACACTGGTATTTCACAAGGAACCTATTGAGATCATTCCAACAACGGATTATACATGAGAAAGATGTGATTGGACTACTACAAATCCTAATAATGGACTCAACGATAATGGCAAAGCATGCTGAAATCAGAAAAAGATGCGACATATGCTTGTGAAAGACTTTGGATGCACCTATGAAGGTGATGCAAGAAAAGACTTTGCCATGTAGTTTATCATTGAGTGACTACCGCAAACAGCCTTCTTATGCTGAAAAGAAGTGCTATGCTAATTCTGGACATTGCTATTATGCTTCCAGACAGAAGATGACTGGAAAAAGAAATAAAGGCTGATAACTGTCAACACCCAGCTATTTCTCAAGATGGAACATGGTACTGAGAAAACCTGACTGACTATCAAAGCACCTCACAGTACAAGACACAGATTGTTGCCTACAACTCAGAAAAAAAGTGGTTAATAGGAAGGAGCAGAAGAAGAGGAACATAGATTTCCTACTGGAGTGAAAAACCATCCTGGAACAATATTCTGCAACAATGAACTTTACAATGACATTTGGTGGCATGTGAATTTGAATTTGGAAGAAACACATAAATTAACGAAATAAACCTTGATGCAATTAATAAATAATAACAAGACCGGCTTACTAAGAGCAGATGCCCTGCCAAGAGAATGGAATATAAAAGACCAGCAAAATCTTTCAGAAACTTGACATCATGGCACACTTGTACTAAAGCATGATTTGCAGCTTTTCTTAAACTCTACATATTATGTACATACCTGCAAAGCAAGGAACTCCTGTAAACATAAACACAGAGACATTGATACAACAAGGAATCTGTAATGGTTCTGTTGCAGATGTGATCTACCGATGTACTCCTTGCTCTTTTGGTATAACTATACCAATCAAAACGTTAAATGGCTCCATAGAATCAAACGACAAAGGATTCTTGCTATATTCTGAAATTATAATTACTAACGCAATCATGCTATTTTTTTCCCTGTATCAGAAATGTGTCAGTGACAATGTGTAATATAATACAGATACTATAATTAATGGTATAAGATAAACACATAATGTGTTAATTACAAAGGTGGATAGACTTTGTGAATATCTGAAACGTAACTGAAAAGTATTGCTAAAATGCCATATGCAGCTGCAGTATGGCCTACAAACAAATATATTAAACATACGTATAAAAGCATAACAGCTAATTACCCAGATGAATAATTGAATCATGATAGTTAAAGATCATATGATTGCAATAACAACTGCAATAATGAATAATGTTTAAACTTTAGAAGAAAATGTGAAATGTTTTTATTAAATCAGAAACTACTTGATATTCGTTTAAGTTTGCAGAGTGATATAATTAATATAATATAATTAATATAAGTGAAGTACTTCAACAATTAAAATTTAACTAAAAGACAGGCAGAAACTTTACTTCACTTATCACAAACCTTTATTTACAATGATAAACATATTCAGTCTGCCAGAGCTAAGGCCAGTCAATGGAAAGTCAAAAAGTATTATGGATTAACCTGTCCAGGTGACATACATGATGATTTTGGAAATTGATCATTTAGGTCACCTATTGCAAACTGGTGAAAAGATGTCAAAGATATAAATTCAACATCCATACCACTCTATGTATATATATATATTAAAATACACGTAATCAAATATTTTATCGTTTTTTCAAATACCAAGAAAATGTTATTTGGTTTGTGATGGTTAAAGGTACATAAAACCACCTATACAAAGGTAGAGTTAAAATATAAATACCTTCAATATTGTATCTGAGTGCTTTCTTAACTCACTTTTAGAAATAATAAAAAATCCAAATCATCTTAAACTACACCAAACAGCCACTGAAAAATATACTTAAACAATTAAGATTCACATTGTTAAGCATCCAATCTCACGAACGTAACTTTCCACAATGACTGCCAGATCTTGGTTTAAAAAAAAAAAAATTTTAAGCCAATTTTTGGGTGTTTCTGGTATTTTAAGCCACTAATAACTGTAGTTATTATATTTACTAATTCCCAGATTTTACTATTAACATGACGTAAAGTCATGATTTTATTAATGACACGGAGGCTCCTATTATGCTATCTCTTTCTTACTTTATTCCTCAGCAGCAAAGAGAAATATAAAACTGAAAGAGAAAAAATGTAGATATGCAATAATAATAATAACAGGTACAACCAGATCTGCCCAGTAACAGGGCAGCCAATCAGTCTCTAGGAACAGTCCATAAATCTCTATCCTTGTACTTCCATTTCCTCTTCTTTGCCTTCCGAACCGAAGACCCAAAGCAAAATATCCAAGCAGTAACTAAGAAACGTCAAACCGGTAGACATCAACAGACCGGAATCAAGCTGTAAAACAAAGAAATATGTGGTAAACTCCAAACTTAGGAACTGAGTGTAACATATCGAATATACGTGACCTGCAGATAAAGAGCATCATAATCAAAATCCATGTACATTTGTCACACTCTAGAACACCATATACTCAATACAAGTACCTCATGTGTACTTACCGTGAGATAAGACGAACCCCCCGATTGAACCCTAAGCGAAAACCAGACCCAGACCCACGGGAGGGTGGGTGGGAATAATACTCGCCTCCGTGTCATTAATAAAATCATGACTTTACGTCATGTTAATAGTAAAATCTGGGAATTTTATTAATGACACGGAGGCTCCTATTATGCTAGTTTAAAGCTGAGCCACAACCAATGAAGAAACATGTTCAATCGGGCGGAAGTAAAAATCACGGAACGTAGATTCCTTAGACCAATCTGCCGCTTTCAAGATATCGTCTAGGCGACATCCTATCGTAGAAGCCTTTGATGCCATGGCACCCCTAACTGAATGAGCCGAAAAAAACGAAGTGTCGATACCCGCAGCAGAAAGGAGATCTTAACCCAGCGGGCGAGCGTCGGCGACGAGACCGGTAGAAACGGTGCTTTCAAGGAAATAAAGAGTGGAGGCAAGTAAGTTGACCTCAGCAGCCGGGTACGATCCAAATAAACCTGGAGACAAGCCACAGGACACAAAGCAGGTCTGATGGAGCATCTAGGGTAGTCCACCGACTTGGAAGCCGACTTAGTCCTCCTCGAGATATTAAACGACACACCTCCGGGGGTGAACGAGACGTTCCAGTCCAGAGCCCTGACGTCCGACACCCTCTTACACGAAAGTAGACACAGGAGCATGACCAGTTTCCATGATAACTGCTTGAGTGTCAAGTCCTCATTACAGGGCCAGGAGTCCAAGAATCCAAGGACGACGTTAACGTCCCAAAACGATGAGTATCTAGATCTTGGCAGTCTAGCAAAACGCATACCTTTCAACAAGCGGCACACAATAGGATGTTGTCCGATCGGAGATCCGTCGATCCCTTGATGTCCGGCCGAAATGGCTGATCTATAAACATTAAGGGTACGATAAGCCAAACCAGAATCGAAACGTTCCGTCAGGAAACCAAGCAGCGCATTTAGAGGGGCAGAAAGTGGATCCAGCAATCTTCCCAAGCACCAGCCAGACCACACGCGCCATGCGGTCTTGTAAGCCGCTCTGGTACCTGGTGCCCAGGCATTCTCCAATAGTCGAGCAGTTGTCTGCGAAACGTCCGTGACACACCAGGGTCTCCCGAGATTAACCAAGCCGTGAGTTGGAGTAAGTTCTGATCCACCAATTCGTGCAATTTGCCATCCGGATCCAGAAGCACATCCGGCCTCATTTCGATTATCCGTGGGAAATCTATGGCCATCTCCAGAAGGCGGGGAAACCATGGTTGAGAGTGCCAGAGCGGAGCTACCATTACTATCGTGCAATTCTGCCTGGCCGAGTACGCCAGTGTCCGGGATATCAGGTTGAACGGTGGGAACGCATAATGGCGTCCCAGCGGCCACGTCTGCAAGAACGCGTCCACCGCCGTGGCCGCTGGGTCCAGTCTCCAACTGAAGTACTGGGGTAGTTGGGTGTTCAATCTGGACGCGAACAAATCCAGGTGAAGTGGACCCCACAACCGTTCTATCCTTTGAAATGTCGAGGACAGCAAGTGCCAGTCTCCTGAATCCTTCAGGTAGCGCGAGTTCCAATCCGCCCACTCGTTGTCGAGACCCGGAATGTGCTCGGCCGTAACCGATACGGCATTGTGTAGGCAATACTGCCAGAAATCCTTTGCCAAGTTCGCCAACTGCTTCGATTTTGTCCCCCCGAGGTGGTTTATGTACCTGACTGCGGACACATTGTCCATACGTAGGAGGACGCAGCAATTTCCCTGCGTCGGAGATAGACTCCGAATGGCAAACGAACCCGCCAGAAGTTCCAGGCAGTTTATGTGCAGAGCCGATTCGATCTCTGACCATCTTCCACCGGTGGAGACACCGCCACAGCGAGCGCCCCAGCCATGCAGGCTTGCATCCGACTCTATGATCACATCCGGCGCGGAGCCAAAGATCGCCCGGCCGTTCCAGGCCTCCATGTGGTCCAACCACCACCTTAGTTCGTCTCTGGAGTCCCTGTCCAGGGTCAACACGCTCTCGTACGAGCCCCCTGATCGAAGATGGGACCCTTTTAAACGTTGGAGTGCTCGATAATGTAGTGGGCCTGGAAATATTGCCTGAATCGATGAGGCCAACAGGCCGATCACCCTTGCCAATTGCCGGACGGAGAGAGAGGTGGCTCGCAGCGCCCGTCGTATCTCCTTTTTCATCGATCGGAGTTTTGCCTCCGGGAGGAACAGAAACTGGGTGACTGAATCGACCTCGAAGTCCAGGAACTCTATCCTTTGTACCGGGGTCACAATGGATTTTTCCCAGTTTACGAGGAAACCTAGTCCCTCCAGGAGACTCACCATCCATCTTAGGTGCCTGAGAAGTTGTTTGGGGGATGAAGACATAATCAGTATGTCGTCCAGGTAGATAATCATGCGGACCCCTCGCGCCCTGAGGAAGGCCACCACGGGCTTCATCACTTTCGTGAAACACCACGGAGCTGAAGATAGACCGAACGGCAGACATGTAAAACGCCATCGACGACCTTGCCACGTAAAGTGCAATAAGTCCCAATGCTCTTCTGCCATGGGTATAGTCAAGTAGGCATCTTTGAGGTCTAATTTGACCATCCAGTCTCCCTGACGTAGCAGGTCTCTGAGACAATGAGCGCCCTCCATCTTGAAGTGATGGTAACGTAGGAAAGAATTGAGGTGTTTGAGGTTTATCACCGGACGTACGCCTCCGCCCTTCTTGGCGACAAGAAACAGGTTGCTTAGAAATCCCAGGTGTCCGTAGGGGATTTCTTGAATAGCCCGTTTGGCAGACAGTTCCGCGATCTCTGCGGTAATTAATCCGGACTGCTCTGCTGGTAGTTTCAGTTCCTGTGGGAGACACGTCTGGACAGGGGGAGACAATAAATCCAGGCGGAAACCCCTGACCGCACTGAGGACCCAAACATCTGTGGTGATCATACCCCACACATCGAGAAACAGTGACAATCTGCCCCCCACACTCGTTCTGCAAGATACACGTATTGGTGTACTCACCGTAAGGGCGTCTGTATGAGGGTTGTCCACGACCTCCCCGACTCTGCCATGGTCTCCCCCGTGAGGGAAAAAAGGGTGTTGGCTTATAGTCTTGGTAGGTCCGGGGGGCGGAAAAGGAACCTCTGTGAGTCCTCGGGGGACCTCGAGCTCCACGGCCGGGCGGACGGCTCCTATACCTCCCGGCCCCATGGGAAACCTTAGGGCCGAACACCCTCTTCAGGTTAGACTGCGCCTTATCTAGCGCGGTAAAGGTGCGTACAAAGGAGCCTAAGTCCTTCACAAAACATTCTCCGAAGAGCATACCTTTGGCCGAAGCACCAGGCTCCTTCACTGCCAGGTTAACTAACTTGGGCTCAATCTTGAGCAGAATCGCCTTGCGGCGTTCAGCCGACATGGCTGTGTTCGCGTTGCCGAGAAGGCAAATCAACCTCTGGACCCACCCAATCGCTTCATCAAAATCAATAGGCTTCGTTCCAGCCTTAGCCGCTTCTAGAAGCTTGTAAAGCTTGGCGGCGGGGCCCAGGGTATCCAAGATCTTGTCTTGGCAATTATGCAGCGAAAATTCCAGTCCTTTGCGGGGCTTCCAACCCGTCTTAGTTAAGAACTGAGAAATCTGGGGGTCAACCTCTGGCGTCTTGCACGCCGAATCAGGCACCGAAGGCCTTGGGCACTCGGCCCTCAGTTTACTGCGCCCCTCCTTGGAAAGGGGGGTACGCATACGAAGCGCCAGGTAATTGGCAATATGCGCGGGCGGGTCCCATTCCGCCGAGCGGGGATGGCGAAGGTCATCGGGATCGAACAGGGGGTAACCCTGAGGATCACAGATGTCCTGCCCCTCACCCGGAGGAAGCGCCGAAGCGTCGAACTCCGCCTCATCGCCGGAAACCCCTTTCTCATAGGAGGCGTAATCAGGGGGATCCGAGTCTGACTCTCCAGTTTGATCGGTATCCGATCCATCATCATCTCGGGCACGTGCCCGTTTCCATTTTCTGGCCGATTTTGCCCGGCCAGCGGCTCTCTTGCGCGGAAACGCGCCATCTGGGACGGCCATAGGCACGTCAGTCAAGGCAGGTATCACCTGCGTCACCTCTGGAGAGACATGTTTAAATTTCGTTTGTGCCTTGCGACCCGTATGAGGCTGCAGCGCAGGCAGGGGAGCAGGCAACGCGGCATGGCCCAAAGGCTGCGACAGCGCCTGCTGAATAGTGTGAGAGAGGGACGAGGACACGGTCCCCATGGCCGAAGCCAGGGCCTTCTGCATAGTGGAATCAAAAAGGGCCTGGAACTCCTGTGAGGGAGTAAGGCCCATATCCCCTGTAATGGGGTTCTGAGAGGGGTCCATAATGGGGTAACTGGGACTACCCGAATCCTCACCCCTAGCCTGCATAATTAACAAAAACCAAATAAAGGCAACAAGTACTGTCTCTTTAAATTTGATATAGGAGTAGAGCAAAATCTGTAAAGGCTTAAATAAAACTAACAGATGACAGAAAACAAACCTATACAGGAGAAAAAAGGGGGTTGAGTAACCCACCAGAACAAATTACATCTACAATACTTGCAACAGTAAGGGAGGGAGAAGGGAGCCGACCCAGCCGCATGGAGAAATGAGGGGAAGATGGCCGCCGCGTGCAGAGCGCGCCGCGGCCGTTTCCAGGCTCCTCCCCCGCTATTGAATGGGGAGTGCGACCACACACGCGGCCGGCACTCCCTCGCACCAGCGGGAGATCGGGTCAGCCGATAAGTGCGGCCGCACACGCGGCCGCGAGGGAAAGGGAGCCGGGGAGCACAGGGCTCCAGAGAGAAACCTCCCCTGCTAGCCGCGAACCCTGTCTGAAAGGGGAACGGTCAGACAGACAGGGGGAAGCGGCGGCAAACGCAGGGGAGGTAAATAGGGAACCAAAGGAGGCACCCAAATATAAAAGCACAAAAGGCTTGCCAAAAAGGCACATAAAAGCCAGCAAACAAACAGACAATTGATAATATAAGACAACACAGTTAATAAAAAACCTTAGCAAAAGCCATCAATCAAAACAATGTAGGAGAGAAAAATTATACTTAGCTGGTCTGAGGACAGCAGCAAAGAAAGAGGAAGTGGAAGTACAAGGATAGAGATTTATGGACTGTTCCTAGAGACTGATTGGCTGCCCTGTTACTAGGCAGATCTGGTTGTACCTGTTATTATTATTATTGCATATCTACATTTTTTCTCTTTCAGTTTTATATTTCTCTTTGCTGCTGAGGAATAAAGTAAGAAAGAGATAGCATAATAGGAGCCTCCGTGTCATTAATAAAATTGTAACATAGGGAATAAGTTGTCTTCTCCCTAACAGGAAAAAAAAAAGATGAATAATGTCATATTTCCAATTAGCAACTATTCTAAATATATTGAGAGATTTTGAATAAAAGAGTATATTTAACATTTAAAGAGAATGTAATTTTACATATCATTGTGAACAAAGGTGGTAAATACCTTGCTGCTTCAAATTATCCTTATATCTCTAAATCATATACAATGGTTTTTATCTTTAAAACAAAACACTAGAAAGATTAACTATGTTATAATTTCATCTATCATTATTATACAAAGTATAACAAATGTAAAAAAATTTCCACAGATTTTATCTGTTAACATTTTTAGCACAACAGCACCTGATGTCATTGAGATGTCTCTCACTGAGATGTTACAAAGAGTCCAATACAGCAAAAAGATGTGTTCTTGAGAATATCAACATAACATTTACTATAATGGGATCAATGTCACTTAAGACAATGTCTTGGAAATGCTGTCAATAAATTATTCCGTAAAAGAATATCGGAGAGTATCCAATCTATACACATCATAAACGGTGTAAAAATGTTTCATGGAAAAAAAAACTAAATAAAAAAAAGCAAAGACAAATACCAACACCATCACCACGGTGATAACAGATTATGCAGATTCAATATCTGCAACCAATTCTAGCCAAATACTTGGATAGCTGGACTCTACAACCTATAGTCTACAACAAATACCCGGGTATTCTACAAACACAACCTCCAGCAATGTATGTAAGGAATGTAAACTTCTACAGGCCTTTAAAGACTTTGGATTACAAATACAATTACTACTTTTAACTTTGGATTACAATTCGTATCCGGATCCATCCAAGAATATCTTGCTCTGGAACTTGGTGTTCTTTTCAATTCTTTTCCCAGACAAAAGCTTTGCTCATTTTAATCAACCACCTTTACAGGTAAAGATCATGCTACGGATATTTTACTTTTACAACAATGATCAAAGAGTAAAAAAAAAAAAACTAAAAAGACTGCTGGAGAACTTTGGTTTACTAATTTAAGGAAGAAATGATCTACAATGCCCACAGTTTAATGGAGAGGGTGTTATGGGCAAATGCAAATAGTACATGTTTTAGAATGAAATGTATTTCTTAAACTGTGTACTTTGTCTTTAAGAGATATTGCAAACTGACAAGGTGTTAGAAATGGAACATATTGTTTTTCATAGATGTTTCTTTAAGCAATAACCTCAGTGCATAATATGTTTGCGCCATTTTGTCCCAGACGAATTACAATAACAATAATGCATAAACAAGCTTCAAGGCTATGCTACGACTCTTTCAGTACGTAATATACTGTGGTAACCTTAGTAGATAAGGATGTTCAGACTTTAAGATGCCATCTTGAACTAAGTCAGGAAAATTTCCATGACGTATGCACCCTTTAGTTATGGCCTTGTATTTTTGCCAAGTTAAGGCAGGTCCAAAAATGAATAAAGTAAAAGAAGTGTTACTTTTTCATATATGAACTATGGTAACCCTAAAATGGAGACACCTAAGGTATAAATAGGTGTACTTTTAAATGTTAAGAAACAGAGGAGAGACTTGGAGACAGACGCTGCTCCATCTTAAAATGACAGAGAGGCTGACATGATGAAATGTTTAGAAGGGTATGTTAACCTATTAATGTTATTTGCAAGCATTTTGTTTAATCTTATAAACTCTGCTATAATTGATTTAATATGTCTATATTTATATTTTTATATAATAAATATCTAAAAAGACAAAACTTTATTGCTTCCAAGACAATCCTTATTTTATATTGTATTCTCAATTATTTATATATTTTAAATAGAGGATCTCTTACACTAACTATATCAAATTATGGCTAAGATATCTGTATGGTTAGCCCTACTAAGTTCTATTCTTTAAGATATTATAGTGGTAAGTAAGGCAACCAGCCGCGGTTACACTTTAGCAACATGTTAGGGTTTGGAGGTTGGCATTATATAGTTCAGATAGTAGGAAGATGCAAATGGAAAATGTATATGCACATAATATAACATGTAACTCGAAAAGAAAACTAATTGGATTGCAAATGTCATACATTTCAATACTCCGATTGGATGTTGGTGTTGATGGCCACAAATTATATTAAAAATTTAAAACTAAGCTTTAGAAAAAGGTGAAAATATCAGAAAATATCAAGAGATACTTTGGTTCACTAAAGCAAGCTGAAATGCTTTAAAGGGTAAACTACATATACGTACAGGCGTATTTTATAAAAGAGAAATCAGAAATTAGTACCACATAGTTATGTAAAAAACTAGACCGATCGGGAGGTTTCCTGCTTAGTTACTTTGAACTAGTTCAAAGCGGAAGTGAGTGATTTTCATAAACAACAATTGGGTAGAGGAGAATCAAAGTTGCAGAAAGGAGATTCTCCCAGAGCTGGAATAGGGATGAATGTAACTTATCATAACCCTTTCAATATCTATATCTGTAATGGTTCTGTTGTATTACGTAGGCAAGCAGAATTGGAAATGTGTGAGCAGAACTGAAAGTGAATTAATTAGAGTCCCATCGCCAATTGCATCTTCTGTCTCTGCTGTTTCTGCATTTAACGTTTACTAAAAGTGTGGCTTCCTTTTTATTTATTTGATCATAGAGCTAGCTGTGTTCCCTGTTACAGAGAGTATATCTATCTATTTAATTTCCTGCAGGCCAAGGATATTTTACAACTCATTGATTGGGATAATGTATCTTCAGGGAAATTATATAAAATAAGTTTTTGTCTGATATGATCTGATATTCAAAAAATACTCCTATCAACAAATAGCCTAAGGCAACAAATATAAAAGAAGCTAATTATCTCAAATGTGACTTAGCAAATGGGTCAGATGGGAAATCAAATATAACAAAAAGGCATTTAAAGGGGGGGCGGGGCCTGGCAACCAAGATGGCCGGTCACACACTCTAAGAGCTCCTGCAATACAGAGCACAAACTCGCCACCACAGATCGACCCATTAACGCTAGCACCACACAGTGATGCGGGATCAACTCACGCTATCACGAGAAACAGAATGATACCGGTCCGGCACCGATGCGAGACGGAACGACCCACACCGGCCATACGGCCATACAGCGGAGCCTGAGGTCCAGGGGAGACGGCCGATCTCCTGGCATGGGAGCCGCTCACAAGTGTAAACACAGCACAACCCTGCTACCCCCTCTCTGGACTGGCAGGGGATATCCCGGTCCTCGCTGGGGTCGATCACCCCCACACATGACCAAGCGACAAAGCCAAAAGCAATACGGGACTGTCCAGGCCTACACAAGATGGCGGCACTGACACAGCCTACCACAAAATGCACACTACTCAAGCCTCACAAGCACTCACAGGAGTTCTACGACCAAATCTGCGACAGCCTTTGGACTAAGCTCCATGCCCAGAGACGATCCTACAAGATGGCTATCAGAGAGGTGGCGGCATGGATCCGCCCTACAATCTGGCACCACCTGGGCGGGAATCCCCCTCGTGCCTCCAGAGCAGCCCCGGCAGAGCCGGAGACCAGCACAGAGGGAAACAACGCCAGGTATCTTGGGCACAGGCACGTGTGCCCTCACGCCTCGGGGGGGGTCCCACCAACTAGCCCGACCTGCCTGCACCTCAGCGGCCCAAACTGTCATCACCCGACAGGGCGCAACCCCACGTCTGAAAACTTACAGCACCGGCCGCGCCGCTGATCGGGAGACAATGAGGCTGGACACCGGAGGGAGATACTGGCAGAGGGCACCCCCGTGACCCGCGGGGGAGAGAAACTCAACCCAGGGGGCCCACATGCAAAGCCAATGGACTGAGGCCTAAACACCTCTACCAAGCACTGGAGGAGGTTACAGCATAACTGCATGGACTCTCGGTGCCCTGCAATATGTTGCCCTGTGGACTCTTACCTCTCCGGACATTTGTATGTACTTATGGCTAGCGGTGAGATAAGAGCGATGTCTTAACCATCGTCTTAATTACAACCTGAACTACTTGGCAAAGCACACATTTTACCACTTATTCTGTTGTTTAAAGTGCAAGATAGGCATGTACACTACACACTAGCTTACTGAACATCGCATAATGCCACCTTGGCTAGATTATCAACCGGACAGTCCCAACACTACACTATGATTTTGCAGCAAATATGTCACACTACAAGCAAGCTATACTTTTACAGCCTTAATCGCAACCAGTATAACTATCAGCGACCCTACCCTAACAGGTTATTCCATATAAGCTAACTGTTAAACACCCATCAGGTACACATGTACTAACCAAATGTCGTTACTAACATTTTAATACTGCATTACTTGAACTACATTTGTCACTACTAACCTAGTTCACGCTTGACCCACTCCCGTTTGCATGACATACCTACACCTAAAATTGATGCTTCAACATTACACTAATTAAGTTTGTTAAATAATAAAAATTGTGCCAGTTAACTATGTACCCGTGGGAAATGCCAGAGGATTGCTTTCGGGGCACCTCAGACCTGCCTGTATCAACTATGCGCACTACAAAAATAAAGAATTAAATTTTTTTACAAAAAATGGCATTTAAAATATATCTTAGATTGGTCAACATTATTTATTTAATGCACATTTACAGCAAATATGGAGCAAACCACTTAAGCAATTAGCAAATGTTAAGGCAGGACTAGATATTATGCAGCCACATATATTAACATATTAGCCTAGAAATAGCCATTATCCAAAATATCATCCCTAATCTTAACATTTCTGTTTTCTCTGGAGTTCTGTCAAAAGATTGATGTTAACGCACATATGGTACCCATATTTAGAAATGGATCAAAATGTCAGAGTAGAAATTACAAACCGGTGATCTTGATATCTGTGATAGGGAAGTTATTCTGTTAAGGGACAGTATTCATCGGCACAATATGAATGGCAATATCAAAAGTAACAATTAACATAATTTATAAGCAGCATAATACGCAAACTAATTTAATTGTGTTCTATGAAAAAGTGAGAAAATGTGGTCGTTGATATAATATATGTTTTGTTAATGCACTAGGCATTGTTCTATACAACTAGTTGCTGTACAAAATAAAATAAACATATTTAGAAATAATAAGATAGGTTGCAGAGTTTTGTATTTAGTGAAAAAAATCTCAAGCTGAAGAAAAAGTGTTAAGCGAAATAAATCAAAGTTTAGTCCTGGACCCACAGCTCATTTTTATTGATATCTTGAGGGACATTGAAAGTAATGTGACATTATTTAAAGAAATCATGGATTTAAATGATTTCACACAGACTAAACAGTAAGCCATGTTAACTCTAAAATCCACAAAATGATGTACAAAATGATGTACACTGTACACAATTTATACCAGCAGTTTCAAAGGTCGTGTGTGAAAGTAATGGAGGCCATGTAGTGTAACCATTTTCCTAACCTCAGATATGTCCCCTTTAATAACTTAGAAATGAGGCTTTGTGAAATTAGGCTGCAGAGTTTATTTAAATTCACCAATAAATATAATTTGGTAACAGTAACTTAAAAAATGATTAATATAATGTAATAACATTAACAATAAACACATCCTTGCTAACCTGTCTTAACAAGGTAATCAAACTGTCTGGGTGCATGCCCCCCACCCCCCTCTTCCTAGCCAACATTTGGCCTCAAAACCTGGCCTTACATCAACATTGTGCTAAACACAAGCCAGGCTTTAGCTTGTTCGGCACATCTATTAACCAGTACCTTGTCCAGAGGTTGGGGGATGGAATAAGCCCCATTCTACCTTCTTTCCCATAGACTTCTTATCCAAATTGCCATGACAAGAAAAACAGAGTTAGGGTACATAACA
This sequence comes from Pelobates cultripes, assembly GCA_933207985.1. Classification (NCBI taxonomy): domain Eukaryota; kingdom Metazoa; phylum Chordata; class Amphibia; order Anura; family Pelobatidae; genus Pelobates; species Pelobates cultripes. The sequence goes on along the minus strand of OW240916.1, from coordinate 89,681,480 downwards.
TAAATTAGGGAGGGCGGATGGGAAGCTCTACCAAGCTAAATATGTAAAATGGCTGAAGGGGAAGGAAGTCAGCCCAATTAACTCCTCTCACAGTGCTGTCAGTCAAACCACAGACACACATCCACTCCCCCACCCTCACAAATGGCTCTTATTGCTTTGCTCTCATTGCTTTGCCTCCTCAGGATTTGAAAGGTATTACCACACAAAGCTTGAGAAGAGGCAGACTAGTAAAAAAAGCACTAGTTCACCAAGATCAACTATGAAACCCATTATTTTATGTTGTTGATCCAAAAGAAGGAAATAAAAAGAACAATTGTACCATTTCCTTATTGACTTCACAATGGCAAACATGATTCTCCTTGGATAAACAACCTGTTCACATACATATTAATTATATCCTTGACTATTCTGTTTAGGTATCCAAGCCTTTAAAAAAAAAAAAAAATCTATAGCATCTAATAAGACATCCTCTTCAGAGAATTCCACATCTTTATTGTAATAACTGTAAAGAACCTTTTCCTGTGCTATAAGTGAAAACACCCTCTTTCCTGTGACAATGCATAACCTCTTGTCTGTTGTATATAAATGCTACCGAATAGGTTAGCACATAGCGTATTCTACTAACCCTATATTTAGACATACTGCTATCAGGTGACTTTTTTTTTTTTTTTTTTTAAAAGCAAATTTTTCTAGCCTTTTCTTATAATTAAGTAATTGATTTTAATAAGCGCGTCTAAAGAAAACACACTGTGCTATCAAAATACGAAGGGTTGCATAAACCTTCTAAATGGCAGTTGATAAGTGACAATGCAAAAACATGCTCTATATACCAACCATGCTTCATTAAAGTTCTTTTGGTGCTTAGAATATCCCTTTAAGTCAGAAATCACTTTTGCTCCAATACATTTTTTGGGTTGTTGATCCTGTAAAAATGTTATTAAAGGGACACTACATGTGCCAATACAACCTTTGTGAATTTGGTAGATGTGGTCCTCATTAATATTCAATATATTTTGAATGCTCAAACCTTTGTAGTTTTAATTTTAAAAAAAAAGAAATGTTACAAAAAAGCCTACACCTTTAGCCATGGCCCTCACATCACAAACATACTTTGTTATTAATATATATGCACACAGCTCAGTCATTGACAGCACTGGATGGTCTCAATTACAAAGCAACCTGCATTTGAAGGAGAGGACAACCAGTGAGACATACAGTAAGGATATAATTACCTATTTATAGTTTCTCTGACTGTCTCCAGCCAGTTGTGAATTAAAAGCAGCCCACTTAGTAATGTTGTCTCTTGACTTTTTTGATTTCTTGATTTTATTTGTCATGTAGAGAGATTCTTCCTGTAGTCTATATCCACCAATTCTTCTGGAGGCTCCTGTGCTGTCCTAAGGTAATGGCCATCCAACAACTGTGGCATGTTGCCACAGTGATATTATGCAAGTGGCAACTCTGGAGGGGGTTGCTGTTTTAATGCTTCATGAGTAAGGCACCCAACATTAGCCAGTTTTTGTCAAAATTGGTGAGGCCCAGTTTAAAGGGATCCTTCAAATGGCTGACATTGGAAAATCAAGGCTAATAAGAGGAGCTCTGCTATTACTACTGTGACGTATGTTTAAATTGCATGCACTGCTCTGCATTTTTGTTACTTTATCTGTGTCTCTATATGAGATTGAATATGTGAAACCACCTTAATGACTGACTAGAGTAATGGAATTGATAAATATAGATTTTTGTCAAATAATACTCATAAAATATGAAGCTATCTATTGCTTCTTCAGAGATCTGGGCCTTAATCCAATCTTCAAATGGCAAGTATAAGACATTATCCAAACCATTAAATAGTAGTTCCAGTTATCTTTACTTCCTGTAATTGTTTAAAACCTTGTTCTTCCAGGGTTTCTCTGATACTTCTCACAAATTAGCACGTTGCTTCAATTAATTATTTTCTGCCAAATTGAATGACATTTGCATAAAAAGAACATTTTTAATAATTTACTCTGATTTTTAACCTTTTTTTTAAATTAAATAATATACATTACTTTAATATGATTTATTGTCTATTGATTGCTCTGCAAGACATTTGATTTCTCATAAACAATCCACAATTTAGCCCTGTTTATCTTTATGATGGGAGGTAGAATAATAGAAATTAGTAGAACTCAAATAAATCTTCTTCATTCCTAATATTTATTAAAAAAAAATTAAAATAGTTTGAGAATGTTTGCAAAAAATCAGTGAACATATAAAATAGAACTTAGAGTAAGCAAATCATTTCTTTTTGAATTTGCATTTTTTATTATATGTGGTCAAAATACTTTTCTTTCTGTTTTTTTGTTTTTTATTTTTTGTTTTGTTATGCTAAATGTTGTTTCTCAGGTAAACTATCTATTCTAAATACACTGGGTGATGTACTTGTTAAATCAGATTTTGTGCATTTGACAATGTTAATGGACATAAAAGTAAAAAAAAAAAAAAAAAACCTTCATTAAAGCTTGATCAAACATAACAGACTGGTCTTTGGACCGCCTAAAGCTCACATCACCACTACATAAATAATTAAATTAAATAATGTTTTTTAGACTCCCAGAACATCTAAGTGGAAGAGACTCTGCAAATCTTTTCTCTATCAAGCCTTTTAAGCAGTCAAGGTTATAACATATATAATAAATACCAAACAAATTAGTCCAAAATGTATATATATAAATAATGACATGTTTCACATATTTCACCCACACATAGTTTTTGGGGGATTTGGTGTTTTTGCTTTTCAGGACATACAGGGATTTTTTTAGCGCTGCCCTTAGGGAAAGGAAAAACGTTAGAAATTCATAGCTGATTAGAAATTTCAGTCTTTTTGTTATTTTAGAATGCTGAGTTTGTACCTTTAACAAAAAAGCAATACAACCTTGAATACAAAATCAATACAACCAAAACAAAACTGTTCAAACACCATAACAGTATACGTATTTAATATTAAAGAATGCAAGTTACTTTGCCTCTATTTGTTCAACATGTATCACACTACAAAGGCACTTTTGTCTGGTTTATTTCTTCAAACGTCATCCTGTCAAATCCTACCTAATATACACACGATTTCATAAAACCATTGCAAACTGGATATATTCTGGATATAAGACACGTGACTTTTCTCGCATTACCAAGTAACAAGATAGTGCATGCTTTCCTATGTCTGTTCAGGTCTTATTTGGGGTAATTTTACAAACTCGACATACCAAAATACCAGAGCAAAAGTATACATTTCATTTCATAATCCCGGGATATCACACAAAGGGCATTTCCACACAATTCATGCAGCTTTCATTTACTGTTATATTTGCTTTTATGTGAATATTTCTTATTTTGTGTTAAATATTGTAAGATAAGTGATAGTCTGTTAAATGTAAAAGATTTATTATTAGCATTTTTATTATTATAAGCATTTTACAATTATATAAAGAGGATATTTAGAGGTGAAGAATGGCTGCTCAAACAAGCTTGCAATTTATGATACTACCACTGCTCTAACTAGCTGATATATGGAGGAATTAATAATTTAAAATAAAAACTATAAATTTGGGACTAGTCCACCCTGACTATGCAGGTTAAAATCTCTTATGGCACAAGACAGGGGTTCACCCTGCCCCCTCTCATATTCATTTTGATTCTTAAACCCTTCCTACAGGGGACATCCACAGGTCTGAGGCTTTTAAATCAATAGAGACCAATATAAAATCTCTGCATTTGCTTGCAATCTACGTTTTACGGATATCCGCCAGACAATCACAATTCATGTACCCTACCCCTCATCTTATATCCACTCACACACAACCCATATTTCAATGAGGGAGTATCCGGCAAGTCCTATCAACATTACATCGCTACACCTTTTCTCATGCTTTATTTGGTCTTACAAACCATTATCCATGATCCTCCCAAATCTAATTCCCACAGGCTGTTGTGCCTAATCATTAAATTCATGAAGCACCAATATCCAAAAAGTAATAATCAATACCTAATAAGGTTTATAGCGATATTGGCGGGCACACAACCCAGTTCGGATAGAGTACATTGAGTTATAGGAAAGAGAAATCACACAGAGACCAAGTTGAATATAAGAATTTACACTACACTTTATTATCCACAAAAGGATCTAAGCAAAGTAAGTTTTACTCTCATTTAAGTAGTTGCATGCATTTACTTCAAACAGCTTAGTATCTAAATACATCAGCTTAAGTATATATCACCATTAGAGAAGCTTGGTTGTCTCTTTGCCACACATGACTGGGGGGAACTCAGGCAGTCACTCAGAGAGACCCTCTATTCTGGGAACAGCAGAAACCAGTAACATGTGTCCGCATTACAGGTGGGTAGTTCTCCAAGTGAGCGCAAGATTCCCGTAGTCTTATATACCTGTCTTCAAGGACAGTCAGTAGTTCCTTACCAGTGTAGCCCAGCAAAAGACATTGATACAAGCAGCTGGATGGACCTGGCAGTTTTCCACCAGAACTGATGCCAAGTCTTGTGCGGTTAATTATCTCTTATCTACAAGCTTTCTGTGTACTGTTCTAGAGATGGCAAAATAAGTTTTTGATGGCAACATAAGTTTCTCAAACTGCTGAAGTGCTGTGTCAGCTTATAGTGCTGTGTCAGCTTAGTAAACAGCTGTAGTGCTGTGTCAGCTCTTAATAGCTGTGGCATAAAGCCTTCAAGCCTGCATCTAGTAATTGTGGCCTTCAAGCCTGCATCTAGTTATAGGTGCTATGTGTGCTTATATGCTTACCGGCGGTGCCATCTTAACTATTAGTGATGTCGCGAACCCGAAATTTTCGGTTCGCGAACGGCGAACGCGAACTTCCGCAAATGTTCGCGAACCGGCGAACCGCCCGAAACGCCATTGACTTCAATGGGGAGGCGAATTTTAAAACACACAGGGACTCTTTCTGGCCACAATAGGGATGGAAAAGTTGTTTCAAGGGGACTAACACCTGGACTGTGGCATGCCGGAGGGGGATCCATGGCAAAACTCCCATGGAAAATTACACAGTTGATACAGAGTCTGGTTTTAATCCATAAAGGGCAGAAATCACCTAACATTCCTAAATCACAATCAATATGGATTGACACCTGACATATGACATGTTGACACCTTGACATATGGATTGACACCTGTCCTCAGAGCCCCTGATGCACACGGACACAGAGCAGAATAGAGACTGGTCCCCCTACATAGGGTCACTTGGCAGATATGGATTGACACCTGTCCTAAGGATCCCTGATACACACTGACACAGAGCAGAATAGGGACTGTTCCCCCTACATCGGGTCACTTGGCAGATATGGATTGACACCTTGTTACAAACTGCTATTTGTAACGGGCCCTTTAAATGGCAAATTGCCCTGTTTCCCTGGGTTGTGGAGAAGCCTCTTTGCCAGCCTCCTCCCGCATGACTATGGCCCCTGGGAGATTGTGAAAATGTATGCACTTTTATTTGGTGTGTATGGCCCTTTAAGACTGTCGGTGGGCATATTGGGGCTTATGGACTCTTTATGTGACTGGTGCTGGCCCTTTAAACACCTTTTTTGGGACATCAGGAAGATTGGGACACTGCCCCTTTAAGGCCGTGTCCCCAGACTTGTTGGGGACACGGCCCCTTTAAGACGGTGTCCCCTGTGTCCCCAGACCTGGTGCAAACCCTTTGTGCCTGCCTTGCTATTTCCCACTTGGTTCAGTAAATGGGAAATTATTTCAGCTGCAGAGACTAAGTCCCATTCGGCGATGGGACTTAGTCTTTTTTTCAGCCGTTTTTTTCAGCCTTATTTCAGCTGCAGAGACTAAGTCCCATTCGGCGATGGGACTTAGTCTTTTTTTCAGCCGTTTTTTTCAGCCTTATTTCAGCTGCAGAGACTAAGTCCCATTCGGCGATGGGACTTAGTCTTTTTTTCAGCCTTATTTCAGCTGCAGAGACTAAGTCCCATTCGGTGATGGGACTTAGTCTTTTTTTCAGCCTTATTTCAGCTGCAGAGACTAAGTCCCATTCGCGATGGGACTTAGACGTTTTTTCAGCCTGAAATAGACCGACCTCACAGCCCAAATCTATGGAACTGTTTTGGGCAGGAAAATGTGCTTGCGGTCGGTCATAAAGGGACCTCCAGCTAACTTTTTAACCCCTGGATGGATTTGGCTGATTTTTGGTTGTGTTTATGTTTTAAGTGTGCTGATTCCAAATATGTAATTATGAAGATGGGATGTGTAGTTTTAAAGTTACAGGGTATGGCTAAAAACTGTATTTTTACTGCTGTGTTTAATTATGTTAATCTCTTCCCAAACGTCATTTCGTTCAAAGTGGAGAGAATGTTAAAAAAATATATTTTTGTTCGGAGTGTGAGAAATGCTTTTCAGCGGCTTCTAATCTTAAGCATCATTTGAGGAGCCATACAGGAGAGAAACCTTATTAGTGGTGTGTTTAGTATTGTTCTGATCAGTTTAATACCTTCC
>OW240916.1:89633592-89674872 GCA_933207985.1 Pelobates cultripes | reverse complement strand
GTTTTTTTAAATCCAAGCTTTGTGTCACCAGATCTAAGTGGTGGCACTGACTGGGGAATGGGCACAGTATGCACTGTGAGCCTGACACAGAAGCTGGCAGCAGTGGCAGACAACTGACTGCTATTCAATCTATAACAGTGAAAAAAGTTTTTTGTTTTTAAATCCAAGCTATTGTGACACCAGATGTAATTGGTGGCACTGACTGGGGAAATGGGCACTGTGAGCCTGACACAGAAGCTGGCAGCAGTGGCAGACAACTAAGTGCATTTACATTAGATAGAAAAAAATAAATAAAAAAAAGCATACCCTTATCCCTAACCTAGCTATGCTTTTCCCTATCTTATGAACAGCAGCTACACTTTCCCTCCTCTTACTAAGCATGCAGCTTGAGAATGAATCTAAAATGGATGCTGTCCAGTAGGTGGGAGGGTCTGCTAGGGAGGCTGTGCTGCTAATTGGCTGGAATGTGTCTGCTGACTGTGAGGTACAGGGTCAAAGTTTACTCAATGATGACGAATAGGGGGCGGGTCGAACCGCGCATATGTTCGCACGCCGTGGCGAACGCGAACATGCTATGTTCGCCAGGAACCGTTCGCCGGCGAACCGTTCGGTACATCACTATTAACTATCTATAAATGTTTGAGTTGCTCAACAGTGATCAATCAATCATACTTAATTAATATGGAATATTATTATCACACAGGCACACAGCACTTCAGTGCACTCAAATGGTTCATTTTATCCAATGCACTAATCTTCTAGCAGAAGGCAACAGGGACCTAACGAAATTTGAGTACCTATGCTTGACTCACTCCCTGAAAGTGAAACTTCTCTCTTCCATGTACAATTTCCTGCATTTCACTTACAAGTGGTTGGAAGAACTACCTCTCTCCATCTCACCAAAACAGTAGAAAATAATATTCCTTCAGACACACAAGTCCTCCACGAGCCTTACTACCCAAGAAAGTAATTATAAATGCTTGACCCGCTGGCATTACAACCCAGCAAAACTTCATAGGCTGCATAGATGCCATCAACCTAACATACACTCATCACATATATGGTGGCAATGCTTAGAAATAAATAAATTCTGGAAGTGCATTCTCTTGCTCCTTTAAACGATCACCACCTTGCAAATCCCATTCACACCAGAATACATCTTCCTCATGCCGTCACCACACCTATAGAAACACAGTCCTATTCTGACCGCCCACCTTCTCACCACAGCAAACCAACTCATAAAAATTTCTGTAAACTGTCTTTAAAATGATGTTCAATATTAATGACAACCTAATCTTGCTTTTGTAACAACAATTGATGATATGCACAACGCGTTTCGCCCTTAGGCTTTATCAAGTGGAGATCAGCTGAGCACAGAAGTGTTTTTACTTTCCAGTGAGGATATTACTCCCAAGAATCCTAGGTGGGGATTATACCACTCAAGCTGTATTCATTGAACAGTTAGTCTGTTCAACTAAATGTGAGTAACCACTTGGTTTTTTATCTTCTCACCTCTGGCATTTTATACTTTGAGCACCATTGTTGTTCCCGCTTTTATTTCCACATATGGTTCCCTAATCAAGAAAGAATACTAAGACCTCACGTATCCCATAAGTGGGGATTATACCACTGTACGTTATCAACACTAGAGCTAAGTCCATAGCTCTTGAAAACGTGAGTAGGACCATATACTCTTTTATTGCTTCTACCCCTTTCGGGACATACTATACCATCAGTTGTTATTTTCTCATTTCATATGATGTACAAAGACGCATCTACACCACTCTGAAGAATCCCCCACTACAAAAGACTGTATTCACCTCTACAAAGATATACCTCGTTGTTTGATTCATCTACCAGTCAGACTATTTATTCTGGACTTCTATTTGCTTATTATCTATCATATATATTGCATTCTAGTCTGCCTATTCTGTGCTCTTTTAATTTATGTGGTTTATAGTGGCGCTGCCTTCCTTTCTTTTTTCCATATATATATTAAGACCTTCCATTGTTCATTTCCTTTTTTTGAAGTTATTTTGACTGTATGTAAGATATGTTATATGGGATAATAGTGAATTTGTTTTTCAATAAACATCCCAAAATACAAATAATCTCATCTGTAGTACCCTACATATTTTGTATCATGCAACTGTGATATCACTAGTGCATGGACATTCCCAAGTACACTCAAACTCCGCTTAGATTGTGTGGATATCATCCTTGAGATGTGACACTAAAGAGGTCAACATGGGTGCAATAGAATGTGATAATTAACTTTAATGTGAACTCCCAACCAGATTATCTCAATAGTTCTCAATATCTCCTGACTCATAGGCCTGGTGTGTATATAAATAATAATGAATTGTGGTCTCTGAATATCCACAATGGGGGCAGATGTATAAAAGTAAAAAAGGGTGACAGTTTGCATATGTTCACCAGCTTCTTATCACTAATATATGTGCTTTGGTCTAACATTAACACTGCTTTTGTGGCACTTAAAATTTGAATACCAAGGGCATGCTTGGTTGCATTGGCACAAGCATTAACAACCACTTTATATGGCATGCCAAGGGAATATCTCATACATAATGTATTATATTATTACATTTATATATGTATTTATTTTTATAAAACCTTTGCTGCATCTTCAGTCAGTGGACAAATTGTGCATTTTTATATAGATGCATTTGAAAACATTGGCAAAAGAAACAAATGGCAAGCTTCCTAACAAAATACCTTAACCACTTCAGTATAAACAGTTTTTGTTTTCATGTATTTGGCAGAATTAACTCTAGTCTATGAAGCCTCACTCACCCTCATTTATAAAATAGGTATGATCACCAGCATTTAGAGGAGCGACTTTATCAGAAGCCACTAGTCACTATAATGCCAGTAACAGTAATTTAAGTTTCAATGGGTCATATTATTCCTAAGCATTCCAAAGATCAATAAAGATTGCTATATCAGTTTTAAATATTTTTATTTTAGAAATATATGATTTTATTGTACTTACTGTATATGGGCATTATGGTCAAATACAGCTATTCTCTTATACTACGTTGCCATTTTCTGCAAACTGCACTGCTAGTAATGCCTCAGCAACCATGTAAATACCTATAAGCAAGCCATTTGAGATTTTTTTTTCCACATTTGTTTGAAAAGCAATCTACACACACAATTGCCGCATTGTGATATGTTTATATGTTACATGTTTCTTAAATATTTTTCAATCAGTAGTGAAGTATGGAAGATTTAGAGCTGGATGCTATTTATTTGATTGCACATTGCATCTGCAAAAGCAATACAGTAAAAATAAAAATCTCTGAATGTGCCTTATAATGTATTTTTGGTATACCGTATATCCAAACACATATAATGTTGTATGGATTTAGATGAATTTTAATGCTTTAAATCATGAAAGGGCTGTCATTGGGGGCTGGGGTTATTCCACCCCACTAGCTTACAGTGGTTGTGGGCTCCCATGCCATTCTTCTGAGGATTTAAAATAATGGGAGATGAAAAGGGATGTATTTGGTACATACTGCAGGAATAAGACAGGAATTAGGATTTGTGCCTTTGCTATATTAGCAGTGCCCTTCCTAGCTCTGCACTATGTGGGTTTGTGCATGGACTGGTGACCCACAGTCTCATAGCTCTCCAGGCTTGGACTAGCCCACTGGGATTTTACCAATTAGGTTGAAGTAATCTGAGGTTGACCAGGCTTTTCGATTATGTATGATGCACCTGAAGGTGTTTGCAAAAGACCACTGTATAAGATGATACAGTGCTTAATGATCATTAATAACACATGCCAGATGGCCTGTTATCTTTTGTGGCAATAGAGTTGTGGGAGACAGTCTGTGTGGCGTATACACATCTCTGTGAATGTGCTGTAATGCTGCTGATGTCATACTGCTGGAGGTTATAGAGATATATGATGTCACAGTGCTAAACTCCAGCAGCCTCCATCTGTCAAATTCTTAAATAGCATCACTGTTAGTATGACCATGCATGCAGAGCTTGGGTTTGTCTGTGGGTTTTTCTGTAAAAAAAAACAAAAACTATTGTCCCCAAGTCCTAAATCTACTAGCTATCAGTGCTGGCTTGTTATCAGACACATATGGGTATGACCTATGAAAGGAAATATATGACTTTGTGTGAATACCTAAATTGAAGCTCAGGGTCATACACGTTGAATAGTTAATTTGGCGGCACAGTCCAAGCTTAGTGAATTCAATTGATCGTTTGATTAAATGTTTATAAAGGATACTCTAACAGTTTATAAATTAGAGTTAACACTTATTTGTATTAGCATAGTCAGAACTATGTAAAATGTACATAATAATTCACTCACATTTGCAATCAACCATTAGCAGAAATAACTATAACCCTTTACCTTATTAAAGTATTTATAACATATACATCACATTTACAGCAGTGACTAAATACTTAAATATAATTAGGTTTAGTCATTTCTTAAAACTACTCTGTAGTAAAATGAGGTCATTGTCCCTATCTGCTCCCTATAAATATCCATTCTGACACTTTTTCACTCTCCTTCATCAGCAGCTATTGATAGCTGTGTCTTCTGTTACTGTATTTATTGCTACATGTAACGCTGAATCATCAGACGTGTTCTACTAGAAGAATCTATCTACTAATTATTAGATCTTAAACTGTCTCACATAAAAATAAAATGCCTGTCCTTATTATAAGCAAGTCATTTTTATTGCCTTGCATATTATTGATCTGATTAATTTTATGTTATAATGTTCGCAAACTCTGTGAATGAGTGCTTCTAAACAATTCTGTATGGGTCTAGGTCACAGACAGTGAGTGCAGTGGCAACCACCATAAACATAACATCAACTGAATAAAACATACATATTATAGATAGGGGCATGGCTTGGATGGCCAAGATGCAGATGTATAAAACAAGAGCTCCATCTTGCCAAACACATCTCACCAGTATTTACCTGCTGAGATAACCCAATACATTCTTCATGTTTACCAGGGTAACACTGGCGTTGTGCACTTATAAAAAAAGAAAAAGGACACCGAGGGCACACACCCAAGACCCAGGATCTTTGTGACATTCCACTACCAGTTTCCAAAATGAGCATCAATTGACTTTTGCACAATTTCTAACTGTTATTTATTCTTTGTTTTGGAAATTGTAAGGAGCATGCAGTTGTTTAATACTGAAATATGGACCTTCAGTCAATGTACTTCTGACCTGGAAGACAAGAAAACAAGTCGCAAGAGAGTGCTGAGGATGGACAACAGCTCAATTAGCCTGCCCTTCGGTGGGTCCCCGCTCAGGTCTCAAGCTGGTTTTAGCTCATCTTGTGCCATTACAAAGAGAACCAGACCATGCATCTCATACTGATTCCACCCAAAAGGGCAGAACAGATCCAAAATACAGGCCCTCTCTCTCTGCACGAGAGATACCGCAACCCCAGACAATCGTTTCAGCCTTGTTAGGCATCATTAGTGAGGCATAGCTGATATCTCTCTAGGCACCGTGAGCAAGGGGTCCATGTCTAGATTACCCTTTAAGCTTAAGGAGAGCAAAAAAACGGGTCGCAAGAGAGTGCTGAGGACGGACAACAGCTCAATTAGCCTGCCCTTCTGTGGGTTCCCACTCAGGTCTCAAACTGGTTTTAGCTCATCTTGTGCCATTACAAGAGAACCAGACCATGCATCTCATACTGATTCCACCCAAAAGGGCAGAACAGATCCAAAATACAGGCCGTTTCTCTCTACACGAGAGATACAGCAACCCCAGACGATCGTTTCAGCCTTGTTAGGCATCATCAGTGAGGCATGGCTGATATCTCTCTAGGCACCGTGAGCAAGGGGTCCACGTCTGGATTACCCTTTAAGCTTAAGGAGAGCAAAAAAACAAGTCACAAGAGAGTGCTGAGGACGGACAACAGCTCAATTAGCCTGCCCTTCGGTGGGTCCCCGCTCAGGGGATGACAAAGATAAGCCGCACACCAAGGCCTTGAACATTAGAACCTCTCAGCAGATATCACCACATCAACCTGAGATACGTGAGACATCATTGCAGGATATCATAACAAAGCCCATTGTAACAGCCTGTTGTACTAATGCCTCCCTGAAGGTGTTTTGCAACCCAACCTCCAATCCACATTCCTCCATATTTCTCCATCTTGTTTCCAACTTCCCCAGAGTTTCATCTTTTCATAGCTTCACTATGGCCCTGATTTGCTTCAAATTAAGACACTTTTTTATGAATCTATTTGGGTTGTTGCTTCCCATTTCTCCCCAGTGATATTACAGCAGAATACATTGATATCTGTATCATTTTATTACTAAAGCTCCTTCTCCTTGACTCTTGGAAAACATATTTATCTTAAAGTTAAAGGGAATCTAAAGTTCCAGGAAAACACATTTTGTTCAGCTTTTCCAAATTTTGCTACCTATTTAAATTCAAGAAAACAATTCAGACAATCAGAACAGTAGGGACAATGGTAACTATGACTGTGCTGACATGCAAAAATGGCTACAATATTGCCTGGTCTAATGGCTGTGCAATATGAAGCATGAGTTGTCAGAATTTAAAAAAGAAAACAGTAAAACAACTCTAAATCAGTGAATCAAAGTAAGTGTAAGTTGCACTGACTACTTTCACAGGATGGCGAGGGATCCAACTCTTCCTTTTCAATTAGCACTATCTTCACCATGCCCCCTGCCTTGGTGGTAGGTTGTGACAACAGCACAAGCGGACCTCGTACTTTCTTGTTCTGCTTCTTCCCAAGTAATACAGACTTGTGGTGTCTTTGCATATATAGTTTCATACTGGCACTAATGAGATGTTGCTACTCACTAACATGCCGCATAATTTGTACTTACATGTTGGCCTTTTGAAGGAACTCAAAGTGAGACAAAACTTTGTTCACCTGCATGATATACTAGCCCTTACCCTCTGCCTTGTGGCTGATAAAGCTGCAGGTGGATTTGCATTGGTGGCAGCAGAAGCTGTCACAACACCAGTCTTTGTTGGTTGATTACTGCTAATGAAATTGTTGATGGTGCTGTGGTATTGCTGGTGGTGGTAGTTGTGCCAATGATTATAAAATTGACAATGGGTGAGCTATTTGTTCCAATTATTATAGTGGCTGTTTACTGTAAAAAACAACTTGTGACTGGACAGCTATTGATGCCCAGTCACTAGTAAGTTATTAATGTTACCCAACATGCCCCCAATTTAAAGAAATCACTGTCCATCGGATGTTTTTTTCATTTTGGGGTAATTATTTTCTTTTAACATTTAAAAAAAAAAAAATAAATAAACTGGGGAGATAAAGTGTCCCCTCAACCCTCATAGTGGAGCTCATGCGGAGGGAGACATGGTGCCATGCACCTGCCCTGACCCATGGACATCACATGAGGGACTTTAAATTAAAATTTGAGGAGTAGACATCACTGTCCACCCCCTGTCTACATTCATGGGTGTTATTGAGCAAAAAAAAAACAGGAGGACATCCTAAAGTTCTCACTTTCCACGACCTATAGTCAGGGGGTGGGATCTGCTTATTAAAATGGGAGAGACAAAATATCTTCACCCTAGACCACACCAATGGGTAATGGGTGGAGGTTCTAATTATTAAACCAGAGGGTACCAAGTGTCCTCCAACCGAGTCCCAACTCATGTTTTTTGGGTGTTATAATAATTCAACAAGGTGATACCTAGCGTCCTCCAACCCAACTATGGACAGTGGGTGGGGGCTCTCATAATTAAACAAGGGTGACCTAACACTCCCTACTCTAGCCTCTACCAATGGGTGGGGTCTCTAATAGTTACATGAATGATGCATACCAATCACAAGATTACTAGCCACATGTAAGCCATCCCAGTCTGTTGAGGTTTGCCCTGTCATGGTTTCTTTTCTGTTATACTTGATCTCCACTAGTATTCCCATTATTATGACTGTTTATTGTCCCCAGTTTTGGCTATTAGCCATTCTCTCAATAAACAGATTGCATCACAAATATAGGCAAATATGTTATGTAATAATTTCACTATGTCATTATCTAAATTTAGATTTGTGTTAGTTCAAAATTCTTACATATATGTGCAAATATTTAAGATAATATTAAAAAATGCATTGAAGCTCTATTTAGGTCCCTTTAATTACTACTATTACTAAAATAGTCTTTTATACCGAGCAATTGATACCACTTTAGCTAGTTTTTTCTAATTACCTCTGTCATTTCATTTGTCTGCATTAAAACAATTTTATATTGTTAGAGGAGGTAGCAGGACCTATGATTACGCTGACAAAACGTTAAGTCTGTGCAGAGGCCATTTCTGTAGGATCTCATTTTACACAATTACTTCTGAGAAGCATTCAATCAAGTCATGTAAAGTGCTGTAATTGTAGAGGTAGGTTTTAATAATACATAGTCCTAAATACTGATAAACTGCCTCGATTATCAAAAACACAATCAATAAATGTTTAGAATACACAGGTGGACATTTTAGTTTATAACACAAATTCTTCTCATTGTGCATATGATTGGATTGTTCACTCTAGAACTAATTATTGTAGTAAGCTCATAGTTGCAAACTGTTCATTTATGTCCTAGGATTTGTTATATATTCTCAAATCTACCTGGACTTCAATTTATTATTAGTACCATTTATTACTACCAATTGTAAGCTAAACTACTGGAAAAAATTCCATAATAAGATATTCATCTGTTTTGCTGTCTGCTTCCAGAATGGATAAAGTCAGTTACACATTGATGCATGCTTGTGATATTTTTCCAAGTGACCTCATATTCATAGAGCTGTCATTTGACCAAAGAAGTACGAGAAAGCTTCTGGCAGCATGTTCTTACAGAGGTCTGTGTTTGTCTAATGCTCTTCATCCAGCCCTATGTTATCATAATGGTGTCTTCCCTCCACTTTCAGAATACCATACTCAAGAGAGTGCATGGTCATGTGGAGTTGTTCTAGCGGTGTAGCCTTTGCACCGACATAGAAGTAAATATTTAATTGTCAAATTGTTATTAAATTACTTGTACTTAGACTTCGCAACAGCGTTTGTTTATATTTCTATTTTCTGTGAACTCATACATAATTAAAATGACCCTACTTATTTGGTAATCTGCAAGCCCTCATATACTTATATTTATCTTTTTATTATTATTTTTTATTTTATACTCTACATTATGTTTTTCATGTAAAAGTGATCATACCACTGCCACATTGTGTATGCTTCAAGTAACCTGAAAATAATTTACGCACCCACCCACCTACCTGCTCCTGGAAGTTAGCAGATACCTCTTGTGATCCATAGGAACATATTATAAAAAAATCGTGAAAATAGATATTCTGTTATGGAGAACTATTAAGTATCAGCTCTAATCAACTCTATAACCTGCCATGTATAATGTAGCGTTTTAGTAATTATTTCTAATTCAGTTTAGATAATATATTTTCTACATATCTTATTCAACACAAAAACGTCACTTTCCTAACATCATTATCCTTCCCTTCTTTATTGGCAGATTGAAGACTTATTCATTTCTGCACAAGAGGAAAAAGTCTTGTCTGTGATTAAATCACTACATTCCAAAAAAAATAACCCAAATACAATTCTTGACATTATAAAATATTCAATGACACCTTTTTCCCCACATCTAATGAAGCTATTCCAATCCATTTAAGATATAGAATTGTTTCCCCGGGATTTCCTACTATGCAGCAGAGCAGTAAAGTCTCCTGTCCTCCCCTTAAATTATCACTTGATTTGATTACTTAAAGGGACACTCTAAGCACCAAAACCTCTACAACTGTACTTGACCTAGATATAGTCCTTGCACTGTGACAAATGTAAGCACTACTGTTTGTGAGACATTTAGAGTTATGAATACACAAGAAGCAGATAAGTTCTTCCATAGAGGATATTCAGTGTTTCTCTAAAGAGAAGCATTTTATTGGCCAAGATCATGCACCTGGTTGATATCTGAAGAAAGCAGAGTAGTGGACCAGTGGCGTCTCTAGGATTCATTTTTAGGGGGGGCACATGGAGGGCCAGCGACAAAAGTAGGGGGGCACATTTAACCCTACCCTCGCCGCAGTTTGACCCCGCCCCTGTCGCATCTTAAGCCCCGCCCACGACACAATACATACACACGCACACACTGACTGCTGAGTCCATACACACACGCACACAGACTGCTGAGTCCATACACACACACACACACACAGACTGCTGAGTGCATACACACACACACACAGACTGCTGAGTGCATACACACACAGACAGACTGCTGAGTCCATACACATGCACACACAGACTGCTGAGTCCATACACAGGCACACACAGACTGCTGAGTCCATACACACGCACACACAGACTGCTGAGTCCATACACACGCACACACAGACTGCTGAGTCCATACACATGCACACACAGACTGCTGAGTGCATACACACACACACACACACACACAGACTGCTGAGTGCATACACACACACACACACACAGACTCTGCTGACTCCATACACACACACAGACTCTGCTGAGTCCATACACACACAGAGACTCTGCTGGGTCCGTACACACACAGACTGCTGAGTCCATACACACACACAGACTGCTATGTCCATACACACACACACACATACACAGACTGCTGAGTCCATGAACACACACACACACAGACTGCCGAGTCCATACACACTCACAGACTGCTGAGTAAATACACACACACACACACACACACAGACTGCTGAGTCCATACACACACACACAGACTGCTGAGTCCATACAGTGTGTGTGTGGGGATAGTGTATGTGTGTATGTGTATGGGGGGGGCAGTGTGTGTGTATGGGGGGCAGTGTGTGGGGCAATGTGTGTGTATGGGGAGCAGTGTGTGTGTATGGGGGCAGTATGGGGGCAATGTGTGTCTATGGTGAGCAGTATGGGGGGCAATGTGTGTGTATGGGGGGCAGTATGTGTGTATGGGGAGCAGTGTGTGTGTATTTGTGGGGCAGTGTGTGTGTATGAGGGGCAGTGTGTGGGGCAGTGTGTGTGTATAGGGGGAGCAGTGTGTGTGTATAGGGGGCAGTGTGTGTGTATATGGGGGCAGAGTGTCTCTATAGGGGAGCAGTATGGGGGGCAATGTGTGTCTAGGGGGAGCAGTATAGGGGGCAATGTGTGTGTGTGTATGGGGGCAGTGTGTGTGTGTGTATAGAGGACTGTATATGGGGGCAGTGTGTGTGTATGGGGGCAGTGTGTGTCTATGGGGCAGTGTGTGTGTGTATAGGGGGCAATGTGTGTGTGTGTGTGTATGTGGTATAAGGGGGCAGTGTGTGTGTGTGGGGGGCAGTGTGTGTGTGGGGGCAGTGTGTGTGTATGGGGCAATGTGTGTGTATGGGGGCAATGTGTGTGTATGGGGGACAGTGTGTGTGTGTATGGGGGGCAGTATGGGGGGCAATGTGTGTATGTATGTGTGTAGTATGGGGGGCAATGTGTGTGTATAGGGGGCAGTATAGGGGGGCAATGTGTGTGTATGGGGGCAGTATGTGTATAGTGGGCAGTATGGGGGGCAGTGTGTGTGTATGAGGGGCAGTATGGGGGCAGTGTGTGTGTATGGGGGGCAATGTGTGTGTGTGGGGGCAATGTGTGTGTATGGGGGCAATGTGTGTGTGTATGGGGGGGCAGTGTGTGTGTATGGGGGGCAGTATGGGAGGCAGTGTGTGTGTATGGGGGCAGTGTGTGTGTGTATGGGGGGCAGTGTGTGTGTATGGGGGGCAATGTGTGTGTAGAGTGTGTGAACACCCCCCCCCCCAGCCTACCTGTCACTGGAGTCTGTTGCTGGGGTCAGGCAGCCATCTTCTGCAGCAGCATGGTCTGCTGCTTTACGGCAGGGGCTGGGCTTATCTGTGGGAGGTGGGGCTTTGTTTGGGGGCAGGGCCTGTGCCGGGGAGCCAATCAGTGCTCCCTCCAGCCACAGACAGCCACCTCAGCACTGCATTCCCTCGGGCTGTAACAGGCTGTTACAGCCTGAGGGAAGCCCATGGCCAGCAAGTTGCTGGCATTTGGGGGGGCCCAAGGGGGGCACAGCATGATGTAGGGGGGGCCATGGCCCCCTCTGGCCCCCCTAGCGACGCCACTGTAGTGGACACCACTGGATTAGGTGTGAGTGTAACTTTAATATTTATCTTTATAAAGGAGTACTAAATAATCTAAAAGGCTAACATTATAAACATATATATGTGCTCACAATGTTAGAGCATTACTTTAATATAAACATCAAACTAATAGCTAAGGTACTTGCTTACTAACTCATTCGTATCGTGCTGTTGTTGATTCATGCAGACTCATGTGGGACTTTTGATTCTCAGAACCTAGGTCACAGGTCTTGGTCCAGGACACATACCCATCACCATTCTATGTACACAAGAGAGCCCACCAAGGCTGTCTCCCTTTTCTCTTGGCCCTTTTCGTGGACTGCCTATTTTTAAGATTAGATCCACAGAGTTGATTTGAGATTTCTCACGTTATAATAATACATTCCCAAGCCCTATCACCATACATACCAGCTGAACTTCATTTATATCTAACTGAGGATAACAATGCAATTGAAAATGTGCCGTAGGCATGTGCATGGGAAAAAATTTCGTCTCGGTTTGGCATTCCGAAATTCTGGACTTCAGCAATTTGGCACTTCGGCAATTCGGCACTTCGACACTTCGGATCTTCGGCAACTTCGGCACTTCGACACTTCGGAAATTCGGCACTACAGAACTTGGCCACTACGGAATTTCGGTAACTTTGGCACTTCGGCACTTCAACACTTCGGAACTTCTTCACTTCGATACTTCGGCAACTTCGGCACTTCGGCACGTCGACACTTCGGAACTTCGGAATTTCTAAACTTCTCTTGCAGCCGCTTGGTAGATAACTCCCTAATTCCCTGGGAATTAGGGAGTTATCTACCAAAAGGCTGAAAGACCTAAATTGGTCTTTCAGCCAAATTTACTAATACTAAGTAAAGATTACTTAGTATTAGTAAATTATGCCCCTACTCGCTATGCCGCGTGTAGGGGCATGTCTATTTAAAAAAAAAAAAAAAAAGAGGTCCCCCCTCTCGAGCCCCCACCCCTGACCTATTGACCCCCACGGCCCCAACCCCTGAGCGGAGGGTGGGGGCCCTAAAGTAAAATAATGGGGGGGACCTATTGTCCTCTCCCTGGGCCCCCACCCCTGAGTGGTGGGTGGGGGCCCTAAATACTAATTAGGGGGTGACCTAATGTCCTCCTTCCTAGCCCCCATCCCTGAGCGGTGGGTGGGGGCCCTAAAATACTAATTGGGGGACCTAATGTCCTCCCCCCTGGCCCCCACCTGTGAGCAGTGGGTGGGGGCCCTAAATACTAATTGGGGGGACCTAATGTCCTCCCTCCTGGCCCCCACCCCTGTACGGTGGGTGGGGGCCCTAAATTAGAATGAGGGGGGACCTAATGTCTTCCCCCTGGCCCCCACCCCTGAGCGGTGGTTAGGGGCCCTAAATTAGAATGGGGGGAGGACCTAATGTCCTTCCCCCTGGCCCCCAAACCTGAGCGGTGGGTCCCCCCATTAGTATTTTAGGGCCCCCACCCACTACTCAGGGGTGGGGGTCAGGGGGGAGGACATTAGGTCCCCCCCTCATTCTAATTTAGGGTCCCCACCCACCGCTCAGGGGTGGGGGCAAGGGGGGAGGACATTAGGTCCCCCCTTATTTTACTTTAGGGCCCCCACCCACCATTCAGGGGTGGAGGCCGGGGGGGGGCAACAGGTCCCCCCTTCAGGTTAGGAGGGGGAGGGGGACGTTTTTTTTTTTTTTTTTAAAACAGTGAGCAGCCACAGGCTGCTCACTGTTTAATAGACATGCCCCTACTCGTGGTATAGCGAGTAGGGGCATAATTTACTAATACTAAGTAATCTTTACTTAGTATTAGTACATTTGGCTGAAAGACCAATTTAGGTCTTTCAGCCTTTTAGTATATAGCTCCCTAATACCGTGGGAATTAGGGAGTTATCTACTTATTCATTCCTATCATTACATTGACTGGCTAAGTAACTTACATTTCCTATGAATGTGTGTTACTTGATTGTTGTAAGTGTTGCAAACACTTACAGTTGAATCCTGGCTATGTTTGTATACTTTTTATTTAAAATAGTATACAGTGTAACATTCTTCTTCTTCCACTGGGTAAGTATATTAGTACTTAGGCAATACTGTGCTTCGGGACTTCGGCAATTCGGCACTTCGGCAACTTTGGAACTTCGGCACTTCAGCACTTCGGAACTTCAGCACTTCGGCACTCCGACACTTCGAAAATTCGGGACCTCGGCACTTCGGATATTCGGACATTCGTAAGTACCCGAATTTTCCGAAATTCGTCCGAATTCATATTCAGCCTGAAACGAATTGCACATGTCTAATGTGCCGTGAATGCACTTACCTGACAGAAGGACTAGGTGAGAGATCCTACTTCTGGACTAGAGAGAAAAAAAATAAAGGCAGTGATAATATTTTTTGTTTTATATTACAATATATTGCAAACTAAGTTAAATATATGTATACACATGGTTGGCAGTGAATGGATAAAATGGACACTTATTTTGTAACCTGTTTTGTTTACTACCTATTTTTATTTAGTCCTATATGACATATTCAGATTGTAAAGACATGTAAGCAAAAATGTCTTAGCTTGAAACTGAAAAGGTTAAATGAGACATATGTAGTAACCAAGGCAATCTTGACTTACATATGGTTGTTTTTGTTTTTACAAAACAATTCTGTGATATGTATACTTAGATAAAATTATGTATTTGCAGACAGATATTGAAGCATGTTGCATTATAATACTTGTTCTTCATGCATAATGCATTGTGTGGGTAAAAGCATAACCTGCCTACGTATGTAAATTCTGAGGTATCCTGGGACATATTTACTTTATTGTGTGTAGGTATGTGCAAAAGTAATGCTACATTATTTTTTGCCACAAAATGTTGTTGCTTCCATACAGTCTGCACCTCATATGGAATACATATTAAGTGTCCTGCAGCATACCAGGACATATCAGGTACGTAAGTGATGTTTAAATAGCAAACATTTGCCGTCTGCTTCAGTTTTCTTTTTTTTTTTTGCTTGTTATGCTCTGTTAACTAAATTAGCTTTAATATGAACCTTGTGAAATCTTGTGACTTTTAACCAAGTATATGATACAAAATCGTGCAGATGTGGTCAAAAAGTTCAGTTGTTGTTCAAGCCAAACATTAAAATTAGGAAATATTGTGACTTTGATGATGTCAGATGTGGAGGTGTAAGTTACCCTTAATAAGATAGATCAGGAAAGAACAGCTGGAACAGATCAAGCTGACAGAAACGTAATTGTAATAAAAAAAAAACCAAAAAAAAAACATTAGTTAAAGTAGTTTGTAGAGTGGCATCTATAAAACATAACATGCTGGACCTTGAAGAGGATGATGTACATTAGCAGAAGATCACTTTGGTTTCAATTTCTAAAAGAAAGCTGAGATTTACTGTCTGCCAAGCATGGACAGTAAGAAACATTTTACATTGTCACCTAGTCTGAATCTCAATTGCCCCTGTGATATACAGATGTTGCATAAATAACATGAATTTATGAATCCATATTGGCTTGCTGAGGTTGATATAGTAGTTTGAGTAGTAGTATTAGTAACAGTGGAGGCTCATCCATAAGCCACTAAGGGCAGCGCCCCATTAGTTTGTATGTGTGAAAAAAATTCAGTTTAGACACTAATATTATTTTTCTTTAAAGTGCTCAGTCACTTTACAGAGACCTGAGACTCTCATCCTGTGGAAACGTTGTGAAGCTTCAAACTGCAGGACTGTGGCTATGACTCTGATGACAGATCTGATTCTGATTTTCATCTGTTTTAAGCTGTAATTATTTTTTTTTCTGTTAACTATGTCAGCTACTTCTTGGATCCATATTATCACTAAAGATTAATTATATTGTCAGCTGCAAGGTAATAAGGTGTCTAGCAGTATACTTCTGCTTTCACCATGTATACACTACGTGCTGAGAGCAAATAGTGAATTAGGAGTAGTTGACACATTTGGAGTCTATCAGTATATTGATGCTTTAACCATGTGCACACTGTTTGCTGAGAGCTAATGAAGTAGCTGACATGTTTCATAACAGCAGCAATATTTAATAGAAAGCTAAAGATATCATTGCAGGAACATTACTGAAGATGAAATAAGAGAGGGCTAGGAAGTTATTTTTTTTAGAAGAAATAAATAGGTTTTTTTTTGTCAATGTCCCACTTTTTGTGATCTAAGTGAGTTACCCCAATAGGTCTTGTTTGATTTTAAATGCAACAAGATAGCAACACGTTATGCTTTCTAAAACCATAACTCGCAAGTTTGGCTCTTGTAATTTATACAAGATGCCATGCTCGAGGGCTGCACCGTTCCTGTGGAACTCGCTTTCCTCCTCCGTTAGATGCTCACTCAGTCTCCACTCCTTCAAAATATCGTTAAAAACCCACTTCTTCATAAAAGCGTTTGACTGTCACTGTCAACTGTCACTAGTCTAATACTATCCTTACCTTTTGTGTCATTTTACCCCGCTCCCTCTAGAATGTAAGCTCATTGAGCAGGGCCCTCAACCTCTCTGTTCCTGTGTGTCTCACTTGTCTGGTTACAACTACATGTCTGTGTGTCCACCCATTGTAAAGCGCTGCGGAATTTGATGGCGCTATACAAATAACATAATAATCTAATAATCTAATCTAATCTATCATTGAATGGATGTGAGAGTCCATAGGTTTAGGATCTCTATGTATTGTTTGTATATAATTGTATTTTTGTGCAAAAACACCGCCATTGGGGATGGGGGATTTCCACTGAAGAAAATATTGTTACAATGATATCAGTTGATACCCAACCTTCACCTTGATATCGGAAGGTGATGAAAAAGTTAAAGGGATACTATAGTGCCAGAAATACAAAGCTGTATTCCTGGCACTATTACTCTCCCTGCCTTCCCCCTCCCCCCCACCCCAACCCCCTTCTCCCACCCTCCCTCACATGTACCCTCCTTCCCCGGTAAATAAAAAGCTAAGCACCATTTATTTACTTACCTGATCCCAGCACCAATGTCCCTCGGTGCTTGGTTGACGCTCCGCCCCCTCCTCTGTCCCGCGACGAGCAGGTGTTCATTAGCATGCACGGCAAATGCCATGCGTGCATTAGATCTCCCCACAGGAAAGCATTGAATCAGGGCTTTCCTAGGGGGGGGGGGGGGAATCTGACACTGGATGTCCTTATGCAGAGCGTGAGGGCGTCCAGCATCAGTTACTGGACCAAACAGTCTTTTTGGTCCAGGAAGAGCCCCCAGTGACTGTCTGGGAGACAATCACTGGGGGCAGACTTAGAACTGCAATGTAAATATTGCAGTTTCTTTGGAACTGCAGTGTTTTACATTGCAGCACTAAGTGCAAAAGAGACATTGCACCCAGACCACTTCAGTGAGCTGAAGTTGTCTGGATGCCTACAGTGTCCCTTTACTTCTGGATGTAATAAATTTCCTTCCTTAATATAAGCTTCTATGAAAGATAAGAAGAAATGTAGTGCCACTATTATATTTGTTAGCTCCGTACAGCTGGAAATAATATACCAGAGAGCAGACCCAGATTGTAATTTGTAAATTGAATCAACTAAAATATACATTAGTTTACTTATACTTACCAAATAAATAACCAGTAGTTACTTTGAAAAATATATTGGTACACGTAGAAGAGATTAAAATTGGCACATGTTTGAAAGTGGGAGATTTTAACTGTGTATTTGAGCAAAATATTGATAAGAAACTATCCAGACATACACATTTAAAGGGACACTATAGTCACCAGAACAACTACAGCTTAATGAGAAAAGCTAGTGTTTACATTACCCCCTAGGAACACCTCCAAGTTGACATTCCTCAGATGGCTACTGGAGGTGCTTCCTGGGGCATTTCTGCACAGTCCATGCTCTGCATTGTGACGCTGAACTGTCCTCATCGAGATGCATTGATTCAATGCATGTCTATGAGGAGGTGCTGATTGGCCCCACCTCCTTGCCGATTTCAGCCAATCCAATGCTTTCGCTATTGGAAAGCAGTGGATTGGCTAAAAATAGGCAATGCTGATGATGTCACCAAGTAGGTGAGTCGGGGCAGGGGCAGCGCTGACGGACCAGTGCAGCGCTGGAAAGAAGGTGAGTTTTAACCCATTCAAAAAAGAGGAAATGGGGGGAAAGCCACTTAAATAGGGGTTTAACAATTTAGAGTCAGGAGCAAATGTTTGTGTTCCTGACCCTATAGTGTTCCTTGAAATAAAGGTCTAGCTAAAGCAGCAAAATATCTTACCAACAGTTTATATATATATTGGATATTTTTTTATTTCTCTCAAGTTAATGTTTCCTTTTCTCTTATAGATATGGTTTGGGGCAATATTATTTCCTTTAGAAATATAAAAGATATTAAAATAATTGATAACACTTGGTCTGACCACACTATAATAATCTGGTCCAAGGCTGAACAGTGGAGTACTAAAATAGATCCACATGGTGTACAAATGATTCTCTTCTTTATAATAAAATCAGCATAGATGATATAATGACTAAGATTAAACTCTTCTTTAAGGAGAATAACACATGTGATACATTAGAGAAAAGAGAACTAATGAGGTTAGGGTTCCACCTAGAGTAAGGAGGTCCTTGGCCCACAGGTAGACATCACGGCACAGAGAGGCCGAAACTTTAGGGACCTGCTAGTTCTGAGTCACTTCAAACCAAAACCATGGTCACCAAGTACATGGCTTGGACATCCCCCCGTGGCACCTATAGATGTGGGAGGTGTGTTGCATGCAAGTTTATCCTACCAAATTCAAAGAGTGTAACAGATAGTGAGGGCCACTAAACCTTCAGTGTTACACACTTCTTTAATTGCAATACTGCAGGTTGGTATATTTACTAACCTGCAGTTGCAATTTAAAATATGTGGGTAAAACCCATTTAAAGAAAGAATAAAGGAGCATTTGAGATCTCTCAAAAATCGAGTTGAAACACCCATCTCCAGACATGTAAAAGACTGCCATGAGGTTTTAAGACAAAGGGAGTGCAGATGGATGTACAAATTAAAAACCCTCTATCCCCTGGGACTGAATGAAGGTTTTTTCTTTTTCCCCTTTGTCTAATTTGACTATTTCTTTATTTATTTTTTCCGCCCAATATACTGAATATACATTGGATCCTGATATTTATCATTTACATGGTAATTTTTATTTCATTGATGCATCTACTAATATTGCTGCCCTGCTACCTTGAAAAATCCCCTCTACCTTCTTCCTCAGGAAACTCTATTTGCAACGGTCTAGGAGCCTCTGTGGCATATTAGAGGGAATCTTTGATATCTTTTGAAGTATGCTGTGATTTTCAGATGAATATACCTGGAAATAAAAAAAGAAATAAAAAAAAGAAAGAACACTTAAAAATTCCTGTAAACGAAGAATTCTTGAGAAGGCATATAGAAGGTTAAGTTTTGTTAGGTACCAAACTGGCCCACCTGAGGATGATGGGATTTATCCCCATGATCCATACCAGGGGGTGCCCTGGGTGGGCTTACTGAGGGCAATTATATCATATCTGACAATATCTGGAAAGGACTAATGATTGGTTATTGTCAGTTCCTCCCACTCCCTATAGATCGAAAGTTTGCCCTGCACTGGATAATACATGTTAATCAAAATTGGGGAGGGGGATCCCTGATTTGAAAATAATCATAATTGTATTTGAGTAGCTGCATTTTTTCCATGGGGAAAGGGAGAATTTAGGGAGTTCAGGTTGGAAGTCCAGATCAGAATACGCCTATTTCGGCGTTTGCGGCTGGACTCTCATTGATGTCGACAGTCACAGTTGGTGAACCCTCCCGGAGAGGAGGGACATAACCCCCTTTAAATATTGGGCAAAATCTTGATGCTTGTTAGCTCTTGAAAAAGGCAGGTGGTTACAAGGCGTCGTGATGAGGCACCTTCTTTAATTTTATGTTCACATCTGGGAATGGACATAGTTGGTTCATAACAGCCACTTAATTTGTCTCCCCTGTATGAGGCTTGGCAGGAATCACATAGAGTTGAGAATCAAGGGGTGGGGAGGGGAGGGCTGCCTTGAAGCAGCAGGCTGGGACAAGTATTCAGGGAGATGGGCTGGAAGTTGTTTTCCCCTATCCCTTTGTATATATAACTGAATGCATTTCCCTTCTATCTATTTATATATACTTTTTCCCTATTTTGAATTTGTTCCTTGTGATTATTCCATAGATCCAGTAGTGATATATTGGTAGTGCTTCAATAGCACAACATCTAATTATAATCTGTGGATTATCTTTTTCCACCCAATATCCAGTGGTAGCTTTCTTATAGTTTGTGGCTCTGCTTATAGGACCTAACTCTCTAAATCGGTCTACATACTTAATGCCATATTTAATAATCTATGTTTTATGTTCAAATCTCTAATAGTTGCATCTCTTTTATCTAAATAGGGACATAGTTACATAGTTACATAGCTGAAAAGAGGCTTGCGTCCATCAAGTTCAGCCTTCCGCACATATGCTTTTGCTGTTGATCCAAAGAAGATCTAGGAAAAAAATCCTTCTTGACCCCAAAATAGCAGTCAGATGACTCCTTGGATCAAGCAGCTATTACCCCACTAATTAGAAATTGTATCCCTCTATGTAATGTTTTTGCAAGTATTTATCCAATTTCAGTTTAAACATCTGTACGGACTCTGATAAAACCACCTCTTCATCTAAATTATTTGTTACATTGTATATATTCTGGAGATTTAGACACTTTATACCAAATAACTTTACTTTTAGAGTTTCATTTCAACTTTGAATATACTTAATGTCCTTACAGATAACCTCTAATTTTCTATTTCTGTTTAACAGTACAACCAACAATTTGTGGTTATTTCACTTTAGGTTGCACATTTCTTTCTTGTGTGTTTATTTTGCCATTTTTGTGTGTTGGCTTTATTAATAAAATGGCCTATAACCTATAACCTATTACCTATAATGATTTTTTAATTGGAGGTAATTTCAGTGGGGTGTGGGTTTCCCCCTACTCTAAGTGGAACCCTAACCTCATTAGTTCTCTTTACTCTAGTGTATATACATTGGGTTATGCTCCCTATAGGGAGTGGGGGGATACCTCTGTATCCCAAATTTAGCAACAGTGTAATTTTATCTTACATTGAGGCGTTCTCTTTGTACATGTGATACATTATATATAACACTGGTGTGCCTTTAAATCTGTTATGAGAAGCAATTTGATAAGTTTAATTTCACAACTCATTAAACAGAAAACTATGGCCCTAGCTATACTTTATACTGATCTCAAAACCTATAAAAAAAATCCCTTCTAAAACTAACTCAGAAACAGCAATTGAGACACAAAATCTTATCAATCAAAAATATTAGCAAACACTAGTATATTACCGGTACTAAACAAATTAAGAATGAAAACATACAGATAAGATAATAGGGTGGATACATTAATTTTGCAAAAGAGATACGATTGCCTCAAACAAAATAATGAAACGAATACATAAAATTAAGTTTATTTAACCTCAAACTAATGAGGAATCATTTCACGTTATACAATAGTGAATTGTATAATCTACTCTTTGTCAAGAAAGATATAGATTTATATCTGGATAAATCCCTACTCACTCCAACAATATCGGAAAGACATAGAGACATTTTAATATATCCATCCCCAAATAGAAGTAGTTATTTCCCAGCTGGAAAATGAAAAGTACCCTGGCACATTATTATTTTTAACCTAGTCTTTAAGACTTTTAAAAGTTTACATCTACTTCCAATTCTTAAGCAAAAGTAGAGAGCTATAGACCAATTTTCAGAAATGTTTGCAAATAGAATGAAAAAAAAATGTAAATACTATTATCCACCAACTAGGCTTCATACCAGGCCTTACCTCTACTGATAACACATGTAGAGTATTAGATATCTTGGATTGTTAAAAGGAAATAAATACCCCATTCTGTTGTTAGCAGTCAATGCTAAAAAAAAAATATAACAGGGAATTTCTGAATAAGACATTATTAAAATTTGGAATTCAGGGTTGGATACATTGGGCAATCATGTCTCTTTATTATGCTCTAACAGCAAGAATGCAAGAACTACCAAACTAATGCGTAGAGTGGTTTAAATTGAACAATGGAACTAGACAGGGTTGCCCGTTATCTCCAATTGTCTACATTATTTCAACAGAACTTCTAGCTAATAATATAAGATATAATACCCTTATCAAAGGTTTTCCTACAAGGCAAAATTAACCACATAGGAAATATGTATGATGATGACATACTTATGACCCTAGCCAACCCTGTCAATTCACTGAGCCATCTGATGTAAGAAATAAAAGATTATAGTTCCATTCCTAATTATAAAATCAATATGGATAAGACAATTGTGTTAGATATCAATTTGAATAAGGCTAAATAATACCATTCAAATCTTGGTATTACACTTACTAGAGATGTATCAATTTTAATGGAGATAAACTTGTAATTAAAATGTCTGAAAGTGATGAATATATCACAGAAAAATATGGAAACAATTAGAAATCACTTAGTGGTGTAGAATGAATTTGATTAAAACATATGTACTACCTAGATGGCTTTATTTATTTGGAATGCTCCCATTACAAATCCATAAGCCTTGGTTAGATATGATACAAAATTCCTTTACCAATTTTATTTGCAAAGGAAAAAAGCCAAGGATTAATAAAAAATACTGAGCTCAAAAAAATAAGGCAAGAGTTCTGGCATATCCCATTATTGACAGAATTTATCATGCCAGTATAACACACCATATGTAAAGATCTCAACTTGCTCCCATGTTGTCAAGGCAAAGGCCTCTAATGTTTGCATGGACCACATATTAGAATATTGGGGATAAATTAAACAGAAATGTGGAACAGTAAATAAAATCCCCATATATATATTCATTTGTCCATATAGAAAATTATGTTATAGGTTTAAATCTGCTAAAATTGATTCATAATGGTATATCAAGGGTTGATCAAATAATGGATTCAGTTAGAATCAAGTATTTCCCCCAACTAGTACAAGATTTTCATCTACCTAAAAATGAACTATTTACATATTTTAGATTAAAAAAATGTATTACGCAGAATATTAATAGAGAACCTACAGATGCTGCTAGTAAAATTAGCTAACAGCTCAATTATAACTGAATAGATAAAGTCGCTTCAAAGGCCATAGAGATTTTGATAAAGATGGACACTCGTGTCACCATCCCCACATGTCAGAAATGGGAGAAAGATCTAAAGATAGAAATTAATAGAGAGCTTTGGTATTTAGCCTTTTCAAAGGTATGTAAGACATTTATAATCTTGGACAATTTAACAAACAAGCATACACTAGACATGTGCAATTTGTTTTGTTCCGAATGTACATTCAGATGACTTTTGTGCAATTCAGACATTTGTATGCTTCCGAATGTCCGAAGGCCTTGTGGTGCGTATGGCTTTTATACTTTGGCAGGTAATTTAGTGAACAATTCACCATGTCCCCTGAAGGTGATGTGTGTGCTTTTTGTTTTTGTATGTGTCCTTTTATATTTTTAATATTTTCTTTTGAACAAAATATTATTGTTGTTTATTATCTTTTAAAATTGAAAACAATAAAAAGCATATTAAAAAATATATTTATAATAATAATAATGCTATAGGGTCCATTTCAGAGCTCTGGTTAAGTTTGAAATATTGAGTCATGGCCGATTTGGTTCTTGAAGGAGAGACTCAATCAATCTCTACAGGCTGTGGCCTCTGTAATA
Organism: Pelobates cultripes; assembly: GCA_933207985.1. Classification (NCBI taxonomy): domain Eukaryota; kingdom Metazoa; phylum Chordata; class Amphibia; order Anura; family Pelobatidae; genus Pelobates; species Pelobates cultripes. The sequence continues at coordinate 89,650,928 of OW240916.1, read as the reverse complement.
ATATTAGCCCTGGAGAATTAGTGTTGTCCCAGAGTGATTTGACCAAGTCACTAATCATATTTCACATCCAAATATTTGGTTTAGTTGTGATCCATGCATTAAAAATCTAAATATTCTTGAATAGGAGTTCTGAACATGAGAAAATGTGCATATTTCCTGGTGCGTGGGTGTAAAACGTGCCACAGATCAAAGAAATGGTGTTTGTGTAGTAAAACCTGAATAGCTTTGCGTTCTGGGAGGAGCTTTTTTGTGTCTGGGCATATGTGATGGCAAAGTCGTGTCCAACAAGTGGTTCCAGATATGTCTATGCAAATAATAACTATTCCCTCTTGGATAGGTTTCAGTTTGGTGTGGACATGGTGTAGAAAATGTCTTTAGTGGACATTGAGTGAATAGATTTTGACTATAGTGAATATATAGCATTATTTAAGGAACAGGTCAATACCTGCCTTGTGGGTCTATGACATGTGATATGAGTGAAAAGGACAAGTGGAGACTATTAAGGATAGTTTTAAACACCTTTAGTTTTATTTGTTTATCTGGTTACAACTACATGTCTGTTCGTCCACCCACTGTAAAGCGCTGCGGAATTTGGTGGCGCTATATAAATAATAACATCATAATAATAATATTTGGAGCTGCAGCATGAAATTGGAAAGGGCATTCTCTCGGTTGAATGGAGGGGTATTATTATATATGTATTTGCTTATTAAATATCTTTGAGAAGGGAATATCTACTAACAGGCATGTGTGCCCTGGATGTTGTGAAAGAAAAACTTTACCATTGTATGTATTGTATGGTAATATTTAATATTACATTGGGGCACTACAGTGGAATTCTCAATCTAAAACTGGTGCATTGAAAAAGTAAAAAATGCCTACTTCTATCTTAAACAGACCAAGAAATGCAAATATTTGTGTAGCTAAACTTAGTATGAATTAACTAAAAGATATAGGACTTCAAACCTCACGTTTGACTGTATGATACAGTTTCACTAATATTTCTGGAAACATAAAAAGAAGGATAAGCTAATTCTTATTTGTTAGAGTTCACCATTTATTTTTTTATAGTACCTGTCTAAAAAAAAAATCACCGATATTGAGAGTTGCTAGAGAATGCTTAGTATATCACTGTGCTCCAATGCCTTAATTCTGTACTCTTTTCCATTCAGAGTGCAAGCGGGGGCTTCTCGAGGGGCTTCTTTATGGTGACCATCCGGGGAAGTTATTATGACATTTGAGCCATTTTAATTCGCTATTATTTTTGCTGGGAAACTCCAGCGGTTGGGTATTTGGTAAGTGTGGAGGTCACTGTTAATTTCCTTAAACGCTTTTCTTCATCTAAGTGTTGGCACGGAAAGGTCGATATAGGCCAAAATGCCATTATTTGGCTGAGGGAAACTGTTTTTGGATCCTGTTGCGCGCATAACATCCTCTTTGATGTGAATATAACGTATGTTCACAAGTATATTTCTTGGAATTGAGGTGGGAAGGGATGTTGGTTTTGCCACTCTGTGTGCATGGTCTAAGAGTAGCATGTCTGACAGTACATCAGGGAAGAGAGCGTGAAGCAGGCCATGTAGGTAAGTCGCTAGGTCTGTTGGAAACACTGGAGGTCACTGTTAATTTCCTTAAAAGCTTTTCTACATCTAAGTGTTGCAACGGAAAGGTCAATATAGGCCAAAATGCCATTGTATGGCTGAGGGAAACATTTTTGCATCTTATTGCATGCATAACATCTTCTTTGATGTGAAAATAAGGTATGTTCACAAGTATATCTCTTGGAATTGAGGTGGAAATATATGTTGGTTTTGCCACTCTGTGTGCAAGGTCTAAGAGGAGCATGTCTGATGGTAAATCAGAGAGGAGAGCGTGAAGCTGTCCATGTTGGTAAGTCGCTAGGCCTGTTGGAGACACTGACTCTGGGATTCCTCTCAGGCACACATTGTGTCTTCTGGATCTCTGCTTGTTGCAGTGTGTGCTATAACTTTTCAGATATGTTGCCCAGCATTGCTTTGAGCACAGAGAATGTAAGTGGAGTCTCATCTAGCACAGGAGAGTCTCATGTCTATTTTCCCTCTTTATCCGTGTCTCCGCCTTCTTGAATGGAATCAGACTGGGCCTTCTGCTTACTTTGGGGTTGTCTAACCACAAAGAAGCTTGTTCTGTCCCTTGATTTTGTGTTGCACTTTCGCTTGTGTTGAGGCATTGCTCAGGACTGTGTGTCAGCGCTGCTTTTTGGTCGTATTGTTTAGAAATAATGGTATGCAATGCAAATTGTGGCAGAGCTCCTTCACAACACTGCCATGTAGCTTGAGGCCAGGTCACACACCATCTCTTTGTATCTAATACACACATTTTTGTTGTGGTTTATTGCATGAGCATCTCTCTATTATATGAGTATCTCTGTATTATATAGAGAAGAGTAAAATTCTGAGGGATGAGTCTGGCGTCCCACCATCTTAAAACTTCACTAGCTGCCACTGATTAGTAGTACTATTTTCTTACCACACATTTACTGCTTAGCATTGTTTAAATGCTACAGTCTAGCGGGGTATTGTTGCTGACCATATAAATCTATGGCAACCATTGACCCATCTTCTAATTGTTACTTCCTGCAAAATAACTCACCACACAGAAAACTTCCTTTCAAGTTGTTTCCGTGAAGATGACAATGTATTTCGTATATTCCAATGCCTTCCACTATTACCATATAGTCTAATAGAGCAGGTTTTAGAAGAAGTGCACAATTCACAGTGTGAATGTGCTTTAGACAAATCTGTTTGATGCTCTTATGTTAACATGGACCAGAATCTCTTAAGTAATCTTTTCAGCATCGTGTTGAATCTATGCCACAAAGAATTCATGTTTTCTCAAGACAAAAGCGGTTCCTATGTATCTATATCAGATTTTATCAACTCAGATTTTCCTAGACAGTCTAACAGTAATTAGCAGACATTATCAAAAAATGTTGCACTTCTCATTAGATTCAAATGTAGTTCTACACAGCCATTTATTTTGTTCTATTTTGTGTATCTTACATTGGATGTTATGGTTACTAGATGCTTTGTCATTTTCTCCTTGTATTGTATGTTAAATATTCTATCAGTATTATGCGTTAAATAAGAATTTAAAAAGCAGACTAGTCAGTTTATTTTGCATCCATGTTTAATAAATATCCTTTGTGTATTGATTCATTCATAAATTTACATTATGAATCTGCTAACAGCCTTAGCAATGGCATTTTTTTCGTTATTTTCCATTGTAACGACTATATGGTCTAATTATTTTGCAACATGAAGAGGGTACACAGTGAACATAAATAGGTAAAGGATAATTAGAACATAACGTGTCCCTTTGAGATAATGTGTTCAGAAGTACAACAATACATAATGAAGAAAAGACACGACGGCGCCTCCCCTACACTAACAAGCAGGTATTTTGTCATGTTATACAGTATGGTGTTCTATGTCTTGTTAAAAACATTAGGTCCAGCTGCAATTCAATTATCTCAGCCAATTGAATGTACTATGCCGAATAATGGGACTATAGAGAATTTAGAGAATTGCATACATAATTTGATTTCCAGATGGCAAAAAGATGTATGTGTTAAAAATAATTGCTACTGACAACGTTTTCTAATCTAAGTACATTTTCCTGGTTTCACTATTAAGTAAGTGGTGCCCCTTTAAGAATATGTCAAGTTAATTAGCATTCACTAGCGACAATATCATACTCACATTTAAAGGGATAATAAAGGAGGTATGCTGGCTACCAATTAAACATTTTACTGATGAAATAAATATCTAGAATGCTGCTGATTAAACGTAAAGAAACTGAGCTTATTATGGGATGCTTTATACAAAGACATGAGTGTTTTTTAAACATTTAGACTTAAATGTTTTTTTTTCCCTTTCCAAATAATTTTTATTAAAGATTTTTCAAAACAGTTTTAAACAGAAAAAAGACTAAAGAAGGGAGGGAAGGGGAAACAAACTAAATTGGGAGGGGGTGTGAGATGGTACAATGGTCCCATAACTGAGAATTTTAGGGAGAGGGTTGACTTAACGCCAGTTCACGTCTCTTTAAATATAAAACCTAATACTGCTTTCATTGATGGAATAAAGCAGATAGGAATAACCTGCAGGATATTTGTAATCAAGTACAAGGGAATTTAAACAAGATCGGCAGTCAGCATCCACAGACTTTGAGAAAGCCCACCCAGAGTGAAACTAGTAAGTTATGTGGTGCCGATTTTTACATATCCAGCGTTCAGGGGAGAGGAGAAACAAGCAGCAACATCGGTGGACCTGCACAGAAACTGTAACTACCCCAAGAACAGTGAGCTGGATAAATACAGTGACATTTACTGTTTTGAGCTATATATCTTTTATATATTTTTATATTTTATTTATTTTTAAAATGGAAATAAAGCTGAGTAATCCTTGAAAGATCTCCGGAGTAATGAATCTCTATTGTGGGTTATATACAAAGTGGATACAAGTCATTATAACCAAAGTGTAACAGAATAAGCCTCGTTTTTTCCCTAGATAACAGCTTAACCCCTGGAGTGCTGGAAAAAGAAAAAAAAAGTGGTTATCTTTTGAGATTTGGACTGCTCCTTTCTGGGACTCTCTGTGCTGGAAGTTGTTTATATTTAATGAAAGTTTTTTTTGTGTGAACACACATTCTGTATAAATTACATCTATAAGGGTAATTTCTTATTTTTCTATACTTTCCTATTGGAGAGCTTTCAAAAAAGATTGTGCACTAACTCATTGTCAAATACACTGAAAATCTTATGTGTAAAAATTAAAGGTATAACACCTTGGATATATGAAAATTTAAAGGCATAATATCCTGAATATATAACACTTAAAGGAAAAGCGCCTCAGATTAGTATCTAATTGATGGAATAGTTAAGGATTTCTAATGGCAAGGTATAACTGATGTAGCTGCTGTAAGGATATGGCCTATCCTTTCCTTAGGATATAAGTCTATAAACTGTACTAGCAAATTTCTTAAACAAACCTAGCTCTGATTGAAATGTTACAATAGATGGATAGATCTTTATAATCAGTGAGTGATGGGAGGGCATCTGAGTTCAGTGTAGTTCTGAAGATAGATAACTTGTAATTAGTGATGTCCCGAACGGTTCGCCGCGGACTCATCATTGAGTAAACTTTGACCCTGTACCTCAGTCAGCAGACACATTCCAGCCAATCAGCATCAGACCCTCCCACCTCCTGGACAGCATCCATTTTACATTCATTGTGAAGCTGCATTCTTAGTGAGCTGTCCAGGAGGTGGGAGGGTCTGCTGCTGATTGGTTGGAATGTGTCTGCTGACTGTGAGGTACAGGGTCAAAGTTTACTCAATGATTAGTCCGCGGCGAACCATTTGGGACATCACTACTTGTAATGCTTTTGCTTAGGTCAGTGGATCAGGTTTTGGGCTCTGAGTTCTGTGTATCATTTATCTAAATCTAATTGTGGTGAAAATACTTTTAAAATGGAAAGTGACGTGGCTCTATAGCAATTTGAGGTAGGTATAGTCTTATACATTTTTTTTTGTTGAGAGAACCTGATATTTTAGGTCGTGTAGAAACATGGAGCCGTGTGTGTGTGTGTGTGTGTGTTTTATGTAGGTGTAATTTATCAATTTCCATTTTTTTTACCACTCAACTATTTGAGAAAAAGTTAAACTTTATTGGGGAGGCCACATTAGTGATAAAAATAGTAGTTTTACAAATCAGACACACCTAGTGCTCCACATCCCCTCAATGTTTGTAAAGTTTTCAATTTAATACACATTTTATTTTCCCCAATGAAAAATATCCTGGCTTATTGTACTGATGTAGTTAGTGTCCTTATCAGTGTTTTAAGTCTTCTTCAAAATCAACTTGAAGGTACAGTTTTAAATGAGCACTCTAGGCACTAATTTGACTTTCATCTAACTGAATTATTTATAGAGGCCTCTGGCAGTGTCCATCAATTCAGTGCTAAACCATTTTGAAACATTTAAGAAAAAACAAAAAACAAGGGAAACCTTCTAGAGAGAGAGGGTCAGGTTACTCTATTGGTAAGTGGGATAACCCCTTAGATGAATAGACTTTGAAAAAAAGAACACAGAGACCATGTAAGGGATAAACCCTCATGGACAGAGTAACCTAAAAAAAAACATAACTTTTTTAATAGATATATAGATATTAAAAACCTTTGACTCAATAAATAAAATAAAATTAAGATCTATAATAAGATAAATCCTACAGTAGCAATAAAAAAAAAAAAAATAAAAAAAATAATTAATAATTAAAAATGTTTATCACTGTTTGAAGGTTCCTAGCAATCCACAGTCTAGCCCCCACTGGAGGTATGGCTCTGGCAGAGATTACACTCTTTCTTAACCATACTAATTCATAGCTATAATGGACAGCTGTGCTAGGCTAAAAGCAGTCAACTGACACTCTCAGCTGATCACTGTCACCCAAGTACAGAGGGAAAGCTGCTGTAAAATCGTGTTTAACTCAAAAACTGTTTAACATTACATCTAGGCATCTGCAGACTACCAATTCAATGACATAAAGCAGTTATATGGCATAGAGCTATGGCCACCATTAGTTCCTCCTTCTGTAGTTACATAATATCTTATTTTTATGATATAACTCTTAAAATGATCTATACCGTACAGATAATATCACATTAAAGATTTCCGAGGAGGAGGATGTTTGAATAAAATGGTTAGACTTCCAGTCATTTCCAACATTATGATGTATTAGTTTAGCATAATCACCAAACCAAATTGAGTGTGTATTAATCATTCTGAGACATTTTATAGACTCTGGCTTTATAAAGAGAAACAACATTCCCATCAGAGAGAAGGAGATGCCGTTGAGGCCATAGATGGTAGACCATTAAGTTCTCCAGTTGTTACTCATGAGACTGTACCATTACACATGTACACAGGGGTTTTACACTATGAAACCATTCGATTCCAGGTCATCACCTCTCCCTCTTCACAGTTAGTATTAGGGTATCCATGGTTACGTGCTCACAATCCCATTTTTGACTGGGAGACAGGGCAAATAAAATCATGGAGTGAGGCCTGCCACGAGTCTTGTACGTTTGAAGTCACACCTTTGAATTCAATTAAGGTACCTACCAGTCCTCCTTTGTCTACGGCTATACCCCCTCAGTATTTATCTCTAAAGACTGTTTTCGATAAAAGGGAGGCTGAGAAATTACCGCCTCACAGACCCTATGATTGTGCTATTGACTTGTTGCCTGGCACTATACCTCCAAAGGGCAGGGTGTACCCCTTATCGGTTCAAGAAAACCGTGTCATGGAGGAGTATATTAAGGAATCACTAGAAAAGGGGTTTATTAGGAGATCCTCTTCTCCAGCTGGAGCAGGGTTCTTCTTTGTATCGAAGAAAGAAGGTGATTTAAGACCGTGTATAGATTATAGAGGTCTAAACAAAATCACTATCAAAAATGCATACCCTATACCTTTAATTACAGAATTATTTGACAGGCTGAAACATGCCACTGTGTTCACTAAATTAGACCTTAGGAGTGCATACAATTTGATACGTATAAAGGAAAATCACGAATGGAAGACTTAATTAATAATTAAAAATGTTTATCACTGTTTGAAGGTTCCTAGCAATCCACAGTCTAGCCCCCACTGGAGGTATGGCTCTGGCAGAGATTACACTCTTTCTTAACCATACTAATTCATAGCTATAATGGACAGCTGTGCTAGGCTAAAAGCAGTCAACTGACACTCTCAGCTGATCACTGTCACCCAAGTACAGAGGGAAAGCTGCTGTAAAATCGTGTTTAACTCAAAAACTGTTTAACATTACATCTAGGCATCTGCAGACTACCAATTCAATGACATAAAGCAGTTATATGGCATAGAGCTATGGCCACCATTAGTTCCTCCTTCTGTAGTTACATAATATCTTATTTTTATGATATAACTCTTAAAATGATCTATACCGTACAGATAATATCACATTAAAGATTTCCGAGGAGGAGGATGTTTGAATAAAATGGTTAGACTTCCAGTCATTTCCAACATTATGATGTATTAGTTTAGCATAATCACCAAACCAAATTGAGTGTGTATTAATCATTCTGAGACATTAGGACATACCATGCACTCCTACAAAGTTTGGGCTTAATCAATGTTAGAATGGCATTGCATGTCCCTGTTCCCCCACCCCCTCAGTGCATGCGTGGGATTCAATGTGGGGACTTTCCTGTCAACTACCCCAAGTGCCACAAGTTCCAGTTGTTGCTGACAGAGCCACTGTGAGTGACAACCACTCACCTCAATCACAGCTACATTGTCCTAGCCAATTAATGGTAACATTGTCTGTGATCACAGCCTCTCTTTCATCACTCTGATTTGAGGTGAGAGATCAGTGCTACAATGTGTCTGAAGTGTTCTAAATTGTATCTTGCTCTTTTACTGCAAATAAAATGAATAAAACATTTAAAATTAAAATTAATTCTTTGAGTGATAATAGTCTTAGTACTGTTATTACTCTGTTATACAGTAGTACTGTTTGGTATTTCTCAGTGTGGTGGTTTTTTGTTTTTTGTTTTTTTGTTTTTTAAAATTAAAATGTTAGCTTTTTTGTTTTAACCATTCTGCTGTTTTTGATCACTTGACTTTGTTGTGATCAGTCTGATTAGAGCATTCTTTCTGATCTGTTATTTTGCCTCTTTTCAGTATTTATTTGTTAGGGAATTTCAAATCATTGAAGGAAAAGAAAGTAATCTTGATCCACCATATTACCTTAATTCTGTGGGTGCAAATAAAAAGATTGTGTGGGATCTCCTCCTACTCTTGGTGAAAAAAATCTACCATCTATTGGCTGACAATTATAGCTGCACAGATTTATTTAAACATTTATTTTACTTTAAAACCCAAACCTATTTCACAGTTATGGTTGGATTTGCAAAAAGATCACAAAGGCCACAGCCTTTGGGGCAACAGGTTGGAGCGGGCCTTATGGCTGGTGTGTAGAACAAAGATCTCCCTAATCAGGCAGCCAGTTCTCCTTCCATAGGGCATAGGCTGAAAGGGAAGATCTTCTTGGCCAGAGTAGAGTCCTACTTGATCTCCCTCGCTGGAAAATAAACTTTGGTTTAGTTTCTTTAATGAGAGGGTTTTTTTTTTTTCTTGTACAGCTCTTTAGCCAGTATCCCACCACTACTGCCCACTCTCTCCTATATACTACTACAGCCTCTTTCCCCACCATTGCCCCAATCCTCACTATAGCCACTATCCCCATCACTACAACCTCCCATACTTCCACTACAACTGCTATCCCAACCAACTATAACCCTATTAACCCTTACCCTCTGTAGCCACTATCCACACTCCATTGTAGCCATGTTGTCCCCACTACAGCCCCTATCCCCCTACTACAGCCACTATCTTGACCCTAACCAACATCTCCTACCTCTCCACTACTGCCCTTATTTCCCCACAACAGCCCCTATCCCTCCACTACATCCATTATTTCCCCACTGCTATAACAACTCATTAGTAGTAGTAGTAGTAGTAGTATTTATATGACCACAACCTATTTTGCAGTGCTTTAAATGGGAAATTTACCAAAATGAGACAATTACAAAATGATACAGGAACAATAAGTAGATGAGGACCCTGCTCAGATGAGTTTACTGTTTAGGGGAGTGGAGTATAAGGACACAATAGGAAGGGCATCAAGGGGGACGGCAAACAAACAAGGTGAAAAAGAAACAGAACTAGAGGTGAGAGTGGAGTGTGGTTCTTTAGGAGGGAGACAGATTTGTGACATAGAAGTTACTCAGGGAGGCCATATGCATTTCTAAACAGCTGGATTTTGAGGGACTTCTCAAGTGATTGAAGACCAGGGAAAAGTCTGGTGTGTAGGCAGCCTATTCCAATGTAAAAGTCCTGAGGGTGTGAGGAGCGGACAAGAGAAGGTAACCGGCAGAGCGGAGAGTTCTAGAAGGGGCATACCTATGAATCAGTGAAGAAATCTAACATAACAGGGGTTAGAATTGCTTACAGCTTTACAGGGAGTGCAGAATTATTAGGCAAGTTGTATTTTTGAGGATTAATTTTATTATTGAACAACAACCATGTTCTCAATGAACCCAAAAAACTAATATCAAAGCTGAATATTTTTGGAAGTAGTTTTTAGTTTGTTTTTAGTTATAGCTATGTTAGGGGGATATCTGTGTGTGCAGGTGACTATTACTGTGCATAATTATTAGGCAACTTAACAAAAAACAAATATATACCCATTTCAATTATTTATTATTACCAGTGAAACCAATATAACATCTCAACATTCACAAATATACATTTCTGACATTCAAAAACAAAACAAAAACAAATCAGTGACCAATATAGCCACCTTTCTTTGCAAGGACACTCAAAAGCCTGCCATCCATGGATTCTGTCAGTGTTTTGATCTGTTCACCATCAACATTGCGTGCAGCAGCAACCACAGCCTCCCAGACACTGTTCAGAGACGTGTACTGTTTTCCCTCCTTGTAAATCTCACATTTGATGATGGACCACAGGTTCTCAATGGGGTTCAGATCAGGTGAACAAGGAGGCCATGTCATTAGATTTTCTTCTTTATACCCTTTCTTGCCAGCCACGCTGTGGAGTACTTGGACGCGTGTGATGGAGCATTGTCCTGCATGAAAATCACGTTTTTCTTGAAGGATGCAGACTTCTTCCTGTACCACTGCTTGAAGAAGGTGTTTTCCAGGAACTGGCAGTAGGACTGGGAGTTGAGCTTGACTCCATCCTCAACCCGAAAAGGCCCCACAAGCTCATCTTTGATGATACCAGCCCAAACCAGTACTCCACCTCCACCTTGCTGGCGTCTGAGTCGGACTGGAGCTCTCTGCCCTTTACCAATCCAGCCACGGGCCCATCCATCTGGCCCATCAAGACTCACTCTCATTTCATCAGTCCATAAAACCTTAGAAAAATCAGTCTTGAGATATTTTTTGGCCCAGTCTTGACGTTTCAGCTTGTGTGTCTTGTTCAGTGGTGGTCGTCTTTCAGCCTTTCTTACCTTGGCCATGTCTCTGAGTAAGTCAAGCGTGGAGTGCCTTTTGGGCACTCCAGTGATGTTGCAGCTCTGAAATATGGCCAAACTGGTGGCAAGTGGCATCGTGGCCGCTGCACGCTTGACTTTTCTCAGTTCATGGGCAGTTATTTTGCACCTTGGTTTTTCCACACGCTTCTTGCGACCCTGTTGACTATTTTGAATGAAACGCTTGATTGTTCGATGATCACGCTTCAGAAGCTTTGCAATTTTAAGAGTGCTGCATCCCTCTGCAAGATATCTCACTATTTTTGACTTTTCTGAGCCTGTCAAGTCCTTCTTTTGACCCATTTTGCCAAAGGAAAGGAAGTTGCCTAATAATTATGCACACCTGATATAGGGTGTTGATGTCATTAGACCACACCCCTTCTCATTACAGAGCTGCACATCACCTAATATGCATAATTGGTAGTAGGCTTTCGAGCCTATACAACTTGGAGTAAGACAACATGCATAAAGAGGATGATGTGGTCAAAATACTAATTTGCCTAATAATTCTGCACTCCCTGTATAGGTAAAGTTTAGTATTTTAAATTGACACCTATATGATACAGGAAGTCAATGTTAGGATCAACAGAGTGGTGAGGTATGAGAGGAGAGACAAGAAAAGATCATTACAAGTTTTAGCGAGACAGTGAGGCTTCTGGGGAGATCAATTAGGAGAGAATTACAGTAATCCATTTGAGAAATTACCAGAGGATGAACAAGTTTCTTGGCAACATCTTGCATAAGAAAGGGGAGGATACAGGCAATATTTTTAAGGTGTAATCAAACTGTTTTAGAAATAACTGGATAGGAGGTACGAAGGTGAAGACAGGATCAAAGATAACACCAGACACTGAGCTTGCAGGGGTGGGCTGATGCGGGTGCCATCAACTTGCAGGGAAAACAAAAGAGGAAGATCAGTATGATGAGCAGGAAACTTAAGAAGCTCTGTTTTAGAGAGATTGAGTTTCAGAAAGTGGGAGGCCATCCTGTCAGAGATTTAAGTAATTTGTAAATGGGTTTAGCAGTGATTACGTCATTTGTAACATTAATATGTTACATTTGTAACTTTAATATTTTTATTAGTGATATTGCAGAAGGTCTTGATGGTAAGGTATGTCTTTTTGCTGATGATACTAAGATATGTAACAGGGTTGATGTTCCAGGAGGGATAAGCCAAATGACAAATGATTTAGGTAAACTAGAAAAATGGTCAGAATTGTGGCAATTGACATTTAATGTGGATAAGTGCAAGATAATGCATCTTGGACGTAAAAACCCAAGGGCAGAGTACAGAATATTTGATAGAGTCCTAACCTCAACATATGAGGAAAGGGATTTAGGGGTGATTATTTCTGATGACTTAAAGGTAGGCAGACAATGTAATAGAGCAGCAGGAAATGCTAGCAGAATGCTTGGTTGTATAGGGAGAGGTATTAGCAGTAGAAAGAGGGAAGTGCTCATGCCATTATACAGAACACTGGTGAGACCTCACTTGGAGTATTGTACACAGTACTGGAGACCGTATCTTCAGAAGGATATTGATACCTTAGAGAGGGTTCAGAGAAGGGCTACTAAACTGGTTCATGGATTGCGGCATAAAACTTACCAGGAAAGGTTAAAGGATCTTAACATGTATAGCTTGGAGGAAAGACGAGACAGGGGATATGATAGAAACATTTAAATACATAAAGGGAATCAACACAGTAAAGGAGGAGACTATATTTAAAAGAAGAAAAACTACCACAACAAGAGGACATAGTCTTAAATTAGAGGGGCAAAGGTTTAAAAAATAATATCAGGAAGTATTACTTTACTGAGAGGGTAGTGGATACATGGAATAGCCTTCCAGCTGAAGTGGTAGAGGTTAACACAGTAAAGGAGTAGTGATGTCGCGAACCCGAAATTTTCGGTTCGCGAACGGCGAACGCGAACTTCTGCAAATGTTCGCGAACCGGCGAACCGCCCGAAACGCCATTGACTTCAATGGGGAGGCGAATTTTAAAACACACAGGGACTCTTTCTGGCCACAATAGGGATGGAAAAGTTGTTTCAAGGGGACTAACACCTGGACTGTGGCATGCCGGAGGGGGATCCATGGCAAAACTCCCATGGAAAATTACACAGTTGATACAGAGTCTGGTTTAATCCATAAAGGGCAGAAATCACCTAACATTCCTAAATCACAATCAATATGGATTGACACCTGACATATGACATGTTGACACCTTGACATATGGATTGACACCTGTCCTCAGAGCCCCTGATGCACACGGACACAGAGCAGAATAGAGACTGGTACCCCTACATAGGGTCACTTAGCAGATATGGATTGACACCTGTCCTAAGGATCCCTGATACACACTGACACAGAGCAGAATAGGGACTGTTCCCCCTACATCGGGTCACTTGGCAGATATGGATTGACACCTTGTTACAAACTGCTATTTGTAGCGGGCCCTTTAAATGGCAAATTGCCCTGTTTCCCTGGGTTGTGGAGAAGCCTCTTTGCCAGCCTCCTCCCGCATGACTATGGCCCCTGGGAGATTGTGAAAATGTATGCACTTTTATTTGGTGTGTATGGCCCTTTAAGACTGTCGGTGGGCATATTGGGGCTTATGGACTCTTTATGTGACTGGTGCTGGCCCTTTAAACACCTTTTTGGGACATCAGGAAGATTGGGACACTGCCCCTTTAAGGCCGTGTCCCCAGACTTGTTGGGGACACGGCCCCTTTAAGACGGTGTCCCCTGTGTCCCCAGACCTGGTGCAAACCCTTTGTGCCTGCCTTGCTATTTCCCACTTGGTTCAGTAAATGGAAATTATTTCAGCTGCAGAGACTAAGTCCCATTCGGCGATGGGACTTAGTCTTTTTTTCAGCCGTTTTTTTCAGCCTTATTTCAGCTGCAGAGACTAAGTCCCATTTGTGATGGGACTTAGTCGTTTTTTCAGCCTGAAATAGACCGACCTCACAGCCCAAATCTATGGAACTGTTTTGGGCAGGAAAATGTGCTTGCGGTCGGTCATAAAGGGACCTCCAGCTAACTTTTTTAACCCCTGGATGGATTTGGCTGATTTTTGGTTATGTTTATGTTTTAAGTGTGCTGATTCCAAATATGTAATTATGAAGATGGGATGTGTAGTTTTAAAGTTACAGGGTATGGCTAGAAACTGTATTTTTACTGCCTGTGTTTAATTATGTTAATCTCTTCCCAAACGTCATTTCGTTCAAAGTGGAGAGAATGTTAAAAAATATATTTTTGTTCGGAGTGTGAGAAATGCTTTTCAGCCGCTTCTAATCTTAAGCATCATTTGAGGAGCCATACAGGAGAGAAACCTTATTTGTGGTGTGTTTGGTATTGTTCTGATCAGTTTTAATACCTTCCGCGTCTCCTATCAGTGGACGTGTATATGGCAGCCATTTTAGGAACCGTACACCTGGGACCCGAGCAAGGTCACCTCGTTCAACAGGCGACAACATTTGTCCATGGAAAACTATCCTGGACATTCTGTACAATTTGTATGGATATGGCGGTGATTTCTGTAACAGGGAGATGGAAGAAGAGGCTTGGTCGGTCCTCTTACTGCAAATTTGGGGCACTGCGCGGTCAAGCTAATGTGCCACCAGATAGGAGTGGTGTGTTTAGTATTTTTCTGATCAGTTTAATACCTTCCGCGTCTCCTATCAGTGGACGTGTATATGGCAACCATTTTAGGAACCGTACACCTGGGACCCGAGCAAGGTCACCTCGTTCAACAGGCTTGCAGCATATCCTCCAGGAAGAAGAGCCTGAACCCTTACCGGCTGCACGTGTCTTACCTGTACATGGAAAGCTGCTGTGATTCCTTGATGAGCCAGCTGCCCGTGAGTTAACATGTCCCGTGGAGAAGCACTCTGTCCTGTAAAGCCTCACCAAAAAAAAGGTGTGGTGTGTTTAGTATTGTTCTGATCAGTTTAATACCTTCCGCGTCTCCTATCAGTGGACGTGTACACGGCATTGATTTTTGTAACAGGAGATGGAAGAAGAGGCTTGGTCGGTCCTCTTACTGCAAATTTGGGGCACTGCGCGGTCAAGCTAATGTGACACCAGATAGGAGTGGTGTGTTTAGTACTATTTTTATCAGTTTAATACCTTCCGCGTCTCCTATCAGTGGTCGTGTACACGGCATTGATTTTTGTAACAGGCAGATGGAAGAAGATGCTTGGTTGGTCCTCCTAACTGGAGACTGTGTTGATCTAATTAGTGGCACTTGTCAGCGTATCCACTGTTAGCGTAACACACCCGCTTTAAGGACACTGACTGCTATTCAATCTATAACAGTGAAAAAAGATTATTTTTTTTTTAAATCCAAACTATTGTGACACCAGATCTAATTAGTGGCACTTGTCAGCGTATCCACTGTTAGCGTAACACACCAGCTTTAAGGACACTGACTGCTATTCAATATATAACAGTGAAAAAAGTGGTTGGTTTTTTTTAAATACAAGCTTTGTGTCACCAGATCTAAGTGGTGGCAATGGTCACCTTATCCACTGTTAGCGTAACACACCCGCTTTAAGGACACTGACTGCTATTCAATCTATAACAGTAAAAAAAGTTTTTTGTTTTTAAATCCAGCTATTGTGACACCAGATCTAATTAGTGGCACTTGTCAGCGTATCCACTGTTAGCGTAACACACCCGCTTTAAGGACACTGACTGCTATTCAATCTATAACAGTGAAAAAAGTTTTTTGTTTTTAAATCAAGCTATTGTGACACCAGATGTAATTGGTGGCACTGACTGGGGAAATGGGCACGGTATGCACTGTGAGCCTGACACAGAAGCTGGCAGCAGTGGCAGACAACTGACTGCTATTCAATCTATAACAGTGAAAAAAGTTTTTTGTTTTTAAATCCAAGCTATTGTGACACCAGATATAATTGGTGGCACTGACTGGGGAAATGGGCACAGTATGCACTTTGAGCCTGACACAGAAGCTGGCAGCAGTGGCAGACAACTGACTGCTATTCAATCTATAACAGTGAAAAAAGTTTTTTGTTTTTAAATCCAAGCTATTGTGACACCAGATGTAATTGGTGGCACTGACTGGGGAAATGGGCACTGTGAGCCTGACACAGAAGCTGGCAGCAGTGGCAGACAGCTAAGTGCATTTACATTAGATAGAAAAAAAAAATCCAAAAAAAGCATACCCTTATCCCTAACCTAGCTATGCTTTTCCCTATCTTATGAACAGCAGCTACACTTTCCTCCTCTTACTAAGCATGCAGCTTGAGAATGAATCTAAAATGGATGCTGTCCAGTAGGTGGGAGGGTCTGCTAGGGAGGGTGTGCTGCTAATTGACTGGAATGTGTCTGCTGACTGTGAGGTACAGGGTCAAAGTTTACTCAATGATGACGAATAGGGGGCGGGTCGAACCGCGCATATGTTCGCCCGCCGTGGCGAACGCGAACATGCTATGTTCGCCAGGAACCGTTCGCCGGCGAACCGTTCGGTACATCACTACCCCTGTGGTATGCGCATCAAAGGTTGTGAGCCTCTGGGCTAAATTAGAGTTACTTGATAATGATATACCTAATGTGCCAAAATGTATCCTAAGTTTCAGATCTTCACACTCACTTCCCTTTAGAGGTCCCTTAACTAATTTGTTAAGGTTTTTTTTTTTTACCTTCAATTTTGCCATGATACCACCATTCTACCACCAGTCTTCCCAGTAGCAAAACTAAAGCATCCTGGATGTTGTAGTTCCACAACAACTGAGGATCTACCTTTTGGAAAATCCCTGCCGTATAGAAAAATAATTAAATACTTTGGCTCAGCAAGGCGATACAGGATGGTCCAAAAATAGTCTAGGAAGCCGAGAAGTAATGGTGGTACTCAGCTGACGTACCCGCAGGCTGTTACATTTTTAACATAAAATGTATCCACAAAAATGAGAAACACTAAAAAGGATTGGCTCCAAAATAAAAATAAAAATCTTTAGTTTATTGAGGCATTAAAACATACGGTACAGAAAAAAGAAATGGAGTTATAACAGATGATCCAATAACAACGTCACAATAAAATGCACATTGAAATAATCTTCAGATTGACAGCCTCTTTTTTTGTTGGTGTTTTTAGATTAAGCAGGGATAACAAACATGTCTCAAATGTCTTGATATATGTCTTGATCTAAACTTTTATGCAGGTAATCTCTTCAGACATGAGATTGCTAGTAG
>OW240916.1:89570575-89633492 GCA_933207985.1 Pelobates cultripes | reverse complement strand
GCTTTTCCCCAGCTTGAGAATGAATCTAAAATGGATGCTGTCCAGTAGGTGGGAGGGTCTGCTAGGGAGGCTGTGCTGCTAATTGGCTGGAATGTGTCTGCTGACTGTGAGGTACAGGGTCAAAGTTTACTCAATGATGACGAATAGGGGGCAGGTCGAACCGCGCATATGTTCGCCCGCCGTGGCGAATGCGAACATGCTATGTTCGCCGGGAACCGTTCGCCGGCGAACCGTTCTGTACATCACTATAAAGGAGTTTAAGCATGCGTGGGATAGGCATAAGGCTATCCTAACTATAAGATAAGACTAGGGACTAATGAAAGTATTTAGAAAATTGGGCAGACTAGATGGGCCGAATGGTTCTTATCTGCCGTCACTTTCTATGTTTCTATGTTTCTATTAATCACAGCAGTCTCAGTAGAGTGGAGGAAACAGATGCTCGACTGAAGAAGGTCGAGGAGGGAGTTGGAATTGAGGAAACAAGCCAATGAGTAAAGACAAGTCTTTCAAGAAGCTTTAATGAAAAATGGCACAGGGGTATGGTGAGATAGTTGGAAGGGGAGGATAGGTCAAGAAATTTTTTTTTATTTTTTTTTAGGATGAGTACAACAATAGCATGTTTAAGGGCAGCGGGACAACAAGGTGAGAAGGGACTGGATCAAGCAGACAAATGGTGGGACGAGAGGAGAAATGCAGCCACCTCCTGTTCAGTAGCCAGGGACAAGACAAGGGCAGAGAGTTGTGAAAAGGGACTGGATCAAGCGGACAAATGGTGGGACGAGAGGAGAAATGCAGCCAAAATAATAATTATATCACTCCTACTGCTGACACTCCTCTATTTTAGTCTTATGGTGCCTGTTACCTTCACAGGGTGAGAAGCTGATAATACCCTGCTTGTTTCCACCCTGAAGGGTGGACACTTGTGGGTTTTTTTTTGTTTGTTTTTTTAAAGGAAAAAATTAGTGGGAATGGGTGGCTGATAACCCACGCATCCCTTCTTACCAGAGAAGAACAAAGCTTCCTCACATATCCAGTCTGTACCATGATTTATCATGTTTCTACCAGCTGTGTCTACAGAAGTAGAAGGCAACCCAAGATTTAGCCAGCAGGGTAAACTGCAACAATGAAAGGCATTTCAAAAAGATTTTTCAAAAAGATTAAAAGAAAAAGTGAGTGGGTATTTGGCTCACTCAACCGTTTCAACCTTTCATTGTTTGAAAAACACACTTTTTTCCAGTAAAACATTTAAAAAAATCATTCCTATCACTTCCTATTTTTTTTTTTTTTTATCAAGATGTATAATAATCGAGTTTTGTCAACTCGGAATTGTCATCGCGAAATGGCAGATATTGCGTAGCCAATAGGCCCGTCAATATTGTAGATGTTTTTGCATGTCAGCATAGTTTAGTCTCCTTTGGACCTGCTGTTTAAATTACCTTTCTGAATATTTTTTTTGTTATCGAAATTCAGCCAGAATGAATAGCTACATGATGTAAATTCTGTCAACCCCAATTTTATTTTTCTGTGCTGAAGTGTTTCAAAGAAACCAAAATTCCACTTTGCACAAATCTAATATCCACTTATACATTACAATTGTAATATTTGGGACACAATCTCTTTTCATGATTAAAAATAAGATAAAGAGATATCCGGAAAAGAGAATTTGCTCAATGCACCACCAAAATAGCAGTTAGAATAAAGACAAATATCCTTAATATCATCATATTTATTGCACGGAAATAGCCTATTTCATATTTCTGTGTTCTTCATGATTTATGTCATATATCAAAACAATGTGTTATATAAACTGGTTTGGTCTTTGTTACATAGAAGACTTCCAGTTTATTTGGATATATTATTTCTTCCCCTTTAAAACTGAGACCTTGTTTTCTAGGGATTTTATCAGTGAATAGGTGCCTGATCAGGCAAATCATGGTTCACTTGTGTAAATGTGCCTGTCCGCTGAAATGTTTTCTCTTTCTACTCTTCTATTTTACCTGGAAAGGGATTTTTATTTTCTATTGTCTAATAAAACCTAAATATTGTCCATAATCTAGAGCTAACTATACATCCTTCAGAAGTGCAAATGCATTCATTCAACAAAAATAATCAGGCATAACCATCGCGGTATACTGTATAGAATATACTATTGTATTTTAATATGACCTTCAAAAATATTCAAAGTCAATATTGACTACCTTTGATTATATCATACATCGTGATATTAAACCATTATTAATTAAAATCTTGGAACAGCATGATGAAAACAACCTTTACATATTTATGCATGCTTTTAAAACATGTCACATCTGGAGAGTGTACTCTTAAAATTTGCAAATATAAAATATTTAAAAGCCTCTCTGCATTATTTCCAGTAAACCTGCTTCAGTCACCCGATTTTCCATATTTCCTGAAAGCTTTGAGAGCAATGCAGAATATGTTAGACAAAACCAAGTAACAAAGAGAATATTTCAAGACTAATACTCTGCAATGTTTCTGTGAAAGGGCATGAACATTCATTCTGTTTAAGCAAAAGCTTGCTAGTATGACTTGTTTTTGCACATAAATGTCAAAATTGAACTTATATTGCCTAAAACAATAGCCAGTCAAAATTATCTATGTTTTTCAAAATATGCCTGCAGACTAAACCTATTTCGGATGTGTTGTCATATTTTATATCATTCAAATCCTCTTGAATTCTGTATCTAAGGTTCTTTGGAGTCTTGGCTATATAGTATAATTTTTGCTATGAGGGCAAATCAAGAATACATTATTATGTATGTCTTTATTATTCTTTTTACCTAGATAATGCTCTGGTAATGTTAGATTATAATTATTTAAACTCACAAGTATAAAAGATAGTGTGTATATACACACTATCTTTATATATATATATATATATATATATATATATATATATATATATAATGTTTTTTAGAATTTTGTATTAAAATTAGATTGCAAGCTTGTTTTGACAAGGCCCGCTTTACCTTCGGTACTTGTATGGCAAGTGTGTTTTGTTAGAATTGCTTGTCGTGTTTAACCTGCAGAATATGTTGGAGCTCTATAAATAATTGTAATTGGAAGCACAATTGTAACTGTGTGTTATTTTCATGCACAGATAGTGTTTTAGAAAACCACATTGCATGGGTTTACATTACCATGTAGTTATTCCCTGTTATAAATGGGCGAAAATGCAACCTGGGCCCCTTAATATTATGCAGACCAGGATACACATTTTAATGATGGCAATGGAAATAGCTGCCATCTGGGACTGTAACTCCCACTTATCTCAGGCAGCACTGGAACATGCATGTCCTTACTGTCCTTACAGTAATGTCCCCCCTTAAACCTTATGCTACTATAACAGACCACTACATATTAACCCCTACATCAACCTAAAACACTGCACAATAATAATACACATTAACCCTATGTTATCCCCAAAATACTATATAACAAACATTAACCCCTTCATAACCTTTCCACACTAAGCTATGTCTAAACATAAGACTACACATTAACCCCCACACTACACTAACATGAAACATTGACCATCATACAAGTTTATTTTCATAGACAACAATACAGGATATGCAGATATGCACAGACAACATTGACATTTCTAACTCACCTTTCAAGCAGGCACCCTTGAGGGTGACCTACTATTTTATAAACCAACTTTTGATGTCAAAACAAGATATAGAATCTGGAAAAACGAGTGGGCTATGGAATTATCATCCTTTCCTCCTAAATTTGTTTGTTCAGTTAATAGTCCACTGGAGGTCTGAGCCTCTGTACCTTTAATCCATGCGGGTGAGGAACTGCTCTTTTCTTTGTACACAGAGTGCGTGGTTTGGCAAGTTATCACTCATGCCATTCTTCAGGCGGCAGATTATATGTAAATAAATTATGGTGTCAACATTTGTAAGACGTTTAATGCACAAAGGAATATGCATTGGGGGAATGTGGGGACATAGGCTGGGAGTGTACGAGAAAGATGCATTATCAGACATATGGGAAATATGGCGAAACTGGATGAAATGGGAAAATGTACTGTGGAATGTTGGGAGATGTACTGAAGTGCTGTGGAGAGAGACACTGAGGAATGTGGGAAAATGCACCAGAAGTAACATGGGGAAATTCCCTAGGTGTGATTTGGGAGTGAAGAATGTGGGAAGAAGCATTTGGTGTGATGTGTCTGAAGATATGAACTGGAGAAGTGCGTGGCTGAAGAGAATGATTTGGAGGGTGGGGGCTTAGAGGAGATGTACTGAGGAGGGATGCAGCTCAAGTAAAAGGATGTGAATTGGGGTTATATGTTTCAGGGAAATTAAAAACCAGGATTATGAGTTTGAAACAAATGTTTTGGGATAATCCCTTTCTCAATGAAGGGACATGCTGCATTGAGAATGAGATTACCCCAAAACATTTTGTTAGGGGCTAAACTTTTTGTGAATGGAGCAGTGTCCTTGGAGCCAGGTAGCATGTCTTCGGACAGCCCTGGACATCGGGGTACCGTAAGTGTGATGAAGTGCTCTTCGCCACTTGGTCTTGGAGAGGCCTGCTTGTCAGCCTCTTGCCTTGTGACTATGGCCCTGGGAGATTGTGCCCTTTAAAAACATTATTTGGGCTTATTGGATTTTGAAACCCTTTTTCTGCCCTTGATTCCATGGGAGAATGTGCCTCTTCCCCTCCCCCTTTCCTGTCCCATTGTTCTCCAGCAACGTGTTATCCCAGGGACACTGCCAGACCAGTTGAAACTGGCTGCTTTGTCCCTCCTCAAGCTCTCATCAGCCCTTGCTAAACTTTAACCCCATGGCGATTTTATTCTGTTCGTGGGATCTGAGCGCTATTCGGGTATATTGAGCGCTCAGATCCAAGCTATCTGGGGATAGGTTGAATGTGGGGGTTCTGTTAAGTATAATAGGAAATATGTATGTTTGTGTATTTTTGCTGCTGTTGTAGATGGAGATATTCCCTGTACCTGGAGATAATTAAGTTACCAACACCCACTTAAGCCACTTAAGCCAATTATCTCCAGGATAGAGGAGAAGATAGTCCGGCTGCACAGCCTAAATTTGTGGAACTGTTTTGGGCAGGAAAGCCATGCTTGCAGTCAGTCAAATTGGACTTCCACCTAACGTTTAAACCACTGGAGGGAATTGTATGATTTTTGAGTATGTTTTGTATATGGAGTATGCTGATTTAGAATATTTATTAATATTGCATGTGTACTTTTAAAGCTATAAACTGTATTTTTAAACTGTATTTTCCTGCCTGTAATAATTACATTAGCCCATTGTGTACAGTAATTCTATCACAGACAGAGGGGATGATTTTGCTGGAATGAATGGCAGTGTCTGAATGTGTTGTAATGTTTTGATTGGCTATTGTGATTGCATGTTCTGTGTACCACTAGGTCCACGTGGGTGGTAACCTTATGTAAAAACCTGCATAAAAGAAAGCCCTTTGGTGCTGATTAAACAGATCTTCTTAAACCCTCTACACGTAGTCTTGTCTCGTGCTTGGAGGGGAACTACTATAATCGCACTGGGTATTGCTATACCTTGTATACTCCCCTGAGCTTTAATCACTTAGCTCTTTTAATACGCTCCTGATACGCTGTCCTGGAGGAGAGGCCTTTCCCACACGGTCCTGGAGGACAAAGGCTGAT
Source organism: Pelobates cultripes (assembly GCA_933207985.1). NCBI lineage: Eukaryota > Metazoa > Chordata > Amphibia > Anura > Pelobatidae > Pelobates > Pelobates cultripes. Next base: position 89,627,815 of record OW240916.1, on the reverse strand, counting down.
CCAGGGTGGAAGGAAGATGGCGAAACTCCAGTTAAGCTACGGCGGTTGTGGAGTCTGCGATGGTTGTGGCTGCAATAACCACTGCAGGGTTAAGGGACATGGGACATTGCAACCAGACCACTTCAATGAGCTGAAGTGATCTGGGTGCCTACAGTGTCCCTTTAAGGACAAAATCCCATAACATTCACGTAAATATTTCAGTTCGCTACGGTGCTATATTCTCTCTCATCTTAGCATATTATTGTCTGCTTTAAGTAAGGCAATCAGAACTTATTTTGTAAAAAAGATGCAACCTCTTTCCTGCAGAGGCCTGTAAGTCAAAACACTATTTGCAAGTTCAGCATTGTGCTAATTTTCCAAGCAGCAAGAATATACTCAAATGACAATATATGCCTATTTGAACTTCCAGCTGATGCAATTAGTAATGCCTCCTTTTATTCAGAAAGTGAACAAGCTAAAGGAACTTCAGATGATCCATCAATAACAGTGTTTCAAGTATTCATTATGCCGTTTAAACTGATAACGCTTCATCTAGTAACTTATGCTTTAAGAAAATAAACCCTTTCATAATGATATTGTTAAAACATTTATATTGTCTACAACAAATCTAAAAAAAACTGATGCTAATAGATGATCAAGTGGGACAATCATATTCAGATTTTATTTTTCCACTCTGCAGGAAGCCTGCCTTCCCAATTTACAAGGTCATCTAAAATGTTGTTTTGAAGTAACTAAATTATAATTCTATCCAAATTCTACTTTAACAATTTAAAAAAATATTAACACAATGAGAGGGAAAACCATAAAGTGATCTAAATCTTTATAATAGTATAATGTTAATATCATTTATATGTATTAATTTAGGTGTTTATTAAAGATTTAATGATTGTTTTGTGACATGTCTACTTACACACTTTGCTGTACAATTGATATATTAGTAAGTCTGTCATTGTTTGAAGCTTTTTATTATTTAAGTTTGCTGTAAAGTCTCTAAGCTTTAATTGCCCCCATCATTGCATACCATTTGTATAAGTAGACAACCTAGGATATTCAAAATGGGGTATGTCCTGTCTTTTTAAGTAGCCTCTTAGTCACAAACCCTAGCTAAATTTAGTGGACATATTTGTGATATCATCATCATCATTAAATGTTTTACTGCTCCAAAACACTCAATTGTGTTCAGAAATCTCTCACGAGAACAATAGTGCCCCCATTTACAGGTTTTATTGAGTCTTGGAGTTACAGGGTCAAATCTAGGGATTGTAAATTAAATTATCTGGACTTTCTGCCTGGGTTGTCAGGCAGGCCCCTTAATATAATATCCTTAAATCACTCCACAGCAATGCCAGCATTTTGGCATCATGAAACAGGGCAAATCAGAAGGCGTAAAGGCGGCTGGTGGTGGGTGTAACAGAAATGCACCCACCTCATTCAGAAGATCGCGGCAGTGAAACGGTAAGTCAGCTAAGTGCCTGACATTTACCCTTTAACTGTAGCTTGAAATGTTGGACCTTTATTTGTAGACAATGCTGTCTCTTTTCAAGGTAAACATATAAATGCTTAAACACAGTTATTTGGGGTCAGATTAGCAAAAATAATCATTCATAGTAGTCAACCTTAGTTTTGATTTAAAAATATATCCTTTATTGAAAAAAAACTTAGAAAAACTTGATATTAATAATGTCATGGTTGCTTTTATTATATCTTGAAATCAAACAGTCACACAAAATAAAGATAAATATAAACCAGACAGAACAAAATAAAATGTCCACTGCAACAAAATCCAAAGAGTAATATATTAATTATTTAGAAAAACAAAATACAAAACTTACTTTCCAAGAACATCCGCTGGATATTAGTTGTGTTTTTGTTTTGTTTAAATGAAGACAAATATTTTAAAGAAACAACAGTGTCCTTAATTATCTCTGTTTATCTGATCCCCCCACAATTAATTAATATATTGATCATTTAGAATCCTGGCAGATAGAATTAACTTTAAGGCAATTTCTAAAAAAATAAAATAAATAAAAAATACTGCTATTCTAAAAAATTAAATGTATAGTCAAAGTATGTCATATGCTTTATCTAATGGAATACATTTGTGAAACACTTGCCAAGAGTATATATTTTCTTAAATTCCCAAGTCTAGCAATAGCTATTGACATAGCGATCATCAGCTTAACTCAAAGGACACGGGTATTAGTAGAAATACAATGTTCTGTTCTACTCAGAGCCATCAGATTAACAGTTTTGAATTACATTTAGCCTTCAGAATTTCTGTGCGTTTACATTTTTTTCCTGTTAACACAATGTATATGCCTACTAGCTGGGACATTCTGTATCAATGCAAAGTGAGCACTAGTCATTGTAGTTAAAGTTTCTATCAGAGACAAATTAATATTTACTTACTTCATTTACTGACATATCATGGTATATCATTAATATGACACTTACATATTGCAGTATACTTCAATGCAGTATACAGTATACTTCCACTTAAATGATCAGGTCTATTTACTGAATAGTGGCATTGTCCACTTAAAAGCAAACTTGGAAAATAAGATAGTTAAGAATGGAAAAGTTCCAGTTCATTTGGCTGGAGTTTTTTTTTTTCCAATACATTAATTTTGAACTATATTTTACAAGCTGGTTCTAAAGTAACCAAGGCTTGCTGCAGTTGCAGAACTAATACAGAGAAGGCCCTGGTGGAAGGAATGTTTAGAACTCCTTATAGCACAAGGGTGGGATAATGTTCGATAGCCAACTGTCATACAGATCTCCTTCTGCTGGAAAAACAACAGAAGAGTTGTACGACAGTTGGGTATCAAACATTTGGCAACCCTTGAGCTATAAGGACCTCTAAATGTACCTTCCACCTGCCCATCCTTGCAGGCTGTATTGCAGTGCTGTATTTGTGTGCAGTGTCTATGTGTTTAAATGTAAGCCTATTTTTTGTATAAAGTTGGTGTGTGTGTGTGTGTGTGTGTGTGTGTGTGTGTGAATGTTGGTGTACAATGTTTGCGTTTGTATGCAGGTGTGTATTTGTATGTGGCGATGGTGTTTGTATGCATGTGTGTATTTGTGTATGGTTTTGCACTTTTATTGTATAAACACCAATTCATGTCTTTTTCTTTCATTATTTTCAAAAATTATTCTTTGGAGGCAATTCTTGCTTTTGTGGTGTTCCTCATAGTTTAGGGAGAACATTTTCAGTGTTCCAGTTTAGGTCTTACTGACTTTTATCCTGTTGAAGTCATGTGTGTTGTCTGTTTGATATCTCTTGCTTGCTCTATCCCCTGATATAAAATACAGATACGTAGGGGTAGAACATTTAAATTTCCAAGAGAAAAATAAAATTAATAAATGTTTGTTTAATATCATGGTTTACCAATAGGCTGAATTTGTGACCGGATACCCCTATGTTTTTTCTAAGGGCAGGGCAGGGTTTAACCCATGCCATAGACTTCTGCAGAGCATGAATCAATACATACAGATATCTGTTTCTAACCAATAGGAAGGCCACAAAAGTGGGTGAGTGGTTCTGGCATTATGAAGCAGAAAAGTCTCCCCATGAGACTTAGTTATTTCATGTTGAAGGCAGCACTGGCCAACTGCTAAGTGAAAGAGAAGAAATAATTTCAGTGCCAATACAGGCAAGACACTAAGCTATTTTAATCATATCAGTCTATATAGTGCAATTACAGCGTGAAATGTTTCATAAGTTCATGAAGTATACAAAAAAAGATTTAAAAAAATATTATTCTTTATATTTGTTGTGCATGTTAACATACAGGTTCACTTTGCCCCAACAGAATTTGTGAATCATGAGTTAACGTTGTTTATCACAATACAAGGTATGTATATGTGAGTGCACATTTTTAGATTGTTAAACAAACAAGGTCTTCGTCAGGACCACCTGTCAGAAGTTTGATAGGCAAAGCATGAGGAGCATGTGGTTAGTGGTGTAACAGTTAAAGAACTACACATACTGTGGTCATTTGTAGTAAACTGAAACGTAAAACTGATAAAGTAGGCCTACTGATCAGGCATACATGTCAGAGTTCACAACTCCCCCAGGGACAAATGGTGAGATTTGGGAGACATCCCATGCATGGCCGGTGGGCAGAGACGGCTGTGTTTCAGATAGGCCAAAAGCCCGTAGGATGTTTAGGCCCTCTGGTGGTTCTGTTGCTTTTTAAGTCTTTAGTGACTGTAAGGGACCTAGGGTATGTCCAACGATAGGTTATTCCTGCCTTCTGCAGGGCCTGGGTAGTGGGATGCATGGATTTTCGCCATAGCAAGGTGGCTTTGCTCAGGTGCCGGAAGAAGGTGTGGCAATGGTTCTCAAATTGGAGTGGAGTTTTCCCCTTCAGAGCATGTAGGAGCCACTGTTTGTCAGCAAAGGTCTGGATGATACCCCGTGGATTATTTGTTGGTGCGTGAGATGTTGTGGAGATGCGGTACAGGCAGTTGTATGCAAAACATTTAGAGATTTTTGCAGGTAGGACAGAGGATATGAGCCTCCTGAGGAGTGAGGTAGCTCATCTGTGGGAACAGTCTGCTGATTTTTAAAATAAGAGGAAAAAAATGGCACCTTATATCTGGAAACACTGATCAAAAGTTGTCTTGAATTGTTACATCATCCATCATAGACTCTAAGATTCTTCTGGCCAAAGATGACTGTAAAAGTATATTCGCAATAATAAATACCAGTTATAATACATATTTTTACACTGTAAAAGTAGCACAGAGTTCATACCAAACATTTCATAATTAATTTTTCAATAGTTGAATAGTACAGTTCATGTAAGTATGTATGATTGATTATAATTGGAATAGAAATCAATTTTTGTATATTTTCTCCTATACTCCGTAGCAGGTTACATAATCTCATTGTGGGTACCTAGTACTTGTGCTTATTATTATAACTGCAGTAGATAACCTCCTACAATTTTCTTAATTTCTGTGCATTTTTAATTTGTATCATTAATGTTTGTATTGTAGGGTCTTACACCTTAGCAGTAGGTGGTGTTGACATATATGTATTTAAATTATGTATGCATAGTTCTTTCATGTTTCTCAATAAGTTTATTTCTGGCATGTTTGCAAATAATACAGTATGGATTTTTTTTTTCTTATAATTTTTGATGCTTAAATAGCCTGGAGTGCTACTTAAAAGATCATACTTTGTTTCTCGTTGTGTAATGTTTATCGGAACGGGCATATACCAGAGCTGAGAGAAGTAAATGACAAGAAATGCATATTCATTAAAGTAATGAAGACTCTCTTATTCCTAGGTATAGCTTGAGGCTAAAAAAAGTCTAGTTACTTGATAAGAAGAAACAAACTGTATAGTACTATAAAACTAATGCTATGTCATGCAAGTAAACAATTGGAATGAATACTGTAGAATTCAATAATGGGGATATTTAATGCTATGTCATGCAAGTAAACAATTGGAATGAATACTGTAGAATTCAATAATGGGGATATTGTTAATGACATATTTGTAGTATTTTTAATTGTAAAAAAAAAAGCTAGATAAATTAACAAATAAAACATACAAAGAAGTGCCTGATATAGTAGCATTACAAGAACACGTTAATACATAAAGGCCCAACTGGGACAGAAATGTTGATCATCGTTCAAATTATCACTTGTGTTGAATAAATTATGTTTGTCAAGTATTCAAAGATCACAACTTCAATATGGGAACATTGTAGAAACTGATTATTCACTACCAGGGATTTACCGTAACCCACCAAGAATAAGTTTTTAACAATCCATGAACATAAAGGATTATCTGGTCAACATGGACCTACTCCAATTTTATGATGTAACATGCATTTATAAGATATTTGGATGTTACAGATGTTTAAGTCATGTGACATGCAGCCATATATTGCCAAACTTTTCATTTGTACATCCACATACAGTAAAAATATTTAGGATTAGACATCACATAACTTGTATGACAGATCATAAAATATACATAATTACCTGCCCCTGTGGATTGTCATATATTAGCAAAGCTGAATTGACACTGAGAGACAGTATTAGAGGCTACAGCTCAACAGAGATGGAAGGATGGACAAACCTGTTGCCAAACATTTTCTTCTATTACAATGCAAATGATTGCTGCAAAAAACTTGCAAATAACTTGTGATTGGATAACTCGAGACAAGGTGCTACAGCTATTAAAGAAAATTAATGTAAATAAAGCTCCGGGGCCTGACGGTATTCACCCACGAGTACTTAAGGAGCTAAGTGGGGAAATAAGTTAACCTCTGTATTTAATTTTTCAAGATTCTTTTGTTTCAGGTGTTGTACTGGAGGATTGGAGGAAGGCAGATGTTGTTCCTATATTTAAAAAGGGTTCAAAATCCTTGCCTGGAAATTATAGACCTGTGAGCTTAACTTCTGTAACTGGGAAAATATTTGAAGGGCTATTAAGGGATAATATTCAGGAATTCATTGGGAAGAACTTTGTTATTAGCAATAATCAGCATGGTTTTATGAAACATAGGTCATGTCAAACTAACCTAATTGCATTCTACGAAGAAGTAAGTAGAAGTATAGATCAGGGTGTTGCAGTGGATGTGATCTACTTGGATTTTGCCAAGGCATTTGATATGGTTCCTCACAATAGGTTAGTCTTCAAACTAAAAGAAATTGGTCTAGATGAATATTCTTGTTCTTGGGTAGAACATTGGCTTAAGGATAGAGTACAATGAGTTGTAATTAATGGTAAATTTTCAGGCTGGACAAAAGTGGTAAGTGGTGTCCCTCAGGGTTCTGTTTTGGGACCACTTCTATTTAACATATTTATAAATGGCATTGAAAGCCATGTATCAGTGTTTGCAGATGACACAAAACTTTGTAAAGTAATAAAATGTGAGCAGGATATTGCTTTGCTGCAGAGAGATTTGGATAGATTAGGGGACTAGGCACTAAAATGGCAGATGAAATTTAACATAGAGAAATGCAAAGTTATGTACTTTGGGGTTAAGAATGCACAAGCAACTTACACACTAAATGGTAGTGAATTAGGGATAACCACACATGAGAAGGATTTGGGAATTGTTATAGGCAGCAATACGCAATGTCAATCTGCAGTTGCTAAGGTCAGTAAGATTTTGTCATGCATAAATAGGGGCATAAATAATATAATTTTGCCTCTTTATAAATCGCTGGTAAGACCACACCTTGAATATGCTGTGCAATTTTGGGTGCCTGTTCTAAAGAAGGATATCATGGCACTGGAGAGGGTCCAGAGACGAGCTACAAAATTGATAAATGGAATGGAGCATTTTAGTTATGAAGAAAGGTTAAAAAAAATTAAATCTGTTTAGTTTGGAAAAACGGTGCCTGAGAGGGGATATGATAACGTTATACAAATATATTAGGGGCCAGTACAAACCTTTATCTGGAAATCTATTCATAAACAAGCTATACATAGGACACAAGGTCACACATTTAGGCTGGAAGAAAGGAGATTTCATCTAAGGCAAAGAAAAGGTTTTTTTTTTTTACAGTAAGAACAATAAGGATATGGAATTCTCTGCCTGAAGAGGTGGTTTTGTCAGAGTCCATACAGATGTTTAAACTGAAATTGGATAAATACTTACAAAAACATAACATACAGGGATATCATTAGTGATGCACCGAACGGTTCGCTGGCGAATAGTTCCTGGCGAACATAGCATGTTCGCGTTCGCCACGGTGGGCGAACATATGCGTGGTTCGATCCACCCCCTATTCGTCATCATTGAGTAAACTTTGACCCTGTACCTCAGTCAGCAGACACATTCCAGCCAATTAGCAGCACACCCTCCCTAGCAGACCCTCCCACTTACTGGAAGGCATCCATTTTACATTCATTCTCAAGCTGCATGCTTAGTGAGAGGAGGGAAAGTGTAGCTGCTGTTGATTAGATAGGGAAATGCATAGCTAGGTTAGGGTATACAGTGTCCACTACAGTCCTGAAGGACTCATCTGATCTCTGCTGTAAGGACAACACCCCAAAACGCCCTTTTTAGGGCTAGAACATCAGTCTGCTTTTTTTTTTCTTCTGTGTAATGTAATTGCAGTTGCCTGCCTGCCAGCTTCTGTGTCAGGCTCACAGTGGATACTGTGCCCAGTGCCACCACTCACTCACCTGTGTCACAATAGCTTGCATTTAAAAACAAAAAAAAATTCACTGTTATAGATTGAATAGCAGTTAGTTGTCTCAAAGTGGGTGTGTCAGGCTCACAGTGGATACTGTGCCCAGTGCCATCACTCACTCACTGGTACCCGGATGCAATTTCTTTTCACAAAAGGCAATCCCCAACCTGTACTCGATTGTGCAAAAGGAAATAATGGCATGTCTGGCACACAGTGTTGGGGCAAGGGTCCATCTGACCACTGATACCTGGTCTGCAAAGCATGGTCAGGGCAGGTATATCACCTCACCTACACTGCGCATTGGGCAAACCTGCTGATGGCTGCCAAGCATGGAATGCGTGGCTCTGCAGAGGAGTTGGTGACACTGCCACGACTTGCAGGCAGGCCTGCTGCCACCTCCTCTACTCCTCCTACTCCATCCTCTTCCATAACCTCCTCGGCTGAGTCCTCTTCTGCTGCTGCGTCTTGCTCCACATCAACGGATAGGGGACATAACAGGGATTAAACTGATAAGAATAGTACTACTTAACACACCCCAAATTTGTTGTGATCTGTGAGTAAGGTAACCGGTTGTCCATACAAGTAAGGTTGCAGCTTTTTGAGGGCCCACACCACCGCCAGGCACTCCTTTTCAATGGCAGTGTATCTACTTCCCTGGGCAAAAGTTTCCAGCTTAGATAAGCCCCGGGTTGCTCGCCGCCATCTGCTCCGACTTGGCTCAGTACTGCTCCCAATCCAAACATAGAAGCATCTGTATGGACGAGAAAGCGTTTAGTTGGATCAGGAGCAGAAAGTACAGGTGATTTAATGAGCGCCGTCTTGAGCTGTTGGAAGGCCTGTTCACACTCTGGGGCCCATACTACTATCTTGGTGAGGTTTTTACGCGTTCCTATATGGCACTTACTGGGCTTTAGGGTCAGTCCGGCCTCCCTAATCTGGTCTAGTACGGCTCCTATGTGGGTCAGGTGTTCGGGCCAGGAGCAGCTAAAAATGGCTATATCATCCAAGTAGGCGCAGGCATACTCCTGAAACCCATCCAGTAGCCGATCTACCATCCTCTGAAAGTTAGCCGGGGCATTTTTCATCCCTAATGGCATGACCTTAAACTGATATAGGCCAAACGAGGTGACAAATGCCGACTTGTGGATGGCGTCCTCGGCTAATGGAATTTGCCAGTACCCCTTGCACAGATCTATTGTGGTGAGGTACTGGCCTCTGGCCATTTTGTCTAGGAGCTCGTCTATCCGGGGCATAGGGTAGGCGTCTGAGGTTGTTTTATCGTTTAGCCTCCGGTAGTCTACACAGAAACGGGTCGTGCCGTCCCGTTTCAGTACTAGTACTACCGGGGAGGCCCAGGGGCTGTCAGAGTGTTCTATCACCTCTAACTGCATCATTTCCTCAATTTCTTTCCGCATATTTTCTTTAACTGCTTCGGGTATGCGATAGGCGGTTTGGCAAAGGGGGGTCTGGTCTAGGGTTTCAACTTTGTGAGTGGTTAATGGACTGTACCCAGGTAGGTTGGAAAACGTGGCCCCCTTGTCCTGGATTAGTCTTTGGACCTGGGTTCGCTCCTGGGGGTCTAACCGTTCTCCTAACTGTACTTCTCCCAGGTCTCCGCTCTGGCCCTCTAGGTCTAGGAGATCTGGGAGTGGCAAATTATCATAATCTTCAGTGGCAGGTGCACAGATCACGGTTACCTCTTCCATGCGCTCGTGGTATGGCTTGAGCATGTTCACATGGAGCATGCGCTTGCCTCCCATGCCTGTGACTGCACCGATCACAAAGGTGGTATCACAAACCTTCTCTACCACCTTGTATGGGCCCTGCCAGGAAGCCTGCAGCTTGTCCTTGTGGACAGTGTCAATCCATATCTGCCAAGTGACCCTATGTAGGGGGAACAGTCTCTATTCTGTTCTGTGTCAGTGTGTATCATGATCTCTGAGGACAGGTGTCAATCCATATCTGCCAAGTGACCCTATGTAGGGGGAACAGTCCCTATTCTGCTCTGTCAGTGTGTATCAGGGATCTCTGAGGACAGGTGTCAATCCATATCTGCCAAGTGACCCTATGTAGGGGGAACAGTCTCTATTCTGCTCTGTGTCAGTGTGTATCAGGGGCTCTGAGGACAGGTGTCAATCCATATCTGCCAAGTGACCCTATGTAGGGGAAACAGTCTCTATTCTGCTCTGTGTCAGTGTGTATCATGGTCTCTGAGGACAGGTGTCAATCCATACCTGCCAAGTGACCCTATGTAGGGGGAACAGTCCCTATTCTGCTCTGTGTCAATATGTCATATGTCAGGTATCAATCCATATCCATTGTGATTTAGGAATGTTAGGTGATTTCTGCCCTTTATGGATTAAGACCAGACTCTTCATCAACTGTGTAATTTTCCATGGGAGTTTTGCAATGGATCCCCCTCCGGCATGCCACAGTCCAGGTGTTAGTCCCCTTGAAACAACTTTTCCATCACTATTGTGGCCAGAAAGAGTCCCTGTGTGTTTTAAAATCCGCCTGCCCATTGAAGTCTATGGCGGTTCGCGTTCGCCATTCGTGAACCGAAAATTTTGTGTTCGCGACATCACTAGATATCATTTCTAATTAGTGGGGTAATAGCTGCTGGAGACATCTGACTGCTATTTTGGGGTCAAGAAGGAATTTTTTCCTAGTTTGTGGCAAAATTGGAAGTGCTTCAGACCAGGTTTTTTGCCTTCTTTTGGATCAACAGCAACAACATTTGTGAAGAAGGCTGAACTTGATGGACACAAGTCTTTTTTCAGCTATGTAACTATGTAATATTGACTTGCAACTTTGAAAAAAGACTGTATATGCGGCTGTGTGTGTGGGGCTGCCTGCCTGTGTGTGTGGGGCTGCCTGACTGTAATTGTGTGTGTGTTTATCTGCCTGTAACTGTGTATGTGTGTTACTGCCTGTACCTGTGTTTCTACCTGATCCTGTTTATGTGACTATCTGCCTGCGACTGTGTGCACGTGGTGGATTTCACAGTGTATATGTATAACTGTGTGCATCTGACTGTGGGACTGTGTGCACATAACTCTGCAAAAATATACACCTCCATTCACATATAGGCCTAAATGCATATTTTTATCTGAATTAAATACCTATCACACAGCCAATAAACCCAGCACAAATATCACATACAACCAATACATGCATGTCACACACCTTTAATACACCCATTACAAATATCACACACAGTCAAAACATAGCATACATATCACACACACTCATCACACCTATCCCATACACAGACAACACAATCATTACATCTGGTATATAAAATGCACATTACTCTATTGTTATATAGTTAGGACGCTTGGTGATATAATAGACACTTAGAGTTGTATTGTTGTGTAGTATGTGATCTTGTCACAGAGCTCCACATTACTGGGAGTTTTATTGTTGTGGAGCTCTGTGATAAATGGAAAAGTACCGCATTACTACAAATTTTTATTCCAAAGAGGTCAGGGTAAATAAGTATAATCCAGAACTCCAAAGCAAAATTGCTCAGAGTATTATGTGACATAGTCTGCTCCTCTGTAATGTAGGGGAGGCTGGCCTGCACTTCTGTTGGCTGCACTTCTGTTGGCTGCAGACCATAAGTAGCTGTCTCCCTAGCTTGGGATAATCAGAGTGCTGCTGTAGATTACCAAAGGACACTGCAAGTCCCTGAGCTTGCGAGACAGTTACGCATGGTCTGTACCCAGTGGAGGGGCAAACCAAATTCAGATCAGCATGCCCCTCTCCCAACTAGGTAACAACAGGAAAGGAGAAATTAATATTTGTTTTTAAATCATTATTAATTTAATAAATCCCCTATACAATCACTACACTCCTATATGCACACACTATATACATGGATGACAAGATTTTTCGCACAAGGCACCTAAAGGCCTAAGGTCGGCCCTGCTTTAGACGATCATATCTTGGTCGACTATCCTTCATTTGTGTAACCCCTCTGGAACACAGTGATTTCTGCTTTAAGAACTATCCTGCAGTTCATATGGAGTGATCAGCAGAGGGGGAACTCCTGCAGCACCTGGCTGGATATGTAGGTCTCCATTCGAATTTTGGTGGGAAGTTTTAGTTGTTGCAGTTCAGAGAAGGAAGGGAAGGAACCCTGCTAAGCGGTAGAAATAAATTACCATAGTGAGAGCTGCTGGGTCCAGTGTAAAGCCCCTCTAGAAGGAAGATTTCAGCAGGCATCTACATCCTGATTGGGGCACAGAGCCATTTCTTTGGCAGAGACTTGCTAGGGAAGGAGAGTGATAATCCCAGAAGCCATGTTTCCCCTTCTGACTGGCCCTAATCACATTTGGCGTGCTAAGCCTGCATACTCTCCCTGTACACAGGACACCCTGACTTTGGGCTGCACAGTTTAGAGACTGGACCCCTATTCTTACTGATTAGTGGAAGCCCTCTACAGTTTTCCAGACCCATCAGTTGGATTACAAACCGTTTACTGTGCCCCAACTACTTGCACCGACCATTGGTACCCAATGGCCATTATGGTGAAGGCCTACGGAAAGGGGAGGTTCTTCAGTGATACTGTGGGTGGGAATATATGTGAGGTACTCCATTATGACACTGTTTTAATTGTATTCCATTGATGTATGTCACATGTTGTGTTAAATTCTGCTGTGCAAAACAGAATTCTTTAAACAGATAACCCTGTGTCAGTTGTTGCTGATATAACCATTTTCCCAGCGGGAACCCCCATCCACACTATGGCTGCCCAGCTGGGTGGAGGCACTGCCGTAAGTGGGTACCCCATCTCCCAATTGGTGGACGCTGGCATCTTCTCACTGTGTGCAAGATTAACCCATTTGTAAAGTTTATAGCAGAAAGGGTTAATCCTAGATGGACCTTCATTAAGCTGAAGAGGTCTAAGTGCCTATAGTAGTCCTTTAAATACTAAGCACTATGCCAATCGGAATGTAGGTATCCAACCATTGGGCTATGTTAGTGTTACTAATATTTTCTACATAAACGTTTTTTAATTCGGTTCTCACCGTGACCTGGTCGTCCCAGAAGTACCCAACAGGGGATTTGAACTCTGCACGCTTTCCACCTTAGTCCTGATGTCTTGTCTCTGGGCCACACTTCAGTTTTTGTTTCTGCCTAATGTTTATCCTCGCCTTGTCTCCAGGACTGGGGGTTGGACTTTACCCGTGGCTGCTCCTGTCTGTCTAGCCCAAGTGAAACAGATCATTAATTAGCTGCGTATATAAGCACTGCCTCACCCTGGGAACTTGGTCAGTTCATTGACTCTGGTTCCTGTATTTGTGTTCTTGATCTAGTGTTCTCCAGATGGCTCCTGACCTTGAAAATATTTTTTTATGCTATTATTTCATGGACATGGTCTACTAAATCATGTGCAAGATAACTATATAATGGGCAGCAGGGCCATCCCATTTCTAAGCACCCACCTAACTCCCTGCTGCCTCGCCCTGCTCTGGTCACTGGCTGGACTCCAGCATGGCAGAAGTTGGCCGAACCTTCTAATGATGCCAGTGGAGATGTCAGCTATGTTGGAGCCAAGGACTGGAGCAGGCTGAGACAGCAGGGCATAAGGCAGGTGCTGCTACCTGCTGCCCACAATATAATTTGTGTGCACAATTTACTACATCATGTGCACAAGTTAGCCAAAGTCATGCATAAAAAATGGTTACAGCATGCACACAAGTTAATTGTCAAATGGGCATGATCTGTTAAATTGTATACACACGATTGTACAGCATGCACACAACCTAAAATATATTTTCAATGTCACCTTTGGCTCCATTTGTTCCACTTTTCTGACAGTCAGCATTATCTTGCATTGTGCAATACTTGATAAGAAAATAGATTTTCTCTTTGTGAGAAGATGTGTGATTATTTTATCCATAGAGAAATAGTTGTGTTCACATATTGATCAACCTGTGTTGGATTTCTACATACTGAGGACAAATGAAGGTAATCTGCACAAAAGTATAACAATTTTCTTCAGAAAACTGATTTAAGCAGCAGTAGTGTGTCATGTGAAGACACACTACTAAAATAGGCCACTTGGAAAATCTTTAATACAACATTTTAAATAAAATGTAGCATTACATGACAAAAAATAAACACAAAATGTAGGAGATTTCCAATGCTTCTAAAATGGTATAATTTCCAGAAAATGAGAGCACCCCTTTAAGGACAAAAATAAGTCACATCTAAGTCACCTTAGATTTTCAAACAAATAGCTACAAATAATGACAGTTAAAATAATATGAATAACAATAATATTGAGCTATTGTATTTTTCAGTATTTCATGAACTATATAACACAATATTCTAAATAACAGAATGAAGCTTGATTTTCTCTGGAATTAATTTAAGAAATAAATACTTTGGGTCATCTATTTGTTTTATTTTTACATTTTATTGTATCTTTTTATGTCATATATATTGTTAATTACACTCTGTTAAATACTTAACTTAAATACTTATAAAGTATAACTATAAATGCAGTCTTCATTTATAATAATGTGGCCTTATGTTAGGCACCAATGGGTGACCTGACAACATTACAAGTTACTGGGTGTTGCTAGGTCACCCATTGTTGGATAGAATAAAGTTCCATTTATTTCAAGGAAGACTCTGATTTATTTGCTGTACATTATATCAGTGCTCCTCAAGCCTCTCTTCAGGGCACCGCTAACAGTCCAGGATTTAGGGATTATCCAGGTGTGTCTAAATTGCTTAGAAAAAAAGGTGTTTTTAGTTATTATTTTTTTTTTGGGGGGGGTTTAAACACCTCCAGAAATCCTGGACTGTTAGTTGTGCCTTGAGGAGAGGCTTGAAGAGCATTGCATTATATTAATTGATGAATGGGGTAGAACAGCGGTTCTCAAACTGTGTGCCGCGACCTGCGCACAGGGATGCCGCAGAATGTTTCCCCGATGCTATGATTATTGCAGCGGGGAAACATTACTACTGAACAGGTGCCTGATCGAGTGCCGCGGTCCTTTAAGACCGCGACTGGGCCCCTTTAATGTCGGCCTGCTGGGTGGAAGTGACAGCCTGTCACTTCCTCTCAGCATCATGCACAGAGACAGCGCTGGAGGAAGAGGAGGCAGCCACAGCATGAGAGGAAAGGAGCATGAAGAGCTGCGGACCCAGACCCTTTCACTCTCCCCAGCAGTACCAGGACTCCAAGCCACCCTCCTGGACACACAAGGTAAGCTAACAGGAGTGTGGCTGGAGATATAAAAAAATCACATGTGTGTGAGTGTTTGTATGAGTTTGAGTGTGTGTGTGTATTAGTGTAAGTGTGTATATTAGTGTGAGTGTGAGTTTTTGTATGAGTGATTGTGTGTGTTAGGGTGTGTGTGTGTGTGTGTGTGTGTGTGTATATAATATATATATATATATATATATATATATATAATCTGTGTGTGCATACACATCTGTGTGTGCATACACATCTGTGTATGTGCCTCTGTGTGTCAGGGTGTGTGTGTTTGTCAGTGTGTGTATCTGTGTCATGGTGTGGGCATGTATCAATGTTTGTGTGTCATGGTGCATGTGTGTATGTTGGTGTGTATGTGTCCGTGTCTATATGAATTTGTATGTGTCCGTGTCTTTATATGCATATGTGTGTTAATGTGCATGAATCTGTGTATGTATGTAGTAGTGTATGTGCATACATCCAATTAGTCAAACACCAACACAACATAAAAGCACACTCTTGCAAATACTTCACACAAATGTACATCTACATTTAAAAGTGAACATTACATTCAGACACACCCTGCAATTAAATGCAAACTGTACTTACAAACACACCCCTGTATTAAAACACAATAAATCTATAGAAGCATCCCTTCAAACACCAACACTGTTGATAACACTACAGCACCAGTAAATGCCGCAGCGCTGTACAGATTTACAACCTAGAAATTTTGACTTGGGGTGCCTTGAACCTAAAAAGTTTGGGAACCACTGGTGTAGAAGAAGCATGGGAATTGTTAGTATTTTATCATACTTAGAAAATTGTGCTTTGGGCACTACCTTCCATTGATTATTTAAAGGGTTTTCAGCAGATCTGTGTCTGCCCTCTTGAGCACAGGGATTGAGTAATTGGTTTTATTTGGCAGTAGGTGAATAGAGAGATGAAACATCAACGTCTTGATTTTGATCCAAATGTGATCACAGGGATATCCAAACTACACACGTTTCCATAATGTATGCACTTGCATTATGTTATCTATTTATGGTCTCTTTTTACTTTTACTTTCATATCTATTGTCCAGAAATTTGTATTCAACAATGGGTTTTTATTGCGAATAGAAACATTTTTATTTTTTTATTTTTTTTAGTTCAAAGATAGAGTCCAAAATTAAGGTAATATTTTAAAAATCTTCAGTAATGCAATTTATTTAATCCATGTAAAATAGAAGTTTCTGTATAACGGGGTTTATTACTTTTACAAGTAGTATATATTTTTTTTATGAAAGAAAATTCTCAACATAAAACCAAAGCCCATAAAAGAAATTGTTGAACGCAAACTAAATAGAATTTATCATTTTAAAGTAACAATAGGTACACTAACATTTTCCCACAAATGATAAAATGTCAACATACTATTTGTAATTTACTTATGCAAGCATTATTTAGACCAACACTTTTGGAAGGCACTATTAATTAATATTATTTGTTATTTTGTTCTCTACTGGTGATTAGTTTAAATTATGTTAGTGGTTCCTATTTCAGGTATTTCTTTTATCACTGTCAGTATTAAAGTTGCATTGATACACACATATTGAAGGGATGATAACATACCCTCTTTTCTGATAATTAGACATCGACCAACTTTATATTGATTCACGCATCTTGTGGAAGAGTTGGCCTGAAATCTTGTATGTATTTTTTAAGAGTGATCACTTCTGATCTATTCATTTTTGTGCTACACGTATCACAAGCAAGCAAAAAATCTGTACTGCGCATTAGACATTACATACCTTTTTGATTGTTTTGTGACTTTTACCATTGCCTTTTTCCTATGTCACATATTGCATTTTATATGACCAGAGCGTTATTCTATATATGGTCCATGCCATTTCAGAACTGTTGGAGTGTATCTGGGGACTATGCATAATTTTCCCTTTACATTAACATCTATGCTGGGGGTCAGGCAAAGGTAACTTTGATTTATCTGAACCTTTCCCTCTCGGGTACCACCATCCTCTTCTAGCTGGTCCTCTTCTGCTCCTGGCACTTCTGCTCCAGGAACCAATGTCACTGCTGTACTCTCATGCATGAGGTCTATGGAGGTTTATGGAGGATCCTGCAAGACTGTGGGATCCTCTGTTAATAGATCAAACTTCCCTGCAGCTGGGGATAGTGACACTGTTTGACGGCAGTGGCTTTGCCCAGAGTCAATTGTCTTGGATCAAAACCAAGTGTTTGATTATTTGAATATCTGCCCCGTCCAAATTGTTTTAAGATAAGCGTGTGCACGCTTGAAGTAAATCACACTGAGACACAGGTTTCAGGTTAATGAAAAACTTCGGAATGCTTACTTGGGGGCGGCAAGCCCCTTATAAAGGTAGAAATACATCATATGCAAAAATGTAGAAAGAATACATCTTTAATTGGTTAGGTGTTAAGTGTCTTATCTAGTGCACATCCTACGAGGCGTGATGTCTCAATCATCCTGGGATTTTACTCCGGATACAGGCGCTATCTTGTTACACGAGGTAGTCAATGGGAGGGGTTGCTCTAGCAGCCATTTTGAGTAAATATTGAATACAGGTTTGCATAGTAAATAGGCATTTTATGAATACTAATTTTACGTCATAACACAATCAGTGTCAGGCACAGGATAAATACTAAGACAAGGTAGTCAATATGACAGTGCCACTTTAAACCTTTTGCCTGGGTGGTACACACCGGTTAGTTCTCATAATAAGTACAAAAAACTGTAAAATTTATGGTGAGAAGGAATATCCATAGCACTCTAACCCTGATATGACAGCACAGAACTATGTTGGCATACATCACATCTAGTAAATACTCTTTGTGTTCTTGAAATGTCTGCAGCAAATCTCCAATGACTGTCAACCTAACATATGTGTAGATTAAAGTTTAAGATGTGGCTAACTTTCCATATAAATGAAACATGTAGAGCGTGTATATATATATAGCTTAACAAGGGGTGTGCACCATTCTGACTGATGGCAAAAGATTTAAAGCAGTTACATTTTTATTTAAATAGATTTCTATGTATATTCCCATATTTGACAAAATCCTCTACGGCATAACAAATGCCATTGTAGTCTATGACGATGGGTAATAAGGAAATGTACTGTGTCACATGAAATGTGTTAGGTTTGTCATGTCTCACTAATGAAAGACCCCTGGTATGCTTTTTGTAATGATTTTTTTTTAAATAAATTATTTTACATTTTCCGTTTAGTTATCATGCTATTTCTGTGGATTTTTGTTCAACCTGCACAGTTGATTATGATCAGGGAATATTAGACTTGTAAAAGTGCTCTAGATGGGATCCAGCTGTACAAATCTGTGCTGAAAGGCAGCTGTAGATGACAGAGTGCATTACGAGAAGCTATAGAGAAGTCCAAATGTTTCTTTGCGTATTCTATCAATTGAATGTCTTATTGTTTTCAAATGAAAAAGGTAATGAGGTGATTTCTTGAAATAAGCTGCCATAGGGATGTTCAATCAGCTCCTGGTTTTGTCTTATGGTGGCAAACTGTCCTCAGCTAAGAGTGTAGTATAGCAGTAAAAGAACATTGTCTACTGGCCACTATTTTTGTGAGAATGTACAGTTGGAATCTGAATTAAAATTTGCCACGTCTGAATGGATCTTATGGTGTTGGATTGGTATTGGCATAAGGGAAAGCTTTACTATAAGCTTATCTACTATTTTCAACTTCTTTTAAGGGAAGGTCAAAAACATATATTTTTAGTGAGGTGCCAATTCTGGGATGTTAGTAGACTGCAAAAATATACTCTATTACATATTTGTAATTTATATTTTGGAGAAAGGTTGTTTAATGATTTTTCATTTACAATTTAAATGGCTTTGGGGGAATTTACCATCCCTTGAAATTTAACTTGTTGACAACCGGGTTATCCAATATCAGATGAAGTTTCTTTCATTCATCTCACACTTAAAATGCTTGAGATCTGATTAGGGAAGTGGAACGAGGGAAATAGGGAGAACTTGCCAAGCCTTCACACTAAAGGTATTAAAAGTAGACTTGTGCAGAAATTTGGTTCGGCCGGGTCATTTGGTTAAATTCTTTTAGTGAATATAGTGATTTTTGACGTGAATTAAAAAAATACATGGTCTCTAACTGCTTGAATTCTCACGAATTGTTTTAATAAATGTGTTCCTGCAGATTCAGCCTTTGTCACACAATTGGTAGAGTGGATTGAATAAATGCTGTTCCATTATTGTGCTTTACAACGTGTCACAAAAATTGCATGAAACGCTACATTAGCAAGGTCTGCATGCATGCACGTACATTATCTATAAATGGATACGCATTATTTGTATGTGCATTTTTCACAAATGATGCTGTATAGCCATTTTCCCCATTTCATATTTCTCTTTTGATACTGTGTTCAATGGGAGTTCATACAAGATGAAAACAATATAAAATATAATTTCCTGGATGGGTGAGTCTGTCTGCCGTTTAATGATCTCTAAATTCATCTCTGAATTTCAGCAGCATACCAGAGATCAATATAGAAAGTCTTGGTGGAAAGAAAAACAAATTAGAACCTGAATGTTTTCCTACAGATCAAAGGGGACAGGTAATTTTGCCTTTGCTGAATTCACATGCTCTTAGAGAGCTCAAACAACTTTGCAGCTCTTCATTTAGTGCATAACAAACAGTGACATATCAAAGCTGAAACGTTTCTATCTTGTGCATTGACAAGAATGAAGTTTCAGTAAAAGTAAGCCCTCTCATAAATTCAAGGCATCTGGCGAATGAGCTCAAAAAATATTACAGTACAATCAGTTCTGAGCTTTTATGTTGTATTGTTTTCTCTAGAATATTAAAAAAAATAATAAGGGTCACATTTTATAACATGTTATACAAAGAGATAAAATGATACAGAAGACAGAAGTGATAGGGGATTGTAATATCACATTAAGAAAAAAAAATATATATATATATATATATATATATATATATATATGCATGTTATTATTTGACATTAAATGGACTAGACAAAGGGTGGCTATACATGCCTATGGGCTAATATCTCACGATAATCTCACTAACGGGAAGTATTCCCTAAAAAATTTATAATTTTATTTCCACTCTACATTGTTGCAGCCCTTTCTTTATTTACTAGTAGGTATGGTTCTCAGTCAGACCCCAGAATGCAAAAAGAGGTCAAATAAAAGAAAGGCCTAGCATCTGTCCTTAAAATGTGTACAAAATAAATAAGATATAAATATTAAACCTGAGTAGGGGAAGCAAAGAACGATTGAAATGAATGCTAAGAATATTCCCAAATCAAAATGAATGACATTAGGGACATAAGAGACACTGTAGGCACCCAGACTATTTCAGCTCATTGAAGTGGTCTGGGGGCAAACTCCCATCACCCTTAACCCTAGGTTTTTATAAAGTGCAATAATTACTTGCTAGGGTTAACTCCTTCTCTAGTGGCTGTCTACCAGACATCCACTAGAGGGATTTCTCGGTGAATAGGCAACTGTTGGTCGCCTAAATGATGCTGGACGTACTAACGCTATGCAAGAGGACTGGAATCATAATGCTTTCCTATGCGGAGATCCTAATGCGAGCAAGGCCATTGCCGCATTAGGGAGTGAGGTCTCCCTCACCAATGTCAGCCGAGGAGAATGGGCGGAGCTGAGCCAGCGCAGAGGGACATCAGTGCTGGACCCAGGCACAGGGCCGTCTTTAAGGAGGGGCAAACGGGGCAGCTGCCCTGGGCCCAGTTACTCATGGGGGGCCCAAAGCAGCTGCCCCGTGGGCCCCGTCGCCTGCAATAAAAATTTATTTTTTAAAAATATTTCCCTACCTAATGGGCCCGCGGTGCTAGTATTGCGGCTGCACCGGGGCCCGCACACTAAGGGGCCCCCCCGGGGTGGCCCGTACCTTTAGGGCCACCCAGTGAGCATGTTCCAGCAGGGGTCCGGTCGGCGCTGTGGCCCTTTAACAGCGCAACCGGGTCCTTGCTTAACGGCTGCATGGGAGGAAGTGACGTCCGCGAATCACTTCCTCCCACCTCAAAGATATCGGGCCGCGCGGGAGGCTGCTAGCCAGGATCCAGTGAGGAGGGGGAGCAAGAAGAGCCAAACCCCCAACTCCCAACTACCCCAGCCAGCACACTGGACCCCAGGGAAGGAAGCCTCTTTCAAAGGTAGGAAACTGAAGAGTGTCTGTCTGTCTGTGTGTCAGTTTGTATGTATGTATGTGTGTGTGTCAGTATGTATGTCTTTGTGTGTGTCAGTATGTATGTGTGTGTGTATGTCTTTGTGTGTGTCAGTATGTATGTGTGTGTGTCAGTATGTATGTGTGAGTGTCAGTCAGTATATGTCTGTGTGTCAGTTTGTATGTCTGTGTGTGTGTCAGTTTGTATGTCTTTGTGTGTGTGTGTCAGTATGTATGTGTGAGTGTCAGTCAGTATATGTCTGTGTGTCAGTTTGTATGTGTGTGTGTGTCAGTTTGTATGTCTATGTGTGTGTCAGTATGTATGTCTATGTGTGTGTCAGTATGTATGTCTTTGTGTGTGTCAGTATGTCTGTGTGAGTGTCAGTCAGTATATGTGTGTGTGTCAGTTTGTATGTCTGTGTGTGTCAGTTTGTATGTCTGTGTGTGTGTCAGTTTGTATGTCTGTGTGTGTGTCAGTATGTCTGTGTGAGTGTCAGTTTTTATGTCTGTGTGTGTCAGTTTGTATGTCTGTGTGTGTCAGTTTGTATGTCTTTATGTGTGTCAGTATGTATGTCTTTGTGTGTCAGTATGTCTGTGTGAGTGTCAGTCAGTATATGTCTGTGTGTCAGTTTGTATGTCTGTGTGTGTGCCAGTATTTATGTCTGTGTGTGTCATTATGTATGTCTGTGTGTGTGTCAGTATGTCTGTGTGTGTCAGTTTGTGTGTCTGTATGTATGTCGGTGTGCCAGTCAGTATGTCTGTGTATGTGTCAGTATGTATGTCTGTCACAGTGTCGGTGTGTGTGTGTGTCAGTGTGTATCTGTATGTTGTCAGTATGTATGTATCTGTGTGTGTGTGTGCCAGTGTGTATACCTGTGCATGTATCTGTATGTAGCCAATGTGTGTATCTGCATGTGTGTCAGTGTTTGTATCTGCATTTGTCAGGTTATGTATCTGTGTCTGTATGTTGTCATTGTGTGTGTCTGTGTATCTGTATGTTGTCAGTGTATCTGCGTGTGTGTGCGTGTGTGCCAGGTTGTGTGTCTGTATGTGTGTGTGTGTCAGTGTGTGTAAATGTCTGTATAGCTGCATCTGTATGATTGTGTATATCTGTGTATCTGCAAGTGTTTCTGTGTGTGTATGTGTATCACAGTGTGTGTGTGTGTGTGTGTTTGTGACAGTGCATGTGTATTTGTGCATACATCTCAGCATTCAACACTACACGCAAATACACACCTGCATTCAAACTTCAACACTACATATAAACACACCTCTTTTTTTAAACAACAAAATTATATATAAACACACCAGTGTATTCATAAACCAACACTACACATAAATGCATACTTGCATTTAAATGCCATCTCCACATACAAACACACCCCTACATTCACACAAACATACTCCATACAAAAACATGCTTACACTCAAACACACAAATACTGCTCAGTGCTAAATATAACCCTGCATGCATAGGAAAATGGTAGCGCCCCAGCTGTCAAAGCATTGTTGGAGTTGCATGACAGATGGGGATCTACCTTTTGCCCCCTCTTGCCCAAAATAATTCATGCACCAGAGCCCTCTCTACTTTACGTCCGCCTCTGCGTTGGGGTGGGGGGCATGATTGCATGCCAGGGAGGGGACGATCGGGTTCAGGGGGCCCAAGCGAATGTTTGCCCAGGGTCCAATCCATATTAAAGATGGCCCTGCCCAGGTAAGTGACATAAGCAGGGCCGGATTAACATAGGGGCTGATGGAGCTGCAGCTCCAGGCCCAGGCCCATGGAAAAGGCCCATTAAAAAAAAAAAAATATATAGTAGAAAAAAACGGCACTCAAGGAATTTAAACAGCTTTTTACTGTGTAAAGATAAATACTTATATAAGGAACAAAATTACTTGGTAAATGAGGTACTTAAATGCAGCTGGTTCAGGGATTGCTCGTGTCTGTTTGCGCCACGACTCATTTCCGGGTTGGTCACCTGACCGCGAGTCTCTTGCTGATTGGGCACCGTTCGTAGGTGCTTAGCAACCGAGAATGCTAACTTCCTATTGGTTAAAAGGAAGTTCTATGGTCTGCTAAGAGGGACAAACTTCAACAGGTGCATTTATAACCGCATTTCAAGCGGAACAAGCTGTAATTAAACAGTATAACTGTCTGTGGACGCACAGAAAACAAGCAGTCCCTGTGTAAGAATGGGAGATTACAAAGTGCATATATATTATTACACATATCTTGTAGACATTAAAAGATCATATTTAACATAGCTTAAAATAGCTAAATCTGAGTGTCTATTATTAATATGAATATCTGTGATATCAAAAGGGTGTTAAAGTGCTGAATATTCAGATGAGAGAAACATCTTCAATAGAAAAATACAAAAATAAGAATAAAAAATAAACAAAAATATTTTTGTATATCTAGTATACTTTATGACTCTGGTATCCTAAAAAATATTTAAAGAGTATCAAGTCCAATATTGTGAATATGCAAGACTTGATGTGTATGAAGTTATATCATATATGATGTACAAAAACTGTGAAATTTATGATATATAAAAAATGACTAAAGCTTAGAAAAAAAATTGTACTTAAAAATAAGCAATGTATTGCTAAAGTGATGTCATTCTATCCCATGCATTAACACAGACTACATGTACCTGGATTACCTATAAATATTCAGATGAAAAAACTCTATATTCTAATTTAAAAAAAATTTGATATCACAGATATTCATATTAATAATAGACACTCAGATTTAGCTATTTTAAGCTATGTAATATATGATCTTTTAATGTCTACAAGATATGTGTAATAATATATATGCACTTTGTAATCTCCCATTCTTACACAGGGACTGCTCGTTTTCTGTGCGGCCACAGACAGTTATACTGTTTAATTACAGCTTGTTCCGCTTGAAATGCGGTTATAAATGCACCTGTTGAAGTTTGTCCCTCTTAGCAGACCATAGAACTTCCTTTTAACCAATAGGAAGTTAGCATTCTCGGTTGCTAAGCACCTACGAACGGTGCCCAATCAGCAAGAGACTCGCGGTCAGGTGACCAACCCGGAAATGAACTCAGTCGTGGCGGCCAACAGACACGAGCAATCCCTGAACCAGCTGCATGTAAGTACCTCATTTACCAAGTAATTTTGTTCCTTATATAAGTATAATTTTCATTTTAAGATGTGGTATGTCCTGATGAAAGCTCCCTAGAGGAGCTGAAACGTCGATTTATCTCTACACAGTAAACCGCTGTTTAAATTCCTTGAGTGCCGTTTTTTTCTACTTTCTACAATTGAGCCACCAGAGCACCAGGTAAAACATTTCTTTTGGAGTGCAGGGGTTTGACATATCTTTTGTGTGTATATATGTGTATATATATGTATATATATGTATATGTATATGTATATATATATATATATATATATATATATATATATTTTTTTTTTTTTTTACACACTACTCTTAGGTGTGCCACCTGACTGGTATTTTAATGGCACAGTCAGTATTTGAGGCTGCCTGGCCGTGCCGGTATTGCAGTAATACCGGCAATACAAATGCAGGTAATTTTCTCAGAATAAATGGAAATTACTCTGCAATACCAGCACCGGCCAGTAGGGGTCACTGTGTGTGGAGAGAGGCAGGTATAGGAAGTTACAGAATATCCCTGCCTCTTTCTACTACTCACTGATCACTGGGGGAGCAGCTACACAGTGCAGACAGTCCAGACAGCAGCTCTACAGCTCAGGTAAGTGAGGGATGGGGAGAAAGGCAGCAGGGACACATGGGGACACTGAGACACTAGGGGACACATGATGACACATACACTAGAGGACACAGACACTAGGACACAGACACTGGGAGACCTGGGAACACTGAGACACTTGGGGACACTTGAAAACATGGGGACACTGAGACACTTGGGGACACAGACACTAGGGGGCACTGAGACACTAGGACACAGACACTGAGACACTTGGGGACACTGAGACACTTGGGGATACTGGAAAACATGGGGACACTGAGACACTAGGGGACACTGAGACACTAGGGGACACTGGTCTCCCAGTGTCTGTGTCCCTAGTGTCTTAGTGTCCCCAAATGTTTCAGTGTCTCCATGGCTCCTAGTGTCTCAATATGCCTGGTGTCCCCATGTCTCCCATAGACAGTGTCCACATGTCTATGTCCACAACTGTCCCCATGTCTCCTAGTGTCCCCAAGTGTCTGTCTCCCAGCCAGTGTCCCCTAGTCTCCCAGTGTCTTAGTGTGCCCAAATGTTTCAGTGTCTGTGTCCCTAGTGTCTCAGTGTCCCCATTTCTCCCAGTGTCCCCATTTCTCTCTGTGTCCCCATTTCTCTCTGTGTCCCCATTTCTCTGTGTCCCCATTTCTCTCTGTGTCCCCAGTATCTTAGTGACATGGGGACACATTGAGACATTGGGACACTGGGAGAAATGGGGACACAGACACTGGGAGACTAGGGGACTGGGCGACATGGGGACACTGACACTGTGATACATAGGGACACTGATACACTGGGTGACTTGCGAGACTGAGACACTGGGAGACAGGGAGACACTGGGAGCAATCCATCTATACAACAGAATCAAACAGTGAGTAGTTTGTTGGTGATTTTACAGAATTTTCTCTGATGTCAATCCTTGTGATTTACATCATGTGATGTCACGCATAACTAATTATACAAATGATCAAGGCTGGAATTTTTTTCCAAGAAAGGTGGCAACCTTAACTACTCTTCACATACTCTTGCTTAACCCTTTAAGGACACATGACATGTGTGACATGTCATGATTCCCTTTTATTCCAGAAGTTTGGTCCTTAAGGGGTTAAAGAAGCACTATAGGATCAGGAACACAATCATGTATTTCTGACCCTATTATGTTAAAACCACCACCCTGGCCCCTTCTTGCCTCCCTTAAATATAGTAAAATATTACTTGTATTCAATTCTGCAGCTGCTGGCTCAGAAGTGGTGGTCTGAGCAAATTACAATACTTCCCCATAGGATTGGCTGAGACTATCAACTAGGCAGATCAGGGGCAGAGCCAGCACAAGTCTAACATAGCCCCGGCCAATCAGCATCTCCTCATAAATGAGGAAAGATCAGTGTCTGCATGCAGAGGGTGGAGACACTGAATGGCAGTGCTGCACACTAGGAGTACTGCCCCAGGAAGCACCTCTAGCAGCCATCTAAGGAGCGGCCAGTGGAGTTATTTTCTCTGAAAAGACAGTGTTTACTGCAAAAAGCCTGAATGGAATGATTTTACTTACCAGAACAAATACAATAAGCTGTAGTTGTTCTGGTGACTATGGTGTCCCTTTAAGTTTGGAAGCTTAAGAGGGATGTATCGGAACAAAACTTGTGTGCACTTGCTGACATTAAAATTAGTTTAGGTAATGCAGACGTTGGTCTCTCTAACACTGTGGCATGTCCCCTTTCTTCTACACTCACTACAGACACCTTTTCTCTGTCTCAGACTATTTACCAGGAACTTCTGCCTGCTAGTAAGAAGGTAAGGAGACAAGTGGACCAGCGAGTGCTAGGGGACAGTCCTTAGAAACAATGAAGTGAGCGCATCATTAGATGCATTTATGTCAAGCTCAAGGTGCTGCCTGCATAGTATGCCCTTAGTTGGACAGCCTGCAGGATTGGCAGGCAGCCTGACATGCATTCATGCCAGGCTGACCTGCCAATTCTTTGGACAAATATGCCCCCTTTTTGGGCATGTTCACCCCTTTTGGTAGGTCTTGTCACGTGATTCGCGCCAGTGACACACCCTTTTACCCCGTCCATTGACTTCCTGCTTCACTGGACACTGCTGTTAGGGGTTATGGATTTACTTGAAAGATGAAAGCATAAATTAGAGAGAGATTAGCATAGAGTATGTGTTTCTTATAGCTGCATCCTATGAGTTTCCCTCCAGCACCATCTCCTTTAGATACATGACGCTTGGGAGGTATGATTGTTTTAGTGTTTTTGGTCGATAATATTCCGTAATTAGGCCCATCATAATTGTCAGCACCAGGCCCACTGTGCTCTTAATCCGGCCCTGGACATAAGGGGTTATTAACCCCTTCTACACCACGGGGGGAGGAGGCTTGACAGAGGGGGAAGCTGTAGTGCGAGGAAAATGTGCTTGTTTTCCTGGCACTATAGTTTCCCTTTAACAGGTGAACATTATTGCAATGAGAGTATTGAAAAGAGAGTAGCATAAAAGTGGTGTTGCTTGTTTATAGACACAATGTTTGTATCCATGAAGTGATGCTCAGGTAAAGTCTTGAAAGATCATACATCAGTGCAAGAGCATTATACAAGAACATCATTATTAGCTTGCTGCCAGTCTTGAGACAACTATAAGTGTGAGCGGTACCTAAAGGGCTCATATTTCCACCTCAATGCTAGTAAGCCTATTTATAGTCTCTATTACAAACACAGTACTAGCTTATTGTAATGGTGTTATGTCTTTCACGTATTTGACGGGAGGAGTCCAGGAGGCAGGAATCAGCCAAGGCGAAGTACCAAAGGAAAAAACAAATTCATAGTCAAGGAAAGCCAGGGGTAAGTTCAGGTGGCATGGGCTCATAGACGACAAACAGGTAGGGGTCAGATACCAGATAAATCAGATATGGCAGGATAGGCACACTGAAGTTAACACCACAGTAAGCACAGTATAACTGCGCAATGAGGTAGAGGTAGACTGCAACTATATAGGGGAGAGGTATCCACCTCTCACATTCTATTGGTTAGAAGGTGACTAGTCCTTTAAACCACTTCAGCTGTACTGTACCTTTAAGAGGCGTGTGCGTTCGGGCGCACACGCCTAGTAGAGAATCCCACATGTCTTCAGCTGGAACCTCCCACGGGTCGCGGCGTCATGTGGAGAGCCTCAACACCGCATCCACGTGTTACAGGACCATCGTCAGAGGAACCGAAATCCTCGGTGTGCACTGGGAGGAGACCACTGTAGCTGCAGGTGGAGACGTGGCGGGTGAGTCACAGGTAAGTGCGGTTGTGACAAAAGTATTTACTTGATTTGTACATGCTTAGCCCGTATTCATCTATAAAATAAAAATATTTAAAAAAAAACATTACGAGCTTGTTGACTGGAGAAGTAATCTGATTACCTATTGGCGACTAGAATGATTTTTCATTTCTTTGCACAACTAGAATTGTTTCATATTGCGCTTTTATCCTTCATTTGGATCCGCAGCACTTTTAAAAGGTTATACTTGATAGACTAGTATGTTTTTTCATTTCATTTTATCATTCAATGATTTTATGAGCAGTCAATTATATATAAAATGACATCTGAAGTATCAGAATAACTAAGGAGGTATACAATGAAAAAGTATATATGTAATAGAAAATCACACAGTAAAATGTCATTAAAAATAAAAGGAATATGGTAGTGTCAACATACACAACAGAAAATATAAATCCTACAAAGCAATAAATATATTGGAACTCAAAATAAGTGTTACATGGAATCGAGAAATCTATAACAAAGTTCCCAATGACAATCCGCCTTAGGATAAATCATGTAACCAAGCCTCAAGGACTGCTTGAAAAGAAGATGACAAAACAAAAGGGCATAAAGAAAGGGAGAGAAAAGAGGTAAAATGAAAATAAAATGTGTGTGGTGTGAAGGTAAGTGATGAATATGCAAGAAAAAAAGAGAAGGTTTGATGAAGAGGAGAGGGACAAGATAGAAAAGAGGGAGAGAAGGTTTTGAACCTGGATGACAAGTAAAAGGTTTTGGCTACAGGGACAAAGAAAAATGAAATGAGAAAATGGTAAAGAAAGAATGTAAAGAGGAAAAAGACATAGAGGAGATAAAGAGGAAATGGAGAAGTAGGAAAGCAAGAGGTGAAGCATTTCTCTGGAGGCTCATACGCTCCCATATGCAGCAGATTTTGCAAGCGTATCTACTTTGCTTTTCTTAAAATTGTGCATTGTTTGTGTTGTTTTGTTTTTGTCATATATCAGCAGTTGCTGTCTGAAGCTTTTGTAGAAAATACTTAAAATGAAGTTATTGTAGAATGCACTTAATATGTAGCATCATATGTTTGATCTTATACATGCTACAATAAAAATATAGATTAAAAAAAGAGGAGGAGCGATTAAATCCTCCTGGTGCTGCCCATGTGTAAAAGAGAATCCCAGAGTGCTCTTAGTACATGTACGTGGGAGGCAGAGCTAAGCAACCGAGAGGGAAAGTCGCATGGAGCATGAGCTCCGACATAACCGAGCTCAAACTTACCAACTTTACACATTTGGCATCACCCAACCGACACTATAATAGCCCACTGAACCGACAAGCACCAGAGGGACACAATGGGGCGAAAATCCAAGAAGCCCAAGCAGGATAGCCCGAGAGGGGGCCCAAACATAGCTGAGCTGCTACGCCAAACAAGGGGGGGGGGAGGGGGTCCAGGCCTAAAATGGCCGCTTATCCGGAAATCTACCCCGAATTCACCGATGACTTTTCTTCGGGAGACGAAACAGCAGACCTCCCAGGCGAGCCAATACCAAAACCGGCTACCCAGAAGGCTGATACCTCACCGGTGACAACGGCGGTGCTAAAATCACTGCTCGCCGACCTCCAACGTACCCTCCAATCAGACGTGGCATCCCTACGAGCCGACATCCATGGCCTAACGGGGAGAATAGGAACCCTGGAGACGGAATGCATGGGCCAAGGTGCCCAAATAGCAGCCCTGCAACTGGAGGTACAGGGCCTCAAAAGCCAGAACGAAGGTCATGAACGCCGGTTCACGGCAATCGAAGATGCAAGGCGGGCTAATAACCTAAAAATCCGGGGGATCTCAGAGGACACCCCAGCAGATGAACTACCACACATACTGAGGCGCCTGCTGACGGTCCTGCTACTGTCGCAACAGGCCAAAACAGCACAGCTGGACGGCTTCTTCCAAGCCCCAAAACCAGCTAAGGCACCCACCGCAACACCCAGAGATCTAATCTTAAAATTCCAGTGCCACAAGGACAAAATGGCGGTTGTGGCGGCGACCAGAGGAAGCTCAATTTACCAGTTCGAGGCGATGGAGCTAACATTCTATACTGACCTAACTGGAAGCACACTTGCCTGGAGGAGGTCCCTCAGGCCATTCGACATGCTGCTCAGGCAGAAAAATATACCCTACAAGTGGCTGATGACCCGAGCCTTATGGATCCAGAAAGGAGAAAATAAGCACATAGTAAGCATCCTCACTACATCCCGCTGAAATCCAAAGCGCCACTGCCTCGACACATAAATGGAACCCTGATCGGGTGACCCCCTTTGTCCCACGAGGCCCGACCCGGGAACAATGCGAATCGGCAACAACCTGAAAGCTGTAGGAGAGAACCACCACCCTAAGGACATTGATCTAAAGCTTAAGTCTTATAGTTTCTAAGATATTATAATTTCTCAGTTTTTCACATTATTCTTTTCATGTTTTGACACAACCATGACGACCGACCCTACTCACAACACACTTGACCGAACGGCCTGTGAGCCATGACTCAGCACCCCTCCACCTGACAGTACTTAAGCACAGATCACGCAACACAACCGGACAGAGCCAGGCGCAACACCAAGCAAGGCACCACGTGACATGGCACCCCACAACAGGGAACGTGTCACATAAAAGCAACACTAACTCACATAATTCCCAGGTCAAACCAGGCATACTTGACGGGTCTGACATAGGCTCACCTGCACGCTTGCCAAGCACTCTGCATACTTCACCCACACCTCACCTAGCCAGGTACACAACAGGGACAATAAGCTCATACAGGACACCGGGAACGTACTCCAAGCTATAGAGACCACCTATGTATAATGCGACCAAAACCAATAATGTGCATAATACGACAAGCCATGCAATGTTATAAAATGATTAAAGTTTAACGTGCTGTTGCAAAGCTGTTGTGGCAATGCGACTATACATTATTATTATTATTATTATTATTATTTTATTATTTATATAGCGCCAACAAATTCCGTAGCGCTGTACAATGGGTGGACTAACAGACTCATAATTGAGATCAGACCACTGACGTACAGGAACAGAGGGGGTTGAGGACCCTGCTCGATGAGCTTACATGCTAGAGGGAGTGGGGTATAGTGACACAAAGGGTTAAAGTAGGGGAATTAAATAGTTTGTTACAGAAGGGTTTATTGAGTGTTTGGAAGGTCATTTTTGACAGGTGCAGGAACGGAGTCATGGGGTGGGGGATGAGAAACCTGCTGACAGTTTAATTGATACGCTTTAATGAAGAAGTGAGTTTTTAAAGATTTTTTGAAGGAATGGAGGCTGGGTGAAAGTCTGATTGAGGAGAGAAGGGAGTTCCACAGAATAGGTGCAGCTCTGGAGAAGTCTTGAAGGCGAGAATCAGAGGTGGGGATCCGGGCAGAGGATAGGCGCAGGTCTTGGGCTGAGCGCAGGGGTCTCGACGGGACATACTTGTGTATGAGGGAGGATAGGTATGTTGGAGCAGCATTATGTAGGGATTTGTAAGCAAGCGCCAGAATTTTGAATTGGGCCCTATATCTAACTGGAAGCCAATGCAGGGACTGACAGAGCGTGAAGGCGTGGGAGGTGCGACCGGACAGGAAAATAAGCCTCACAGCCGTATTCATTATAGATTGTAGCGGTGCAAGCTGGGAACATGTAAGACCGGTGAGAAGGGGATTGCAATAGTCAAGGCGAGAGAGAACAACAGCATGAACCAGTACCTTAGCCGCGTCCGGCGTTAGATATGGGCGGATGCGCGCTATGTTCTTGAGTTGGAAGCGACAGGATTTGGCTATCGATTGAACATGGGGAGTAAAAGAGAGATCAGAATCAAAAAGAACCCCTAGGCAGCGAACCTGGGAGGTAGAGGTGATAGTAGCGCCGTTGACTTGGATGTAGACAGACACAGGAGTGGCAGCACTTGAGGGAGGAAAAACTAGAAGTTCTGTTTTGGACAGGTTGAGTTTAAGGAAGTGAGCAGCCATCCAGTTGGAAATAGCAGAGAGGCAGTCAGAAACACGAGTCAAGGTGGGCGGAGAGAGATCAGAGGGGGACAGGTAGATTTGCGTGTCATCTGCATAGAAATGGTATTGGACGTCAAAAGAGCTGATGAGTTTACCAAGGGAGGCAGTATAGATTGAGAACAGTAGGGGGCCGAGGACAGAACCTTGGGGGACACCGACAGGGAGGTGTTGGGGAGAAGAGGCAGAGCCAGAGAAAGAAACACTGAAGGAGCGCTGGGAGAGGTAGGAGGAGCACCAGGAGAGAGCAGTATCCCGTAGACCAAAGTTACGGAGAATGCGAAGAAGCTGTTGATGATCAACAGTGTCAAAGGCGGCAGAAAGATCAAGGAGGATTAGGATAGAGTATTGGCCGCGAGATTTAGCAGCAGTTTCGACAGAGTGACCAGCGCGGAATCCAGACTGAAGGGGGTCAAGCAGAGAGTTGGATTCAAGAAAGTCTGTTAATCTGGCGTAGACAACTCTCTCGAGGATCTTGGAGGCAAATGGCAGTAGCGAGATAGGGCGGTAGTTGGATGGGGAGTTGGGATCAAGGTTGGGCTTTTTCAGAATTGGGGTTACGGTTGCATGTTTGAAGGCAGAGGGAAATGTGCCAGAGGAAAGGGAGAGATTGAAAATGTTAGCGAGAGGAAGAGCAAGAGAGGGAGACAAAGTGCGGATGAGATGCGAGGGAATAGGATCGAGGGAGCAGGTGGTGGGGCGGGAGGACAGGAGCAGAGCAGAAACCTCTTGTGCTGTAGCAGGTGCAAATGAGCTTAGGATGGCAGGGGGAGTGGGGTTGGGTGATGTATTGATACTGGTTGGAGAAAGATTAGAGATCTCTTTCCTGATTGTAGAGATATTCTCAGTGAAATGAGATGCAAAGTTTGTGGCGGACAAGGTGGTGGAAGGAAGGGGAGTCACAGGGCGAAGAAGTGCATCAAAAGTGTGAAACAGGTGTTTGGGTTGGTGGGACAGTGTGCTTATGAGGGTGTTGAAGTAGCTTACTTTTGCAGAGGAAAGAGCCATGCTGTAGGAGCGCAGCATAAATTTATAGTGGACAAAGTCAGATGCAAAGTGAGACTTTCTCCAGCAGCATTCAGCAGTTCTGGAACATTTTTGGAGGTAATGGGTCAGCTTTGTGTGCCAGGGTTGTAGTTGGG
This sequence comes from Pelobates cultripes, assembly GCA_933207985.1. Classification (NCBI taxonomy): domain Eukaryota; kingdom Metazoa; phylum Chordata; class Amphibia; order Anura; family Pelobatidae; genus Pelobates; species Pelobates cultripes. The sequence continues at coordinate 89,594,020 of OW240916.1, read as the reverse complement.
GGCGCTTGCTGCGTTTAACTGTAGGAGGTGCCATGATGTCAAGTTGAGAGGAGAGAGTGGAGTTGTAGAGTGAGGTTGCAGAGTTAGGGCTGTTGTGATTTGAGAGGGTTTGGTGTTTACTGGAGAAGTGGTGGAGATCGAGAGAGTTGAGGTTTCTGCGAGGTTGGAGAGTGGATGGTGGTGAGATTTTGGTATGGGGTATGCAGACGCTAAGTGTTAGCAGATGGTGGTCAGACAAAGGAAATGGAGCAGTGGCGAGATCAGCACTGTTCAGGTTTGCTAGAAGTGGTCTTTTAAAACTCAGACTTGCAGAAACTCAGACATGCATAAGGCCTTTTCCTTCCAGCTGTAGGTGATCTGAGCACTGTTCAGGTTTGCTAGAAGTGGTCTTTTAAAACGCAGACTTGCAGAAACTCAGACATGCATAAGGCCCTTTCCTTCCAGCTGTAAGTGATCTGAGCACTGTTCAGGTTTGCTAGAAGTGGTCATGTTCCTATATGCACAGCCAAAATGAAGAATTACAAAAAAAGAGGAGGAGCATGATGGGAAAGGAAGTAGAAAAATGTGAAGTAGGAAAGAGTGAACAGAACCAAGATAGAGTTCCAAGTTTAAGGCAAGAGAAAAATTACACTAGATCTAGGAAAAAGGGGGGAAATGCAATCCCAGAATCAGCAATCAACACAGGGGAGGTTTCTGATAGAAAGACAAAATGTCAGTCACTCGTCCACCCACTGCCTACTTGAAAAAAACAAAAAACAGATTTGTAGAGGAAACATGATATTCAAATTGTGTGGAACAATGAACATTAGTGTCAACCCATAGCAGGTAGAAAACTGCCTTGAATAAAGGGTTATATATTTCAAATAAATGGAAACAAAAATGAAAATAAACAGCAACTGGATGAATACTTGCAAAAACGTAGTATTCAGAGATGTAATTCTTAATGTGTGGGGTAATATCTTCTTGATCGAAGAAGAGATTTGACTGTTGACATTTTGGGGTAAAGAAGGATTTTTTTTTCCTTATTAGTTGCAAGATTTGAGAGTGCTTCAACCTGTATGTTTTATTTTTTTGCCTTCTTTTGGATCAACTGCAAACACAGATGTTATGAAAACTGACTTGATGGATGCATGTTACATACTATGTAATTATGTAAAATAAATGCACATGTAAATAAATCAGAAAACCTTAACATATGGAAGCAAATTAATATAATAATTCCAGTATATAAATTATTATATGAGTAAGTATTTTAACTTAAACAGTGACTTAATCCAAAATATCAAGGAAACGACTTTGAAATTATTCTAAAACTCATCATAGAAAATCTTGCTCTATTTCCTAATCATAAATAGTAGACTTGCAGATTTGTTTAGGGCCAAAGTACAATTCATCTGAATTTGAGACAATCCGTTCATCAATAGAAATTCAGTTTTTATAAACCAGCAAATGACATAATCTGGGAGAAACCAATTAATTGAAGCCCAGACATGTTTGTTTCGATTTGTGATTTAGAGTGCCATATCTGGCACCAAGAAAAAAAATTGGGATGGAATGGATAAAAAAACTGTAGGTTTTTTTTTGTTTTAGTTTGTTTTTTCATTTTTTGGTGGAGGCAAATAAGCATTTTTTTGCCATGATTGACAAGAGGTCTGTCCAATCATGTGCTGTATATCTTGTCCAATCAGGAGGATTGAAAGAAAAGATGATTGATGGTTAGGAGACAGTCAATAAATGTTGAATTTATTCACAGATCAAGAGACAAATGAGCAATAGAGGGGAAAAAGGAGGCGCAGTAACACAATCTATACTTACAAGTAGGATTCTTCCAATTAATTTAGTTGCAGCAATTTAGAAACAGTCATTGTTTAACAGATACTATAACAACATTCAACTAAACAAGCAATTTAACAGATATTAATTAATATCAGCAGTTAAATATAAATGAATCCTAAAATAATCCAGTACAGACCAGACAAAACTTTAACTTCTAACTAAAAATTACATTAGGACTGAATAGCCAAACAATTTTTTATACAAAGTATTTAGAGCTAGTTAGAAATACTCTAAAATACAGACTGACCACAAACTCTACAGATTTAGAGGAAAGTTGAGAGAATAGAAAATCTCATATCTCAATTACAACACTTTGCTGCACATTGTAGAATATGTATTTCAAATTTTGTTGAAGTAAAACAAATTTGACTTAGTTGCAATGCATGTCCTGGCAACGAATACGTGCATGTAGGAGCAAATCAAACGCATTCTGTTTGCATCTAAAACTGAGGCACATCCTACTCATCATTTCCACTTACTGTTACAATGGTTTCAAATTGCCACACCCTTCCCAAGCACCCTGGTCATTGGGCCTCCGCATGTGTGCACTGCATCCAGTGAGCCAAGATGGCCACCACTGTCAAATAACACTTATAGGTCAGCGCTAAATAACCAAAAATAGTAGAAACAAGGCAGCAACCCTAGAAAGGGAATCCCTCTCAACTCTAAAAGAATGTTACACAAGAGATAAAAAGAGAAAAGGGCTGCACCAAATCAAAATTATGATAGCAGGAAATAATAATGTCACACTCACTTGGAAAAGAGCTATGGCCAGCCCTAGCATGTATTGCGTACAGTGGTACAATCCCCACATATAGGATATGATGAGGGGCATCCACAGCAGTAGGTATCTAGATGTTCAAAAGAGAAATTAATAGCAACAAATAGTGCTCTCAATAAGACAAAATTGTATAAAATTAACACAAAATTATAATCACAAGAGTAGAGCAGGCTCACTGCTCTATGATGATAGCGGTGGTGGTATGTTCCCCACCTAGGATTTCTTGAAAGTAAAAATGATAAAAAATGATGATAACAAATGCCAGGAGGTATGAAAATATTAAATAGGGTATTACATATAAATGTGATGGCACAATATGCTATTGTGATAACCAAAATAATTTATTAGATAAAATACAAAGTATCATCCATAACGCGTTTCAACAGTATAGGCTTTTTAAAATGGAAAAAAGGGGGCGTGGCCTGACCACCGAGAGTAATGGCTGCTTAAGCTCAGAGCTCTGCGCCCTGCACCACCCAAAACGCCACGCAAGAAGCACTTACATCCCTGCCGACGTTCCCAAACTCCTCTCACCACAAGAGGGACATACCGGGAGATGGCGACGCACAAAAAAAGCGGCAAAAAACCGAAGGAAGGTACCCTGTCAGTGGCCGACCTCCTCGCAACGCCTAGACCTCATGTAAGCAAAGATGGCGGCGGCCAGATAAGCGCGGGCTCCCCAGACTCCCCGAGCAACGGAGAGCACAGGCACCAACCCCCACAGACGTCCAACGCAGAGATTCTTCAATCCCTGGCAGAGGTAAGACACTACCTGGCAGGGGAAATAGAGAGATCTGCAAGGGAGGTCAAGGAGGAGATTCAGTCAGTGGGGCAACGCACAGAGGCCTTAGAATGGAGGATGGACCATGTGGTAGCGGCACACAATGAAGCAGCCTCCACCACTAACCACCTCATCACAAGGGTGGCTGAACTAGAAGCAGAAATTGAGGATGCCTCAAATAGGTCCCGCAGAAATAACTTAAGGGTTAAAGGCCTACCGGAAAGAATAAAAGATGCTGACATACAGAAGGTGCTCCTGGGGCTATTTAAAGAGCAACTACCAACCATACCAGAACACCTGTGGACCATAGACAGGGCACACAGGGCACTAAGAGCAAGAGGCCCTCCTGACAGCCCCCCCAGAGATGTAATAATGCGGTGGCATTTCTTCTCTACCAAGGAAGCCATTATAAAAAGCGCCCGCCGCCACACTTACTCACTGGATGGCTCCACAATACACCTATACCAGGATATAGCACCCGCCACACTAGCCAGGAGAAGGGAATGGAAACCCATAGCCGACCTAGTCAGGGCCAAAGGCCTCAACTTCGCATGGGGCCACCCCTTCAAAATGCTAGTATTCAACGGACCGAGACCGGACGTACTTCTACCCTCAGCGGACCCTAAAGCCTTCCTCCGCAATTTGGGAATAGAAATCCCAGAGGATTTCCGACTCCCCCACAGAGGTACACAAGCATTGGGACAACTACCCAGAGAAGAAGCGGCACAGGACGGCGGTGTAAATTGAGGGGCCCTCAGAGGCCTCCTCCCCAAAAGGCATTCCTAAACACAGACCTAGACAGACCTAGACCGCCCTAATCCTTTCCCCAAACTGCCCCTAAAACTAAGACATAAACCCAAGTCACGGACGATAATACAACAAAACACAACGACATAGAACAACGCTGATACAGAGAATACACCTCAAATGGAAAACGACAATCAACAAAAAGAATGAACGAAGGAAAAGAATTAACATAGATGCCAACTGGGAACTTGAACAGTCGCAGAGCCCTGGACTGAGAGGAGCTGTAGGGGCGTGAGGGGGATGGGGGGGCGAGAAGAGGTGGGAAGGGGAGGGGAAAAAAAAAAATATATAAAAAAGAAAAAATAATAAAAAAAGAAAAAATAATAAAAAATCAGTAATTATAAAAATATACAAGGAAAAAAAATATATATATATAAACGCACACCTATAATTACGAGGGTGGGAGGGATGGAGGGGGGAGAAAATGGGAACACAACAATACAAAAATAAATAAATAAATAAATTTAAAAAAAAACCTTAACACGCACACTTCGATCGGAATACTGAACCGGAGACGACGGACCAAGTAGTAAGAGGACTTAACACACCGGGATGCGGTGTAATACTGGACTAAAGAGTACTCAACGCAGCATTACGGACTCTAACCTTACCAAGGCACGTCTATAACCAGGACAGCACCGGTGACAACCAGGGAAAGGGACTTGGAACCACAGTGTTGCCCCAACCCAATAGGCAACGAACCGGATGATCGGGAACATCACTGACACCACCTGCCACGCAAGTGTACATCCCTTCTCCTCCCCCCCCCCTTTTTCTTTTTTCTCTTTCCCTCTCTATTTCTTTGGCACTATGCTTCCCCCCTGCTCTTCTCTCTTGCTCATGTCCTAATCTCCAACATAACTAGAAAATGATAATGGACGGGAGGGAGAGATACAACCTCTATGTTCTATCTCTTTAATGTTGCACATCTGCGATTGTTCAAAGTAATGTAATGATTGAACGTATAATATAATGCTGTTATCTCTGTACACACGTGACTTGACATGAGAGGACACACAGACCCCACAACCTAATAGGGAACTGACGTATATGTACATGGAAACTCTCACTTGGGTCGGCGACAGGGTGCTCAACGGCTGATTGTCCCCTCCGTGCTACACAAAGTACCCGCGGGGCGGATAGCCACCCCCCGATACACCCGGCGCGACTAAGACCGGGGATAACCCCCACCACACCCTGCACCCCCCCCCCCACTACACGGGCCTCCCAGAACCCACGGATCCTTGAGGGAACCGAGAGCTCGCGTTCCCCCGGGGATAGTCACAACCCCCTCCCCTTCTTCCTTAACCCTCAAAACCTCCCCGGGGAGGATCCCCTCCCCTACCCTCCCCCATCCTCTTAGAGACTAGGAGAGATAACTCTCCCTCGCTTGCTGACCCTCACGCATCGCTCCTCGCGGGGGCGTGCGGCGGATAAACCTGACCCCACCAACCGCACTTCGGGCGGGACCTGGGCAGACTATGGCCACGCTTAAACTAACCTCCCTAAACGTTAACGGCCTTAACACTCCGACCAAATGGCGTCTATTAATGAGAGAACTAAAACGGCAAAAAACAGACATAGCCTTCATACAAGAATCACATATACTGCGCTCAGTCCGGATTCAGCTAACTGACCACCTCTACACCAGGGCATACTCCTCCAGAGCATTGGTGAAGAAAAACGGAGTAGAAATACTCCTGCACAAAAAATGCCCCTTTGTCACCCAAACGACACAAGTTGACACTATGGGTCGGTACATCATCCTCACCGGGACGGTATACACCACCACATACCATCTAATTAACATCTACGCACCCAACCACCCAGACCCAGACTTCTGGGACGACCTATACAACCGGATACACGCGCTGTCATACGGAATAATAGTCCTGGGGGGCGACATGAACGCAACTCCCAGCCCGCCAGTCGACCGTAGCTCACCGACAGGGGGCCAGAGAACACCTAGGGCCGGGGGACAGGACAAACTACTATCCCAGTTCATACACAAAACGAAATTGCTCGACCCCTGGAGGTTGCGGCACCCAGGACAGAGAGACTATACATTCTTCTCGGCGGCACATTCCACATACTCCCGCATAGACATATTCCTGGTCAACCAGAGAGGGATCCCATGGATCCAATCTGCACGAATTAACCTCATCACGTGGTCGGATCACGCCGACATCGAGCTTATTTTACGACTCCCGGGGCCCAGGCCACCATGGAAATGGAGATTGAACAGCAGACTTATCAAAGACCCTGAGGTGACAAAACTAATCCGGGACGAAATAACAACCTACTTTAATGAGAACGACAGGCCGGAGGTGACCCAAACTACGATCTGGGCCGCCCACAAGGCGGTCATCCGAGGCACCCTTATCAAATTAGCGACTCGGCGGAAAAAACAGAAGGCGGAAACCCTCTTCGAGCTCCAAAAGGCGCTTAGGAGGGCAGAAGCCAAGCATAAGCAAACTCCCTCGACACGGGGTTTGCAAGACCTTCGGGCACTCCGACATACGATCCGAACCTTGGCGATCGAAGACCTGGGAAAGGATCTAGTCCGTAAAAAACGCCTTTTTTACGAACGCGCTAATAAGATGGACACCCTCTTAGCCAGGGCCCTAAACCCCAAACAACAATTCAAGGCCATAACGGCGATTAGGGACAAATCGGGACAGATGACACATAACCCCAAGGAAATTAATCAAATCTTCTCGGAGCTCCTAGTAAACATATATAACCACTCCCCAGAACTGAACAGCAACAATGAGTCCCACAAACGAACGGTCACAGACTACGTATCTAATACCCACATGAAGAGCCTGACGCAGGAAGCCATACTTGCCCTGGGCGCACCGATAGAGGGGGACGAGGTAGATAGGGCAATCACAGCACTCAAAGGGAACAAGGCTCCGGGCCCAGACGGCTACGATGGTTCCTACTATAAACTCCTTAGAGACACGTTGACCCCAAGGTTGGTGAAGGTATACGGGGAATGGATGGACGGGGGACACCCTAACCCAGAAACTCTCACAGCAGATATCACCCTCATCCCTAAACCAGGTAAAGATCCTACTGAGGCCGGGAACTATAGGCCTATCTCACTGATTAATTTTGATGTTAAGGTGTTTGCAAAAATCCTAGCGACACGCCTCAATCCCCTCCTAGGCACACTGGTCCACCCAGACCAAGTCGGCTTTGTACCATCGCGACAACTATACGAAAACACCAGGAGGGGGGCGGATGTCATATGGTGGGCGGTGAGGACCCGGACGCCTTCTCTGATCCTATCCCTGGATGCGGAGAAGGCGTTCGACAGGGTCCAGTGGCACTACCTCTTCTCACTGTTAGGGCACCTACGTATGCCAGAAACATTCATACAGGGAATAAAAGCACTTTACACAGAACCACAAGCCCAAACAGCGGTACCGGGGACAGCACCGACTCCGTTCAAGACTGCCAACGGCACCAGACAGGGCTGCCCCCTCTCCCCCCTGCTGTTTGTCCTAGCACTGGAGCCTCTTCTACTGAGGATAAGGGAGGATAGGAACATTAAGGGCATTAGGGCAGGAGGGGAGGAATACAAAGTCTCTGCATATGCGGACGACATCATGGTCACACTTGCCAACCCTAGGGGTTCCCTGCCACGCCTCCTCGACCTCCTCGAAGACTACGGACGGGTATCGGGCTATAAAATTAATCTAGATAAGTCAATGGCCATGCCACTAGAAATGGAGACAGCAGAGATCAATGCCATAAAAGCTAACCACTCCCTCAACTTTATAAGAACTGACATCAAATACTTAGGGATTAAACTAACGGCAGACCCGGAGAGACTGTATGAAGCAAATTACACACCCACATTACAAAAACTACGACAGGACTTAGAGAAATGGCAAGACAAGCCAATCTCATGGATAGGGAGACTACACGCGATAAAAATGACATTGCTACCTCGCCTGCTGTTCCTATTCCAAGCCCTGCCGATCAAAGTCACTAAACGGGACCTAACGACGCTGCAAAGACACATAGATAACTTTATATGGGCACAGAAACGACATAGAGTAGCTAGGCAAGTGTTATACCGACCGAAATCAAAGGGAGGACTAGGACTCCCAAACCTGTATCAATACTACTTGGCGGCTCAATTAGCCCAAATAGTGGCTTGGCACGCACCAGAGGGCTCACATCGATGGGTCGACCTGGAAACGAAATGGATGAGTACCGATCTCCCACAATTCTGGATATGGGTACCCAGACAAGACAGACCGGCCCTGCGGACCACCTGCCCGGCAATCCTAAATTCCATTCGAATATGGGACAATACAGCTACCAAATATGCACTTAAACACACACCTTCACCACTAACCCCGTATCTGAGGAATAAAGCGTTTGAACCCGGGCTGAGCGCACGCGACTTTAGGGGCATAAAGAGTACGGGGATGCAGAGATATGGCCATATGTACGAAGGAGACTCCTTCAGAACGTTCGATAGCCTGAAAACCTTAGCGCCCCTGACCACAAAAGATGTATTTCGCCATATCCAACTACGAGACTTTGCCAAATCCCCAGAAGTCAGAAAAGCTGCCCACACCCCAATGACGTTTTATGAACAACTATGCAATGCCGAAACCGTACAAAAAGGCTTAATAACCACTATATACGCACAACTCAGCGCCCCAAGTAAAGACACTAGAGCCCCACGTTATATTGACCAATGGGAGGCGGACCTGGGGGCGACACTGGAAGGAGAGGACTGGGTGGACATCTGGGAGGCGACAGCTAAAACCTCAGTCTGTGTATTGCACCAAGAACAGTCATATAAAATGCTCATGAGATGGTACACAACACCAGTGCAGCTACACAGAATGGGGAAAACCACGACTGACACTTGTTGGAAGGGCTGTGGTGGTAAAGGCACCTTTGTGCACATGTGGTGGGAATGCCCAGAACTAAACAAATACTGGAAGCGCATACAGACACTACTAACTGACGTGCTAAAGCACAGTATAGATCTAGACCCATGGACGGTTCTACTGTCCAAACCCATAGACGGCCTCCCTAGAAAAGAACAACAGCTCTACAATAAAATCACTCTAGCGGCCAGAAGGGCTCTAGCCCAGGCGTGGCTTAAACCCACATTACCTACAGACGACGACGTGATAGCTAAAGTTAAAGACACACACTTGATGGACAAACTCACAGCCCAAATTAGGAACACGGAGAAAACATTTCATAAAATATGGCAACCTTGGGAAGACTTTCTCGACGACTAAATCCTACAGAAGCAGGATAAGGACAGAGGCCTCGGAAAGGCCTAGATCCGCCGCACGCCCCAGCGAACAGCGCTCCCCTTCCCTCCCCCCCGTCCCACCTTTAGACAGGGGAATAAGGGGAAGAGGCACCAGGCAGAGCCCACACAAATCCCAAACCAACCAGTTACACCGCACCTACAAACTAGTATTACGGTTACAAAGCACAGCACAATGACCACTGACAAAGCACGACCCGTCACTAGGGGCCCTCCATGCAGCCACCCACAGCCACAAGAAACGATGACAAGGCACCGCCATCCGCGCCCACAATAGACCCCGACTTGGGATGGCTCATAGGACGGACCGATATTGAGTATAACCAACGGACGCAACTCCAAACCGACAGCACAACCACCATGACACGACGCAGACGGTCACATGACATAGCTCAGAGCACCTAACCGACAACACAACAATCAGTACCGCCGCACGCAGAACAGCGGAAAAAAGACTTAATATACTCAATGTGAGTCGGTTTGAAAGCGCTGTGAAACCCTTAGTAAATACCCAGAGATTATTGTATCCAGCCTTCTTATGTGGCACCGTTGTGCTCCTCGTTTTCTTTTTTCTTTGTTTTTTTTGTGTTGTTTGTACTTTTTGTATATTTTGTATTTTCGATACGGGCAAACACTGCCCCCCAAAAACCGACACAGAGCGGCAAAAACCAATGTCTCCTAACTGATTAAACACTTAACCACTGTTGAAAGCTAAGTAACACTGTTTTGTGATCGGCCCCTGCGTGAGCCACTGTATTTTGCTATGCTGCATTCTGTGTCGAATCAAAAATAAAGAATTAAAAAAAAATAAAATGGAAAAAATATACCCTTATATTTAGTTCTGACATATTGCACTATAAGTTTGCCTTGTCTTCTTCTATTTACATATGAATACCAAAGAGATTTAGATCTACCACATCCCCAAAGCACAAAGAATTCATCACCTACAGCTGCACTGACCTCTCTACAAGATACATCATTGGAACTTTCATTGTTGAGATGAGACTTTTTAGTGCATTCTGTTTAATCCCATATTATTTCCTGATACCGTAATTTTGATGTGGCGCAGCCCTTCTCTCTTTTTTTCTTGTAATCACTGTCAAATACAGCCTCTGAATCAGAGATTTTGACACTATTATCTGAGATCTCTCTTAAAGAAAAATGTATTCTATATTAAAAGATTTTAGAGTCACACTTCAATTAGACATCCACACCATTAATTCTTACACTAATAAAGACCTGCAGTATGTGGGTAGAGTGCATAGGTCATTTGACGTTCAAGATAGATCAACTATGTAGTGTGCACAATGAAGTTATTGATAATATCACTGCCCTGGAGTGCACTCAGATCCTTCTGTTGCAAAAAAAGTGACTGATATGGAAGATCCCTCTATGCTTGCTTAATATCCAAAACATTCTCCAATGAGGACTTGCGAGCCTCCATGCTGTAGTTGTGGCTCCTTGACAGACATACCTAGTCTCCAAGAGAGACAATTGGACCATTTCCATTACAATAGGTCAAATTAGTTCTTTTAAGCTGTATGCTTTCTCAGAACCCCATATTAATAAGGATTTATATGCAGATTTGTCTGCTTTCACCGGTGTACTCTGCCACAACTCTATAAATTATAGGTGAGGATAACAAAATTGAGGATACTCATCTCCCCAGTCTACATGGCCTTGTTGGGGACTTTAAAATGTGCAGAATTTATTCATCCGCTCCTGTGGCATTGGCCAGTCTTTTGCTGTTTTTCTTGGCTTCTATCTTGGTCTTTATCTTTCATTCAAAATTGCAATGTCAGAAACATTTTTATGGCAATTTTTATTGGTTTTACCTATGCTTTAGCTCAACCATCAATTCACTGACCTGTCATACTCTGTGAAAGCAGCAGTACTACTGAGCTACTGGGTGATCTGTATATAGCTGATTATAAAATAAAAAAGATAAAACAAAAAAGATAAGCCAAGAAAAAAAAAAACACCTTTTGCCTACTCAATTCTTAGCAAGTGTTTCACTGATGTAAGTTATTAATTGTGTGTGTTTATTGTTCTGCTAGATAGAACCCATTGCTATTTATTGGACAACGTTTGTGTAATATGCTTAAATTAATACCCAAACACTCTAAACACTTAAAGCAATTTAATTTACTGAAGTGTGTTATATGTGAAGAGTGTGCCCTCTCTCTTCATTTTAAAAAGTGCAGATTTAAATAGAAATTGGCACTTTTATAAATTAAGCTTGTTACACCCCCTGTCATTCAGATAACCAATCCTGCTATTTTCTGGCAGTTTAGCTCAGTGGAGGTAAACCCATGAGGCAGGCAAATACCCAGAGCACCTGCTTTACAAAGACATTTCATTTCGCTGCAGGGCTGCCATCCGAAATGTTGGCACCCCTTGCACAGCTCAAAGTCCACCCACAGGCAGTGGTGTATCCTGGTTTTGTGCTGCCCTAGTCAGGACAAAACTCAGGCGCCCCCCCTCCAACCCGCCTTCTAAATACATACACATACATTCACAGACAGATACGCATACACTCGCTAACAGAAACACACTCACTGACACACTCACACTCACTAACAGACACACACTCACTGACACAGTCAGACACACACATACACACTAACAGACAAACACAGTCAGACACACACACTAACAAACACACACACATTAACAGACACACACTCACTGGCAAACACACACACTAACAGACAAACACAGTCAGACAAACACACTAACAAACACACACACACATTAACAGACACACACTCACTGGCAAACACACACACTCACAGACACAGTCAGACACACACACTAACAAAACACACACACATTAACAGACACACACTCACTGGCAAACACATACACTCACAGACACAGTCAGACAAACACACTAACAAAACACATTTTTTAATTTATTTTTATTTACCCCCCACCCCCCTACCTTTGGGAGTGCTGGGGGGGAGGGGTTCATTACCTCCCTGGTGGTCGAGTGGTTGCCGGGCTGGGCTGGGCAGGCGGCTGGCGAGGGAGCTCTTCCCCTGAGCGGTCTGCTCAGCTCCCGCGCGCCGCAAAGTGAGGCTGGGAGCCGGAATATGACGTCATCTTCCGGTTCCCAGCCGCACTCTGCGGCGCGCGAGGGAGCTGAGCGGAGAGCTCAGGGGAAGAAGAGCTCCCTCGCCAGCCGCCTGCCCAGCGCCGCCCGGCCGGTCAGTTAGCCGCGAGGCTAACAAAGCATTTGCCTGGGCATTTGGGGGCGGCGTTTTTTGCCGCCCCCTGAAAAATGCCGCCCAAGGCAAATGCCTTGTTTGCCTCGCGGCTAATACGCCCCTGCCCACAGGGCCCACACTGAGTCCACTTACAAGGATAAAGTGTGTGTGTGTGTGTGTGTAGTGAATGCAGTGTGTTTGTGTAGTGGATGCAGTGGATGTATTTATGTAGTGTGTGTAAAGTGGATGCGGTGCATGTGTAGTGGAAACAGTGTGTAGGGGATACATGATCTGTGTATGTGTAGTGGATGCAGTGTGTGTGTAATGGATGCAGTGTGCATAGTGAATGCAGTGTGTATAGTGAATGCAGTGTGTGTTTGTGTAGTGCATGCTGTGTGTTTGTAGTAGATGCAGTGTGTATAGTGAATGCAGTGTGTGTATGTAGTGGATGCTGTGTTTTCACCAAACTTTAAAGTTGGTATGCAGTCAGGCAGGCACCGTTCTCTTAGCATGCTCCAAACTCAGACTCTAACATCAGGGCCAAACAGAAAGCATGATTCATCACACCACAGAACACATTTCCACTACTCCAAAGTCCAGTGGTGGCTTTCTTTACACCACTTAATCCAACAGTTTCAGAAGGCCTTTTTTTTTCACAAATGTTTGTAAATGCAGACTGCATAACTAGGTACTTGATTTTATACATCTGTGGCAATGGGTCTGATTGAAATACTTGAATTCAATAATTAAGAGATGTGTCCCAATACTTTTTTCATTATAGTGTATGTGGGGGTTACATTCAGTTGGCAAAAAGTTTTTTATTTTTTATTTTAAAAAGTTTTATTATTAATTTATTAATTTTATTTCCAACTCCCCGACTCTTACCTGTTGTCAGGGAGGGTAGGCAATACCCTCAGTATTGGTCCAGTGGCATTGTGCAAGCTACCAGGCTACCAGGAACCCATATAGTGAAGCAGGGCCCACCAAACGCTATCTTTAGCTTCCAGCAGCTTCTCTCTGTAACAAGCCGGGGGACTTGTGAGAGCTGGAGAGAGGAGCTAAGGATTGAGTTTGCTGGGCCCACTCTTCACAATACAGGCAGCCAGGAGTCCACAGGGACACATATAAAGCCATAATCACTATATATATATATATATATATATATATAGGGAATATGGGGCTGGTGCCTGCTGAGGCCCCCAGACAGCCAGGGCCCCAAACAGCTATATCAGCTGTACCCCTTGATGATGGCCATGTTGAGCTGCATTGGAAAGTCTGTGACTGGACAGCCAGAGAAAGTTGTGCAAGATGCTTGCACATTGAACACAAAAGACATGTAGCTTTTACAAGCTGGTTTTAGATATAACCCCAGTTACATACAAATAGACATTATATTAAATAGACATAGACATATATAGAACAGTTTGTGTATAAAAAGATATGTCCGGGGGGTATAAATCACCCCAGTACCTCTGTTGGTAGCAACAGCAATATGCACTACCTGAATAGCAAGGCTGGTTAATATGCATATTTAGGTAGATTTGCATATTGCTATTTCTGCAGGCAGGAGAGGTATTTTATGTTAAATATTGTCTTTCCCACCCCTTTATTAATGTTGTATTATGTTATTATAAGTTCCTGTATGTTGTCTAATGTGATTTGACTGTTGTCACAGCACTCTTGATGTAATAATCATATGGGCTAGTCCCAAGAAATATAAAGTTTTGTATGTCAATTCCTTTTTGAACTTGTGTCCTGTGTGGATTTCTTAGAGAGTCTTTGAATCTGTTTGCTGGTTGCAGTATCCCTCTAGCCTTAGGATAAAGCAAGAGAGCTAGTCCTTTGTAAAGGCAATAACTATAATCACTGTAATCATAACTGCAGCAGAATAGGCAGAGGGGACGATGCCTACCTGGAAGAAAGGCTGCAGCAGAATAGGCAGAGGAGGCGATACCTGCCTAAAAGGAGAGCGTTGACCACTGGAAGCTGGACCCAGGACCCTGGTCCAGGGTGGGAAGCAATGGCGAGCATGATTGCATGCAAGGGAGTGGGGTGGGGGGTCAGTACCCAGGGTGCCCAAGCAAATGCTTGCTCAGGGGCAAATCAATATTAAAGACAGCCCTAGAAATATGGACTTTAAAGGAACACTATAGTCACCTAAATGACTTTAGCTAAAAAAAACAGTTTTAGTGTATAGATCATTCCCTTGCAATTTCACTGCACAATTCACTGTCATTTAGGAGTTAAATCACGTTGTTTCTGTTTATGCAGTCATAGCCACACCTCCCCTGGCTATGATTGACAGAGCCTGCATGAAAAAAAAAACTGCTTTCACTTTCAAACAGATGTAATTTACCTTAAATAATTGTATCTCAATCTCTAAATTGAACTTTAATCACATACAGGAGGCTCTTGCAGGGTCTAGCAAGCTATTAACATAGCAGGGGATAAGAAAATCTTAATTAAACAGAACTTGCAATAAAGAAAGCCTAAATAGGGCTCTCTTTACAGGAAGTGTTTATGGAAGGCTGTGCAAGTCACATGCAGGGAAGTGTGACTAGGGTTCATAAACAAAGGGATTTAACTCCTAAATGGCAGAGGATTGAGCAGTGAGGCTGCAGGGGTATGTTGTTCAGGTGACTATAGTGTCCCTTTAATCTGTTTGCTAATATAAAGATTTAAACATTTTATAAAAAAGTTGGTAAACCTATCTGGGACTTCTGTAACCAAGCTTATCTCTTGTAATGGTTATAGAGTAATTTAGAAATAGTATTTGCTCTAGTTAAATATTTATTTATTTCAGTTTGTCCTATGCTTTCTAGCATTATATAGATATCATTCGCTGAAATTATTTTTGTAATGCGATTGTCAGCCAATTTCCTTTTTATTCTATTAGACAACTTATCATCTCTATTTCCTTGAACATTGTATTTTACTCTTAATCTTTTCATATTTCTAGCTATTTTTTGTCTTAGTGTCTCATTAATTTGTCTATCATGTTCTAAGTAAATCATTTTTTTCATGGAATGGATCTTTTTTTACCTCTTTTGAAACTTTATAAAGTTGAATGTAAAGGGATAATAATTTCTTATCCCGTTGTTTTATATAATGGGCATTTAACTTTAGAAAATGTCCAAGGAGGACATATTTAAATGTACACCAATTGTTTATTGAATTTGTGTCATCCAGAACATTCTCTTCAAAACATCTTTTAATCATGTCCGATATATAATCTATATTATCCTGCTTATTTAAAAGAAAATCATTAATTCTCCCTGTTGATTTATTATAAATGCTGAATTGATCTTTTAATTCTAATGAGATTATGCTGTGATTCTGTGATTGGACCAAGTACTATCTACAATTCCTCATTTATTTACTTGTTTTATTAATGAGGCATTTATCCAAATCATATTGATCCTAGTGTATGATAGGTGGACTTTAGACAGATGAGCGTAATCCTTTTCAGTTGGATGTATAGTTCTTCAAATATCAAACAGATCTATCTGCTCAAAGTATTATGTAACCTACTTGCTTGTTTAATTAATATCTATAAATTTTACTTCCCTTTAAGACTTTCTTGTCCATTGAGGGGTCAAGAATGCAGTTGTAATACCTAGCTATTATATAAGTACCTTTTTTGACTTTATCCACATTCTCTAATATTTTTTTTTAATGGCTCAACTGGGAAACATTCCCCTTCATTCCCCCTTCAGCTAAGCCCTATAGAAACATAAATAAAAATAAAAATGTTAGAGAAAGGCAAAGTCATTTCAAAGTATGTTAAAAAAAAATAGAAATGGTAAGAAAAGCAGTGGTAAGTTACAAGATGGCTGACCACAGGGCATAAGCAGATTCCATGTCATTAACAGCTACGTTTAGATGAACACACAGTGTGCACATAATGGGAAACTATCGTGCATATTCACCACCATGAAGGGGTTAAAAAAAAGAAATAGATATACCTTTGGATTTTTCATTTTATATTAGGAGACATTATCATTCACTTTCTAAATTTTTAATTTGCCTGCTTGCCATTTAGCACGTTTTTGGCATGTACTTTAATATTCAAATTTAGTACATGATTAATGTTGCTTATTAGTTATTTATAACCATGTCTGCCTATTATAATATTTAAAACATTTGCTACTTTTCCCTGGCGAATTGTATTTGACTTTATATGCAACAGTAGGAGGTACACCCAGCATGCATATATTTCTCTTGATTAGTATGTGTGTGATACTGCATATATGGAATTATTTTAAGTGGTTTTTTTTTTGTTATTGTTGTTAATACTTCATATTACATTAACTTTGCAATATAGTGTATATTTAATATTTAGCAGTTTTAGATTATAGTGGTATTTTATTATTGCTTATTTTATACAGTCTATGTTTTCATTTTGATAGCTTTATTTTAAAACTGTTTACTTACACAATAAAAATATATTGAGTTACCTCTTGTTTTCAAGTATATCCTGTGACACATATGAGCAGAAAAAAAAAGAATATAAAAATGTCTTTGTAAAAAAAAAAAAAAAACAATTATAGGGAACCTTTAATACCAAAAATAAAAGTAGTTATTTCTGGACTATAGGTTCCCTAATAAATTCTAGGAGAAATAAATTCTCCCGATTTCTAGAACCGAGACATTTACATTGCAGCCGCTAGCCCTGCCTCAGTCTACGTCCGCATCCAAGTTGATGTCACTCGCAATATCGTCCAGTCCAATGCTTCTCTTTTTTCAATAATCTAGGAAAAGGAATACACTAGAGGTGTATTTAACCCTGCAAATTATACGTTGCAGTTTCTATAAAACCATAATGTTTTACATTGCAGTGCTAAAATGACAGGACCTCTGCACCCAGCCCAGAGTACATTATTGAGATGAAGAGGTTAATGCATTAACAAGCACACATATTAAAGGAGAAGCATTGGATCCTTACTAGTTTTTTGTACCATAAGAGTATCAGGTTAAGACTATAAGGACCCTAAGCATGTGACCATGTCAGGCACCCCAAAAAGCAGTCACAGATTTAATTCAACATCAAGAGAGAAGGCATTAATATTATATATGGTCCCATATAACAATTTTTGTTATATATCTGAACATTTATATACATCCACACAGCTTTTATTATTTTTCACGTGAGTTTTCAAGAAGTCCTTTGCAGTGGCGTACTAAGGGGGGGTGCGGGGGGAGGACGGTCCACCCCGGGTGCCACTCACTAGGACTGTGTCGGGTCCTGGGTCACTCACCCAGGTGAGATGCTCCTCCTGCGCCCATCGCAGGCCGGAGATGCAGACCGGATATTATGGCCACCGAATCACCAGGGATCCCACCGGACAAAAGGGAATTAAGGTATTTAGTCCTTTCCCCCTCTCCCCATCACCCCCTCCCTCACACCATCACCCCCCTCCCTCACATCATCCCCTTTCCCTCTCACATTAACCCCCTCTCATCACCCGCCCTCCCTCACACATTCCCCCCTTCACATCACCCCCCTAAATCACCCCCCCTCATCACCCCTCACACCCCCTCACATCACTCCCTCTCTTCCTTCTCACATCAACCCCTCACACATCACACCCTTCCTCACTTCATCACACCCCTCTCCCTCTCATGATCACCCCCTCCCTCACACCATCACCCTATCACATCACCCCCTTCCATTCATCATCACCCCCTCACACCATCACTTCCCCTCCCTCTCACATCACCTCCCTCTCATCATCACCCTCCTTCCTCTCACCATAACCCACCTCCCTCATAACTTTATCCACTATACAAGCACACACACTGCATTCACTATACAAACACACACTACATATACTATACAAACACACACAGACACACATTTATGCATGTGTGTCTGTGTATCTGTATGTGTGTTGGTATATGTGTATCTGTATGTGTCAGTGTGTATGTGTATCTGTTTGTGTGTCTGTGTATCCGTGTGCCTGTGTTTGTATCAGTGTGTCTGTATATGTGTGTCTCTATCTGTATGTGTGTCTGTGCCTGTGTGTCGCTCTTTGTGTGTGTGTGTATGTGTGTATGTGTCAGTGTTTGTCTGTATCTGTGTATGACTGTTTCTATGTATGTACCTATGTATGACTGTTTCTGCATGTGTGTACCTATGTGTCTGTGTATGTGTGCCAGTGTGTGTATATGTGAGTATACGTGCATACATCTCAGCATTTTGCCTGCACTACACACAAATACAACCCTGCGTCCAAATGTCAACACTACATAAAAACACACCATCATATTCAAAAACCACACTACAGAAAAATGCACGCCTGCATTCAAATGCCAATATGTGCAAACACACCAGTACATTCACTCACATTCATACTCCATACAAAAACATGATTACATTCAAACACACAAACACTGCTTGGTGCTACATACATACAAAAAATATGGGGGTGTTTTTTTACATTTTAAATTGGGGGGAGGGGTGTGTGTGGAGGGGGTTGCCAAATATAGGATCCGCCCGGGTGAAAATGCTCCAGGTACGCACCTGGTCCTTTTAATCTTTATTTTGACCTTTCTCCACAATTTTTTTTTATTGATTTAAAAAACTTAAAACCTTCAGAATTCCAACATTCCTGACCAAAAAAATGAAAATTAAGTAAAATATGAATGTTGCATTAAGCTAGTATACAATTATACAGTATATGTATAATGGAAGATATAATTATCTTTTTGTTTGCTGTCTATGTGCTTTGGCTGAGATAATTACTATCTGTCCTCTATCTATTGAAATTGCATTTTAGAAACCCAGGAAACTGCCTACAAGGTTCTCACGCAATAGTACCTGACACCAGAACACCTACAGAAAATGCACATAGACACGGATTGCCTCTGCTGGAGGTGCAGGGGAGGGGTGGGATCCTTCCTCCACATTTGGTGGGATTGCCCACACATAGTACCGTTCTGGGAAAAGATAGCTGCCATAGTGGCCCTGTTCACAGACAACACCCCACCCGTCAAGCCAGCCCTGTACCTCCTGCACCACACGACAACCCCTACATCCCGATATAAATGCTTCCTGACCATTCGAATCCTTAATGTTGCAAAACACCTAATAGCCCTGCACTAGAAAAAGGACACAACCCCAACGCTTTCCCTTTGGTTTACTAAAATGGAGGAGTTACGAGTTACAGAGGAGCTCTGGTACACAGCCCAAGACCAAGCACAGACACACATAGAAACATGGACGCCCTGGCTGGTGTGGGTGGGCACGGAGGCGTTCCAGACCACATATCTCACCATGGGGGGAGGGACTGACCATCCCCAACAGGAGACACCGGGAGACTAATGGGACGACCCACACCCGCTTTCAAATATTGAAATCTGAGGATTTAATGCATTGAGAAATGCAGCGTAATTTATTTTGAGAATTTCAATTTAATGCTGAATTATTAACATCATGAAAACACGATCTGCAGCAAGATACACCTGTGTAAGCTATTTGTGATTTAACACGATTAGTGGAAACATGCAGTAAAGCACTGAAAAGTTAGAATTGTGTGGGTGTGTATTGTGTAGGTATAGGCTGGCGGTAAGTGTTGTAGCTTTGTGTGAGGTGTCTGTTGTGGCTTTCTGTGTGTAATGTATAAGGCTGGCTGTAATGTGTGTATAGCTGTAAGTAATGTGTATAGCTGTGTGTGGGTAGCTGTAAGAGTTATGTGTAGCTTGGTGAGTAGTTGTGAGTGATAAGTTAGGACTGATGTGAGTGATGTGTGTGGCTGTGTGTTAGGAGCTCTCTAGGCTGAACTGGGAGATAAAATAGACCAAGGCATTTTATGGCACAGTAGGTGCTATATAAGTAATCACCTTGGACATTAGAATTCTGCAAAAGCCTGGCAAGAGTTTCTTCAGTAATACCATTCTTCAGGTAGATATACAGCCAGATAATAAACAGCTCCTGCATCACATACACTCAGAAACATATTCATATGTATGCATGCAGACATATAGTATCTCACAAAAGTGAGATACTCACATTTTTGTAAATATTTTATTAAATCTTTTCATGTGACAACACTGAAGAAATGACACTCTGCTATAATGTAAAGCCGTAAGTGTACAGCCTGCATAACAGTGTACATTTGCTGTCCCTCAAAAGGGTGTACTCACTTTTGTGAGATATTGTACTTACACATAAACACACATTAATTCACATTCACAGAGACATACACAAGTACCCAAACATACACACACTCACAGATACAAATTCAGTCATTCATGCAGAAGCATTTACAGATACTTTTAGACAGGACTCAACATTCCAGGTCAGTGGTGGGGGGATAGGGCCTGCATTGGGGGATAGGGGCTGTAATGGGGGCTAAAGGATGCAGTGGGGGAATATGAGCTGCAATGTGGGTTACAGACTGTAATGGCACAGGCTGTAATGGGGAGATAATGGCCGCAGTGGGTGGCTTAGGTGATGTAGTGTGGGGATATAGGGCTGTAGTAGAGACTATGGGTAGTAGTAGGGTGTTTAGGAGCTGTTGTGGGAAATAGGAGAAGGGGTTAGAGACAGTATTGTGGGATTATAGCAGTATTGCGTGGTTGTGGGAAGTACTGTTGGGGGGGCAGGGGGGGGGGGTTAGGAGATGTAGTGATATAGCTAAGTGGCTAGGAATAATTACAGAAAATACAAATATTCTCCCTCCCTTACCTTGGACCAGGGAAGGGGGATCCTGGTCTCTTGTGGTCCAGTGGGAAATGCAGCTTGTCTGCTGTTGGGAAATGTATCAGATGGCTGCCACTGTATGTTCAAACAGAATAAAAGAAGCTGAGAACTTGGCCTGGAAGTACAGACAAAGTTCTCCCTCCTCCCACTAGGATTACGGCTGTCTGGGGACCATAGCCTTTACAGCCAAGGCTTGGCTTCTTGAGAAAGGGGACAAAGGTCCAGTCAGTGAAACCTTTTGCCAACTTATTCTGCAACCGATACACTGGCTGCACTAGCCACTCACTGTGCGCATACCAAGGCAGGCTCCTATGATTGTAGTAAACGTTATAGAGGGTGTAAAACTCAGTGGTATCCAAAATCCTCCAGTGTCTTTGTGCAAGCCTTACAGGAAGTGCAAGGGATCACTTCCCATCTGACCACTAGTAACCTCTCACATAGGAAACACCTTGCAAGAGGAGTAGACAACATTGAGCGATGCACACTGTATAACAGCTCCTGCATTTTTGTTATTAATCATCCGAGGTTGTCTGGACTACAAAAGATATAGGAGAGTGACTTTACCTGCTGTAAATACTCCTTTTCCCTTGCCCTAAATTTAACTCTTCCCAACTTCTAAACAGACCCTTTACTTAGTCCCACATGTAAATACACACTATAGTATTAGGAATACAAATCTGTATTGCAGACACTAAAGCCTCCCCACCTTGTGGCCCCCACCATGTCTGCACTGAATGGGTTTAATAACATATTGTCAAGATGATCACTGATTGCACTGGTTTTCAAGGCACAGCACACTCTATTTTGTTATATATACAGAAGTGTGAAAGGTTTTCTTTTCTACTACTCCCCCTTGTGTTGCTGTGCTCATTTGTGCCTTTTTCTAATATAGCAATAAAGTTCTACAGCATGAACTTGTCAGTGGCATGCCTTATTTAAGTTACCTTTTGGACAGATATTTTAGGGTGTTTTTGATTGATGTGGTTGTTTTGATTGGTTGGTGTTAGATTCAGACACATATAAAGTTTCTTGATTGCTGAATGTCTGTGCCTGATGTGGGAATTTGTCCTTTTGTATTTGTGTTGCTGTTGGCTGTATAAAGATGGCTATTGTGTATATTATTTTCCATGTTCACTTAGTAATTTTGTTGTTCTTGAAACAGTACATCAGTTGAGGTGGTTGATTTGATGACTGGGATAAGACTCCTTTACTTTATTCAGTTCTAAAACATGCTATACTGGTGGTCAGGAAATGTGTAGGAACTAAGTCAGAATTCATATTTTCAGAATTTGCCAGAATGCTTTTTTTTTTTTTTTAATCTGTTTGTTTTGTTTTTGGGTAATGCATTTAGTGTTTTATTGTAAATTTGATGCAGCAATTTTTTTTGTGGTTTGAACTACTAAATGACCCCATAATGACAATAGACAAATATAAAATGAAAATTCTAATTTCAAAAAGGCAACAAATATAGGATACACCACATTATACTTTTCTGTTATGTAATAATTCATAATTTTATAATCATTCGGCTTTCTTTAAATACTCCTTTTCTTTCACCAGCTTCATCTACTGCCCCCTCAAACCAGCCCACTCTCCCTATGTAATTCTTTGCATAACACCTACTGAAATAGATTCACGATTCCATGACTTTCAGTGTCTCAATAAATAATTCCTTGACATTGAAAAAATATATATCATTTAAAACATGTTCAAAAAAACTGGACAAAAATGTCCATAAAATATTTATAAGATCAATGCATATATCCAGACTTTTCAATAGTGATTTTATTCTAAATGAAGAATACGCATGTAACAATAATAGGAATATTTAGCATGCACAGTATCACTTTAACTCTTTCAGTACACTGAGATTATTAAAGTAAGAGGTTAAAGCACAGATTTTACAGTGCGGATAACGAGCAGCTAGCTCCCTAAATATGCTGAGCTAGAACTTTGATCCTAAACATAGATTTTGCTGTGGCTGAAGATTATGGTATTCATAGTTCTAAATAG
>OW240916.1:89524538-89570475 GCA_933207985.1 Pelobates cultripes | reverse complement strand
TACACTGCCCACCCATATACACACAGACCCCCATACACAGCCCCCCATGCTAACATTGCCACACACATACACAGCCCCTCATACACACATTGCCCCACACACCCTACACATTCACACACTACACCCCCACACATACACTGAACCTTTCACACACATTGCACCACTGCTCCTATTCCCTACTACAGCCCCATATCCCAGCAGACCCCAGGTAAGTTGTCAAACTTAAACGGTTTGACTACTTACTCTGGAGCAGTAGTGGTTATTGTGCATGGATTATTTCTTTAAATAATCTACAAGTGCCCCAGTAGCCAGCCAGCCCACAGGCCGGCCAGCCAAACCACAGGCTGGCCAGTAGCCAGCCAGTTAGCCAGCCCACAGGCCAGTAGCAGGCAGCAAGCCGCAGCCTGCCAGCCGCAGGCAGCAAGCCGCAGCCTGCCAGCCGCAGTCAGCAAGCCCAAAGCATGCCGGCAGTAGCCAGCAAGCCCACAGCCTGCCAGCCGCAGCCAGTAAGCCCACAGACTGCCAGCCAGCAACAGTAATTAAGGTAAGAGGAGCCAACTTGGCCTAGGTATCAGCGAGCTATGTTGTGTTGTTATATTGTGAATAGGAACCACCCTCCAGGCCCCATTAGACTCCATTGTAGTCTCTAATGGGGCCTGGAAGAGATTCTTTCTAACACACTCTCTAAAGGACACTGAGATAGCCTCTGCTAGAAATCCCCTCCATGGCCCATTAGCCCTCAATTGTAGTCTCTACTGGGGCCTGGAGGCGACTGTTTCCAGCAGGGGCTATCTAATGGATGCTGAGATGGCCTCTGTTAGAAAGACCCCCTTCCAAGCCTATTAGACTCCATTGTAGTCTCTAATAGGGCTTGGAGGGGATTCTTTATAACACACTCTCTAAAGGACACTGAGATAGCCTCTGCTAGAAAGACCCTCCTCCATGGCCCATTAGCCCTCAATTGTAGTCTCTACTGGGGCCTCGAAGGGCTTATTGCACTTTTGTTCCTTGTGTCTAAAGATTGTGTAGGGTGTGGCTGGAGGCGGTGCATGGAGGCGGTACAAGGGTGGCGCTTGCTGCAGAGTATGGGTGGGGCCTGTAAGGGGCCCTTGATTTATTTTGCCCGGGGGCCCTGAGGGTTCTCAGTCCGCCCCTGATAATATGTAATAGACATTGGAGATTTAGACATACATAAATGGCCAAGATGTATGCAGTCCACCACTGCGCCAAAGTACTCCAATTACAGTGAGTCCTAACTGCCTAGATGTGCATGACTAAATAAACAATAAAACACACACACAGTACTTACCTGCAAAAAAAGGAGCAGAGGTAATGAGACCAATGCTTGCAGGACTAGACAAACAAAAAAGGATTAAATGACAAAGGAACGGGTGTGGCAACAAAAAAAAAAAAACATTTAAAGGAATCCAAGAGACTGGGAGTTCCAGGAACGGAATAAAGGAATGAACCCAGAAAACACAGCATAAAGAAAACTAGACATAGAATAGAAAACCAGAAAAACTAAACAAGAATTGTAAAAAGAGTACTGGATACCAGAAGCCAAGGCCAGACATCTCCACAGAACAGAGGAGGATGTGACACCATCTCACAACTTGTACTACTGAAATTATCTGCTGCTAATGTCTGGGTGCCAGGTATCATAGGCTTTGTGAAGTTCATGCCTCCAAGCATCAAAGCTGCTTTGGCAGCACGAGGGGGATCTACACAATATTAAGTAGGTGGTTTATAGTTGTGGCTGATCAGTGAAAATGATCTTGAAGTGGGCATTAAAAGTTATGTGTTGGTGTTTGCAGAAGACACAAAACATAGTCTGAACATGATGTGACTTCTCTTCAGCGGGCTTTTGATAAATTGGAAAATAGGTAGACAATGGGCAGATGAGATTCAATGCAGACAAATACACAGTCGTATCTTTTGAAATAAGGTCACTTATATAAATTAAAACATAGAATGTGACGGCAGATAAGAACCAATCGGCCCATCTAGTCCGCCCAATTTCCCAAATACTTTCATTAGTCCTTGGGCTTAACTTATAGCTTCATTGTGTTAACCACTTCAGCTGGAAGGCTATTCCATGCATCCGCTACCCTATCAGTTAAGTAATACTTTCTGATATTATTTTTAAACCTTTGTCCCTCTAATTTAAGACTGTCCTCTTGTTGTGGTAGTTTTTCATATTTTAAATATAGTTTCCTCCTTTAATGTGTTGATTCCCTTAATGTATTTAAATGTTTTTATCATATCCCCCCCGTCTCATCTTTCTTCCAAGCTATACATGTTAAGATCCTTTAACCTTTCCATATAAATTATATCCTGTAATCCATGAACCAGTTTAGTAGCCCTTTTCTGAACTCTCTTCAAAGTATCAATATCCTTCTGGAGATCCGGCCTCTAGTATTGTGTGTGTGTGCGGTGGCAAAATGCCACCCCTGTAAAAATACTGCCTGGAGCCGTGACCCCACTGGGGCCAATGGACAGGATGGCCTGGAACACACATGCACACACTTCATTCTCCCTAAACACACTGTATTCTCCATACAAACTGCATCCCTTACACACACACTGCAGCCTCCATACACACACCTCATCCCTTACACATATACTACATCAGCTCTGTGCATTGTACTGGTATCTCCTTATTTTACTGTGTACTGTGTTCACTTATTTCTACACGTATCTCCTTAAGTACTCATGGATGAATACAATCAGGCCCTGGAGCTTTGTTTATATTAACTTTCTTTAGTTGCTGCAGCACCTTGTCTTGAATTAGCCAATTACAATTTTTCATCAAGTTTTTTGCAGCAATCATTTGCATATCTATTGCAATAGGTTCTTCCTTAATATATACGAAGGAGAAATAGTTATTTAAAATGTCTGCCTTTTCCTGGTCTTCATTAACTAACTCCCCCATCCCAGTTTTTAGTGTACCTACACTTAATTTTTTTTTTTTGAGACTTTATGTACTTCAAAAATGCTTTGGGGTTGGTTTTGCTCTCTTTGGCTATCATTTTTTCATTTTGAAGTTTAGCAAATCTAATCGCCTTTTTTTACGCATTATTGGCTTCCTTATATCTTTTATATATTTTATATGTTATTTTCACTCAAGAATTTATGCCAGTCAATATATTGTAAAGCTGTCCTTAACTTATTGAAATTGGTCTTTTTAAAATTATGTTTTCGTATACCTCATGTGCTTTAGTTTTTTTTGAGTTTATTTCAAAGGACACTATATTATGATCACTATTTCTCAAGTGCTCACCTACTTGAATGTTGGTCAAAAGATCAAAGTTGTTTTTTAGAACAAGGTCCAGACAAGCATCCTTTCTACTTGGTGTTTGTACAAGTTGTGACATGAAGGTGTCATTTAACAAGTTCAAAAACATAATTCCCTTTGCTGAACTACTAGTCCATCTGCCCCAATTTAAGTCCGGGTAGTTAAAATCTCCAATAATTAATGTGTTACCCATATTTGCAGCTTTCTCAATTTGCTCAAACAGCTGTTGTTCCTCATCAATATTAACATTAGGTGGTTTATTACATATCCCAACCAATAATTGATTTCCCTTCTTTTGCCCCAAGCAGATATTTACCCATTAAACTTCCACATTTTCCTCATCACATTCCACTTGCTTGAGATTTGGCTTTAAAGGACCACTATAGTGCTAGGAAAACATACTCATTTTCCTGGCACTATAGTGCCCTTAGGGTGCCCCCACCCTCAGGGATCCTCTCTGGGGAGAGGAAACGGGTAAAACGTCCCTTTCTCCAGCGCTGGGTGGGGAGCTCTCCTCCTCCGATCCTCCTTCTCTCCTCCCATTCGGCTGAATGTGCACACGCGGCAAGAGCTGCGCGCGCATTCAGCCGTTCTCATAGGAAAGCATTTACAATGCTTTCCTATGGACGCTTGCGTGCTCTCACTGTGATTTTCACAGTGAGAATCCCGCAAGCGCCTCTAGCGGCTGTCAATGAGACAGCCACTAGAGGATTTGAGGGCTGGATTAACCCATTTATAAACATACCAGTTTCTCTGAAACTGCTATGTTTATAAAAAAATGGGTTAACCCTAGCTGGACCTGGCACCAAGACCACTTAATTAAGCTGAAGTGGTCTGGGTGCCTAGAGTGGTCCTTTAACTCATGGTTGACATACAAACATAGCCCACTGCCTTTCCTGTTTTTTCTATCCTTCCTAAATAGTGTGCAACAATTTTTACTCTGCAGTCATGTTTCTCATCCCACTACGTTTCAGTTATTCCTATTATGTTATATTGTTTAGTGTATGCTATTGCCTCTAGTTTACCCATTTTGTTATTTAGGTTCCTTGCATTAGTAAAAATACATTTAATATCATGAGTCACATGTACGTTTTGAAGTTTTTTATCATTATTACATACCTCCTCTGTTCTGAGATTATCCCTCCCCCCCCCTCCTCCCCGTCTCTACCCTCCTAATACTGAGCTAAAACCCATCTCCTTTCTGTCCTATCTCTCTTTTGGAGATTGCCATGACCCTCCCCCCTACTATTAGTTTAAAATCTCCTCCAACCTTCTAGCCATCCTGTCCCTCAACACTGCAGACCCTCTCCCGTTTAGGTGCAACCCATCACGGCTATAAAGGTTGTACCCAAGCGCAAAGTTGGCCTACTGCTCTAAACACCCCAAACTCTCCGTGCTGCACCTTAAAACTTCAAACTTCACTAGCTGCCACTGCTTACTAAAACACTGTGGCAAAGCACAGTTTGGGATCCCTTTGAGTACTCTTAGAAAGCTGACTTCCATCATTGCAACTGAACATCAAAAATCTAATTTTGTCAACTCTAAAATCGCATCGCTATAATGGCTGATGTTGTGTAACTAGTGTTGATTTACTAGACTTCTTGATCCCAAATCTAGTAAATAGAACAATAGTGCCAGCTGGTCCAATTTAGATCACAATTACTGTACATATTTTGCAATGTATTTTTTCCATTTCACATTGCTGAAAAGATGTACTTCAATAAAGATTAGGCAATATATTGCATCCACTGTAAAGAACATTGCAATGTGATCTTAACAGCAAAAAAACAGATGTGAGAGAGACTGAACTTGATGGGCGCACATCTCTTTTAAGGCTATGTAAATATGTAACCTATGTAAAGAAAACTAATGTAACCATGCACGCTCATCTGCACACTCGTGATGAACACACATCTCAAAGTACACCAGTATGTGCAAAACATTAAGTATCTGTGTTGATGTGTATGAGGTATTTAATAATAATTGACATTTAAGACTTTTAATGTGATGAATTCGGATATATTTGACAAATACACGTGTTGGACCTTTCACATTTTCAGTTTCCAGTACTAGTCAGAGAGCATTTTAGCTGTGTTTGTACTAGCTCACCACTTTGATGTCTTATCTCAGTAACTATTTTCTTATATTTATGCCAATTATTAACTTAATATTAGTGAATCTAATGTGGTTTACTCTATCTTGCTATGCTTTTAAAGAATACAAAGCAGACTTTGTATAGAATCTTATTAATGATAATCTGTTAATTACTTCCATTATCTGCATATTCTTGAGAAAAAAGATATCAGCGTTTTTTTGCTGACCTCTTTGTTCTAATCAATGCAGCTGTAGATATTCCAACACAAATACCACCTAAAATTGCTTTGCCTACTCACTTGCTTTTTTGATATAAAAGAAAAGAAAAAAGATTTACAACATATTATCTTGCAGGATGGGATTTCCCATTAAGCAGAATAGGCACTTTCTTAGAGGTGCCTATCCTGTAATTGGTGCCTGTTTTTAGCATTTATAATGTGCCATTTTTTAGTGAGCTGGAGGGGAGAGATGTGTATCAGGAGCATTGGCCAGTGTCTTCTGTAGTCCAGTCAGTCTCATATGATTGATAGCACAGCTGCAGAAGCTGTCCTAGCTTCTTCAGTGTCTGTGTGTGAGGCTAAACAGTAAGTGGTAGGGATCACTTCCCATACCTTGCAGAAGGAGCAGGGACAGCACTGACTGATACACAATGTATAACAGCTCCTGCAGGCTTACTACAAGTCATAGAATGGTATATGGACTTCAAAAGACATAGGTGGGCGTGTTCTTTGCAAACTACTCTTTAATTTTTACATGCCCTAAACAGCCCTTTTTCCTAACCCTAAATGTAACCCAACATAGAACTTACACAAACCTTTTTTCTTGGTCCTAAAAGCCTAAACCAGAAAAAACCCTTACCTTAATGCAAGGATTGACACCAACTGTACCCTAATATTAAATGTAACCCAATTCTAACTCTAACCCCTAAATCCAATAATTCTGAACAACTCTTATAACACAACCATAACCCCTTTTAAGCAATAAGTTCTCTTAACACTAAACATCCCATGTAAAGTAACTCTGACATTTACCCTTTTACCCTGCATGCATTTGAACAGCTATATACACTCACTCCAATGACAGATTTTAAACACAATACATTACAAGCAGTATATACTCATGCAGTTGCCAAGTATGAGTATATGCTTTTTGGATGTTTTCATACTAGCATGTCTAGTTAATAAACTCATTAAACTCACTTTATCTGTCATTTATTTTTGGGGGAGAAAAGCAGAATTATGGAGATGGGAATTGGGGGCACATTTGGAACATGCATTTCTAAGTAGTGGTGCTGCTGTAAAGATTAATATATATATATACAAAATACAGATTAAGGAACAGTACACATACTAAACATTTTTTTAAATTGTACAAGGCTACTTAAAATCACCTATTTTAACAAACAAATGTGAGGATTTAGTAATAGCATGTGGCCATATTGTGTTATGCTCAACACTATATCACAGTATACCAATATCATATATCCTACACGAATTTGAACATGGGAGATTAACTGCAATACCTACAGCCTAAACTACTTCCAGAGACTCTCCTCAATTTATGCTTTCCTGTGGTGACCTCCAAAGGGGCACCTATAGTGGATGTGTGGGTTCTCAGTCCAATAGGAATATGGTCTGTATTCCATATCTATACAGAAGAAAAGTGGGACTTGGGGGCACACCCCAAACACGATCCTTTGTTTGCTAAGATAGGTGATTTTAAGTAGTCTTGTAAAATTCTAAACTGTATCTTTTTTAATTTAATTTATATATTCTTATTTAACATATGCAAGATATGACGGCCAGTGATAAAATGCAAAATAGCAATGTCAGTGTAATAATGCAGATGCATGAAATAGCAAAAGATTGAATAGAGTATAATAGGTAGTAAGTGAACTATTATCCTGTTTACAGGGTTAAGAAAAACAGTCTGGTGTTATAAATCCCACACCTTATTAATTTTTGCTTATACATTTACTTGGGGGTTTTCACTTAGTTGCAAGGCATCTATACTCATGTCAACATTATCTATGTTTATAACGGTCAATATTGGGAAAACGCCCTAATAAAGAAACCTTTCCGATGATCGTGGAAACTTGAGGGGATGGCTGAATAACTTTTGTTTACCACCTTCCGCACAATACTAGTGAGTACAATAGATCGCAATTGCTTGAAATTCGTATTCA
Source organism: Pelobates cultripes (assembly GCA_933207985.1). Lineage (NCBI taxonomy): Eukaryota > Metazoa > Chordata > Amphibia > Anura > Pelobatidae > Pelobates > Pelobates cultripes. Next base: position 89,562,901 of record OW240916.1, on the reverse strand, counting down.
ACATTCTAGTTGTGTCCATGAAAGGCTAGTCTCTTAAGAACTAGGAAGATGTGTCTGAACATCGGGAGGTGGAAGGAGAGGTTGGATGCCTTAGGGTTGCGTAGCATTTGATCTGGTAAGGGTGGTATTTTGTGCTTTGGAGAAAAACACTCCCGTGGAGCTAAACAAAATTGTGGCTCTCTAGGAATTGTGTCAATGGCTGCCACACTCTGGAATAATTTGCTTATTTTTTCATCAGAGAGTAATTTAATTCCTCCATCAGGCATATGGATTCTACTTTGCTAATCCACTTCCTTATGAAGGAGGTCCAAAGTGCTCTTCCATTTAACCAGAATGAGCAGGTTGGCTGCTGTAATGAGCTGGTTTAAGAGTATGGACTTACATTTCGGCATTAAGGTGTACTAGGAAGAGTCACTGCAGTGATTGTTCACACCAGCATGCCTATGTTTCTTCAGTACTCCTGTGTTGTTGGATTGATCCACCATATGTGTCCTGGCGTACCTTTACGTGTCCCAGACCTCCAGCATGTGTCTGGTGATGTGGAAAACAAGCAATGAAGCTTTGAAATTGGGTAATGCCATCTCAATTTATGTTTGTGGTGACTTTCATGTACTTGTTTTTTTATGGAGCATTTATACATCATTAAAAATATGGTTGTCTAAGCTTCAGGCGTTAGTGAGATACCCAAATCATCTGCCCACCTTGTGTACCGAGTGTACGTTAGATTGTAAAGTCTTCTAGAATATAGAGAGATGCCTTTGTTTGATGTTTTGTGTTGAGAAGCAATGCACTAGCTGAGAGGTTCACAGAACTCCCCAGTTGGGTATCCAGCATTAAGGGGTCCAGAGAGCAAGAGACCCTGTTAAAAATACCGCCTCCCTCTGTTATGGATCTTATGTTTGGTTTACATGTAACTAACTCTATGGTTTATTCTCTATTGCACGTGTTTCCTGTTGGGGTGTGTGTTTCCTTCCTGTATCTCCTGAAACATGGCTGCTATACACTAATAGCTTGCAGTGTCTTTATTTATATCACCTGAAACACCCTCTCACTCACAGAGCAGTCAATCAGCAGAGAAGCAGTGTGAAGGCTGGGCAAGGGAAAACCTAGCTAATTCTGCCTGAACAGCTTGGTCATTCTACACAGTGATAGGTAGGTTATAGGAAGCTTTAAGTTATATCTGTAACATCTAATGACTATGTGAAGATGAAAGGGTGAGGGATGAAAAGAAGATAAAGCGTGTGCTTTTTTGGGGGGGATGGGGGTGAGGCAGTGTAAGAAACCAGAGAAGGATGAGAAAAGAGGCACTATTAAGGGAATAAGTAAAAAGAAACGGGTATAGGCGCTCCCTAAAATGACCATAGGTGCGGCAGCAGTAAACCAGCAGGGCTTCCCAGTGCCTGCTATTAACCAGAACTTCTGAGGAAGCCCTGATTAGGGCAAAACGCGTAAAGTGGAGCCAGAGACTTGATATTGATAATAATAATATTATTATATATTTTTTATATTATATTTTTTATTTATTTTTATAATAAAATTGTAGTTTTATCTCTTACTCTGCTCCTTGATACATCTTCTGTTCCTGGTGCACTTTGGATCCTTCTTATATCCTTGGGTGGGGATTATACCACCTCAAGCCCTTATCACCAGAGCAAGTTTATTGCTCTGGAAATTGTAAGTAAGATACTTATCTTCTCTGCCGTATATTATTTACCAGATATACTGCACTATTGGATTTTATTTGTGTTTTCTGGTCTATGCACAATCGTGGAGACCTAGAAGTTACGCCTCACCACTACTCCTATATCCTAAGATGGGGATTATACCGTCCAGGCACTATACAGCAGAGCTCTTAGCAGCTCTGGAAAGTGTGAGTTAGTTCTTCTACCAGTTTTCCGTATACTTTATATGAAATTATCTTAAATTTGACATATTGCACTATTATTGTCCATATTCTATCTTTTTTAAGGTCGACACTAACTACTGTACTGTTGGACTATCTTGTATGTATATATATATTTCTTCCTTTGTAACTAAATACTTTATATACTCCGTTGGCGCGGTATCCCACTTTGTTTTCTGCACTATTAAGGGAATGCAATGAGAAGTGGGGTGTAAAATGCTTTCATACCCATTAAAGCCTCTTAAAGGGACACTATAGGCACCCTGACCACTTCAGCTCATTGAAGTGGTCTGGGTGCAGTGACCCTGTCCCCTTAACCCCTTAAATTTCAATGATTACATTGCAGGACTCAGTCTGCTTTTGGTGACTGTCAATCCTGCTTGCTAGGCAACACACTGCCTCACTGTATAAATAAACCCCACATTGCCACAAACATACTACCTCACTGTATAAATACACCCCAACATTCACACAAAGCCATTCTACACAAAACACTGACATTTATAAGTTGGAAAAATGACTCCAGACTCCAGACACATAAAGCACTTCAGGTGTTCCTTTAACAGTAGTGTAAATCCATGGCTGAACCATATGTAATGGCATTGAGGGGTGTCCAGAATACTGTCAATCTGTCCCTGGCTGAAACACCACACATACTGAATCCTACCACCATGACCACTTCAAATTACCGAAATGGTCATGGTGGTTGGAGTAATCCTATAAATAAATATATGTTTTGCAGATTGCTGCACCATAAGCCTGCCTCTTTAGCCACACCTCCTCACTCCAGAAGAATACTTCCCTATCAAATGTTTGCACACAGCTCAGCCAGTGACATTGCTGAATCATCTGAACTACAAAGCACCTGCGAAGGCAAAGGCGAAGACACCCAGGGTGACATGAAGTAAGGATATATCTACATATTTATTGTTTCCCTGACTAGTGAATTAAAAGCAGCTCAGTCAGTCCTGATAAGTCTGAATCTGTGTGCATAAATTTGATAAGGTAGTCTTTCTGGAATGAGGGGATGTGGCTAAGGAGGCAGGCTTATATTGCAGCATTCTGCATAACTTTTGTTTTGTTTTTTGTGCAAAAATTATAAAGTTTTGATCATGCAAAAAATAGAGCATACTAAGGAGGCCAAAATCTAGCGAATGCTTAAACCTGTATTGGTGCCCAAAATGTCCCTTTAAACAAAGTTCAATTTCAGTTCCTAAGCTTTACCCACAATACATCAGTCAAAAGCCTCATTCCTTGTATACACTGGTGTGTTTTTACTCATTATCTTCAATGAAGCAAAACATATGTAATAAGCCAAGTATAAAATGAATTTAACTTGGCATACATGTTGCATTGATGTAGTGTTCCTTCAAAACATCAACCTTATCCAGTTCACCTGTTTCCAATTGCTAAAAATTTTATTATAGCATATTAATATAATATTAGTATTTAGAAAAATGTACTATTTGTGTGATGTAGTTAAGTAATCAGTGTTTTTCAATTTTTTTCCTCTTCTCTTAATCCCTTGAGGTCCTTTAGAACATTCCATAATGTCCTTGAAATAGATTTGACATTAAAAGCTAAAATTTATAAAAATAATAATAGTAAAGGTCAAAAAAGGAAAATGAGTAATTAATGAATACATAAATAACAAAAAATTCACCCTAGGAAAACAAAAACCCATTTTTTTTTTTTTTTTTTTTACTGTTCTTGTCCATTTTTGTATATTTTAGTCATACTAAATGATTTGTCATTTATACATATATACACACACACATATATATATATACATGCACACATATATATACACATATATATTTATATATGTGTGTGTGTGTGTATAAATATATATATTTGTGTACGGCACATACCGAGGACATATGGAACAATAATAAAAGAAGCAGTAGTAGTAAGAGCAAAGTCCGTTGAGGTGTGCCGAAACTGACGTGAGGTTAGACCTGTAAAAGAGGGCCCACCTAGGTGATATGAAAATAAATAGAGGGTGCAGTGGAAGGGTCACTTCCGAGATCGTTGACGACAGGTAAGCAGGGTTTAAAAAGGGATGATAGTGCCTCCCACAATTACAGGCCAAGCCTTCTATTTGTGTACGGCACATACCCAGGAGTAGTAAGAGCAAAGTAAGTTGAGGTGTGCCAAAACTGACGTGAGGTTAGACCTGTAAAAGAGGGCAAAAATATAAGAAGCAATTTTTTAACAGTCAGACACATTTATTAAGCAGATCATTATTTAGAAATTTCACAGAAAGCCAATCTAATATCATTCTTAGGATTGGAGATGTATCTGTTGTATGCGGATGATTTCCACCAACCCACATTTTAATGGTGTGAGTAAGTATGTGATTTCCGGAGGCAGCTGTGGCTGCTCCAATGCGGAATGAATGGCCCGAGAAGGAATGTGGGTTATGTGCTAGCCAGAGTAATATCATATGAATTTTTTGTTGGTTAGGGGTTTCCCTAGAATAGCTAATAGTGGGGAATCAGGGATGGAAGTGAGTTGAGATTCCACTAGATTATCCAAAACGTGGATAGGACATGATATGGTAGAGGTAGGATAATATTTAACCTTTACTGGTGGACCAGTTTGGTTCGTTATGGTATGAGTAATAGATAAAATGTGTATGCCTGTCAAGTAAGGTTCTATAGAATTGTAAACTAATTTAAGAGAAATGTGGCAAAAAGTTGTATATGTGACCATAGTTTCAAATGAAAAACATTTATTACACAACAATCATGAACAAATCTTTTAAACAACTCATATGCTCTGGAATAGATGTTAGTTTGCTAACGGATGAACTCTGAAGATTCCTGCAAATTTAAGCATGAGCGAGTGTCAGCTGCGTTATTCTGAATCCCCGGAACGTGAATACAAGTAATGAGCAATTGAAGATTTGCCATTAGCCAGGTAAGTCTCCTTACCAGGATCATAATTGAGAGGGACTGAGAGTGGCTTTTGGTAACGATATTACATGTCGCCAAGTTATTAGTAAATGCGACAAGGAGAAAGAAAGGCTGCGCCAAGATAAGAGATACTAAGAATATAAAAATAAAATGTCAGAGGTAGGGTAGACTTGGTCACTGTATTTGCTGGTAGTGTGTCTTCTATATTTCTTGTAGTCCAAATTGTCTCGTGATATGGAAGACACAAGGAGAAAGGACCAATCGTGCAGAGTGTATAGGATAAGTAATAAATAAATTAAAATATAAATAAAACACTCACATTTGAATGAGCTATGGCCAGCTCAGGTGCAACAGACATACAGCGGAATTATCCCCGCTTATAGGATATGTGGGTGCTTGTCCTCCAGACGGTGCTTGTCCTCCAGACGGTAGTGATGTCCAATTCTCAAGAGAAGGGGAGAATAAAAACAGCAAATAGTGCTCTCTGATGATGTGACGTAATATTAAATAAAATAGAATAAAATATACTCACAAATGGAGTGCAGATGACACTGCACTCTAATAGTAGCGTTGGTGGTAAAATCCCCACCTCGGGATAAATCTTAAAAGATGATTAAAATGCCAGGAAAATAAAATAGTGTGTAATAAGGTAATGGCGCAGAAATCTAGCCAAAATTTATTTATTATATAAATTACACAACATTTAAAACCATTAGCGCGTTTCACCACTACGGTTTTATCAAAATGGAATAGTATTAAAACCTGGCAAATAAAAGGTATATATAGGTACATTGGAGCTTTAAAAATGGTGCCAAAAAAGCATCATTAACCAATCAGAATAATGCATTGCACTTTTGAAATTAAAATTTACAGTTCCATGTCAAGTAAGAGATAAAAATATGTATAAAGTAAATGTCAGGTACAACAAACAATAATACTAAAAATAAAACGAGTTTTGTAACTTAAAATAGAATTTATATAAAATTATATAAATTATAGCGCATCACGTGACCAGCACGGCATTATGGGAAATGTAGTGCGTGTCACGTGATCGGCGTCAGCACTTGGTGCTGAATTACAAGGTGGGAGGGAATCTAATGACCGGGTACTTGTTGGGTTGTGCGGCCGTCCTGTTGGTCGGTCGCACACAGGTGATGAGGGCGGGTGCAAACAATGCTGGCATAAAACAAATATAATAGCAAAAAGTATAGGAATGGGGTATAGGGAAAAGTCTATTTGAACAAGAAATAAAAGGTATATAATCAAGCTATGAAAAAGGAACGTGAATACAAGTAATGAGCAAATGAAGATTTGCCATTAGTCAGGTAAGTCTCCTTAGCAGGATCATAATTGAGAGGGACTGAGTGGCTTTTGGTAACAATATTACATGTCACCAAGTTATTAGTAAAGCATCTGACTGACTGACCTCTCCACTCATTACCTCATATGCGTGTAGCTTCTACAATTGGTTAAAAAAATTTAATATTGCAGAGGTGGTATTGAAATTTATTTGCGAGGTAGCCTTGAATTGACCAAGAGAAGTGTACCCATCTGTTAACGAAAAATTGCTGCGTAACCTACGGCACCTGATGCTACAGTCTGAACCACAGGGGAACCATCTGAAAAGGGGGAATATATAGCAACCTGTCATACCAAGAGGACAGGAACAGATGCCACAATTTAAGAACAGCTCTAGCTGGTTCGTCTATGAGTGCTGTGGAGTCGTCGTCAGGGAGACCGTGCAAGAGAGGGGATTCTGGAAATTAAAGACCTGCCCTGTGGAATTATTCTCATCACAAAATTGAGAGAACCTAGTAGTGACTGTAGCTGATACCTGGTGCAAGTGCCTTGTGACGTGTAGATGTTGATGTAAGAAATAATTCTATCTACTTGCTCTTGTGGCAGGCTAGCCAGCATAGAAATAGAACTGAGTGTAATCCCCAGGAATGTAAACTCTGAGTTGGGACCTACTGATCTGACAGAGCTACCGGACTCCTAAAACTTTGAACAGAATGAGCACGTGATTAAAGGTGTGTGGGCTGTGGTTTGGTTCGACGGTGAGGAAGTTGTCTAAGTAGTGTATGACTACTGGACATCTGCATATGACCAGCAGGAGCCAGGTTTAAAGTATTTGGTGAAGATATCGAATATTTTGGGGCTACTTTAGGAGCAGAAGGTTAGTCTGGTAGCGAAATAGTAGCTGACTTCCCACTCAACTCCATGCAGATGCCAGATTTACTGATGAATGGGTAGTAGTTTAAACACGTTATTAAATCAGATTTACTTAACCAGGTAGCCCACCCGGAATGAAGGCTTGTATGGCATCGTCGACTCTGGCGTACTGAAGGGAAAATCTTATGACAGGGTCAGTGCACGTAAGCTAGGAACAGTGGATGAGTGAGGAGCAGAAAATACAATAAGTCTCTTTTAATTGTTAAATTTCCTTGTGGCGATTCCTATGGGTTTGCACTCCAGGAGGTGAAAGGTAGTGTTGAGAAAAGCCCTAACAAGAAACCGTTGGTGACTTCTTTAATTAAGAGTTCTTGTACGCTGTTAGGATCTGTGAGTGCTGACTGTAGGTTGGGCATACCAAAATACCTGTGGAGAGTAACACAAACCGTGTGTGAAGCCTATTAGTAAACCAGACGTGAAAAATTGTACCAGATGTAAGGAAGGATGATCAGACAGGTAGTGTTACAAATTAGGATCGTTTGGGGTGGAAGATTTTTAGGGTACAGCCTGTTGGAGCACATTTTTTTAATTTTTATTTATTTTTTATTTTTTCAGTGTGCGCACTGAAACAAAGTGAGCACACAAGAAAAAACCTACAAGCACTATAACTACAACCACCGGCATAGAAATTATTGTAGACTCATGTTTAACCAGAAAACAATTTGCCTGCCTTATTGTCTCTCAACTCCCTCTGGCTATTGTTGGACTGCTAAACAGCGTTGGCGTTACTGGTAGAGGGAATTGCTATATATTCAGGACAAATTTGAACTTATGGGCTGCTGATGCGCATATGGAAAGAGTTTTGAGACCCGCAAAGTGTTTTAGAAACAGTTCAGTGACTAACTTTCCCCAGTCGGTGTAAGTATTGTATAGAGTCAGTGATGCAGCAGATCTGGCTGGGAATGACTTACGAAAATCACAGAGCACAATAGCCGCCGTACTTATATGCTAAGTCAATAACTATGTGTAGGTATAGGTCAAGCTGTTTTCTACGGAGGGATAACCCGTTTGGATCATATTTCTGTTCCGACCAAAAAGCCAGAAGGAATGCAGGGATGTCTCCGTGTGTGGAAGCGTTAGACATGCTACGGCCGTGAGGTAGATAGCTTGGTTAGTATGGTACCGTAACGAACTGTAGTGACCCGGCTTACTATGATAGTGCCCTTAGGCAAAATTGTATTAAATACTACCTTGGGTGACAGGTGATGCCCTAACTATTTGCCAAGTGGCTATGAGAGGCTCTATCTATGATTTAGCTCGTGGGACCTTTGTGCCACTGAGGTGGGTGGCGGGGTGTTGGCCTCTCGGTGACATATAAAGATTAAAATATCATTAGGCCATGACGAGTGAGGCCCTACCTATGACTTGATGCAAGGCTATAACTATGCGTTGGGCCGATTGGACTCAAACCTCTGAATGGAAAGACTGAACGTATGCCTTGCAGGACCACTCGACTAAGGCTAAGAGGCCTACGGGACTCCCTTAATTGGCGAGAGCTTATTATAACCTACAGAACCCCTAACCAGGAATATAGATTTAACATACTAGCTGGTTGTGCTGCGTAACGTATACAGTATGGAGAGAATGACCCTAGCTTGAACGTTATGTGTAGACTAATGTTAAGAAGATTGGCTTGTCCCAGTAGGGAGAAAACTTGTATTAGATGTGGGGAAAGGTGACCTATTTATTTATAGTACACAATTACTGGAAAGACACACAAGAAAATTAGGAAGGAAAGTGCGAGGCCTACCTCTTTAAATAACATGGTTTATAAACCTAGAAGGTGCCGTTGTCATAAGTGACAGTGATTATACAACCTTTAACTGGAAAAAATAAATAAAGCTTACTCAACAGTTGTTCTGGTTTACAAACTGCATTGTGGAATTAGGAACCAGAGATTCAAAATACAGAATAGTACCATAAGCTTAACCATATTCATCATACTTATATAACAATAAAACACCTTAGAAATTGTTTAAGGAAAACATAGTGAAAGTGAGTAATTAATATTTAGTAGACAAATATATATATATATACATATATATATATTTATTTTTTAAAGAAACACACAAAATTAGGAAGGAAATTTAGAGGCCTACCTCTTTAAATAACGTGGGCACCATAAGAATGTAATACGAAATGGCGTTTAACTTGAATGGAAATTCAGTTGAATGGAACGTTACACCACTCTGTATACACAGATTTAACTTGTACTGCCAGGTGATGGCAATAAACGAAAGCGCATATCAACTGAACCGAGATTTTGAAAGAACAGAGTATACGAAAGTTCAAGTGAACAGCAGTTTCTATCCATGCATGATGGTTGCATGAAAAGTGGGGTTTACCTGTGTGGTTGTAATGAATATATGAATGAGAAACCTAATAGGTTATGTGAAAGAAACTGCCCAAATGTGTAAGGGAGATTAAAGATTGCAGAACCTCGGACAAAGGGGATATAGAAACGGCTTTAGCAACAGACACAGCGTAGCTGGATACCTTCGTAGGCATACCAAATCCAGCCTGTTTTGCTGAACACTTATCAGTATTTACATGACGACGGACAACACAGGAAAATGCTGTCAATTAGTAGGTAGCACTCTTATGCTGAAGGAGGGAAGTCACTTATACGAACACATCTGTCAGACTGGATACACGGAAATGAAGGGGGCGCAGAGAGTGATTCACCAACAGTTAATAAATGACATCTAATATATACCACCAAATGCAAGGCACAGAACGCAAAGAAAACCAAATGCAAAATAAACGAAAATTTGGCATATGAAACTGACACAAGCCTAAATGAGGGGGAAAGTATTGCAATTAATGGAATTGCCAAATGCAGAAATAAGGAGATGACCACTACATGGCCCGGACGTAAGTATAGGGGAGGGGGTACATGGTAATTATGAAAGGGGATCCCTTGCATGCTGTCTATCCTGCGAGTTCGTGGGGGGGCGAGTAAGTAAGTAATACATTGACAGGGACCCCGGAGAGTCGGAGGGGCTGCCTGATTACAGGTGCTTGCGACAACTCACGGTTTACTCGGGGAGACGGGCCTCATGGAGCAGCAAGGCACCCGACAGCGGCAGGACTCTGACTCTGTAAAAAGAAGACCCAATGCACTGCCGGCGGGTGGAGAATGCCGTCGACAACACGTGAACTGGAAGTAAACCGAAGCACTTCCGAGATCGTCGACAACAGATAAGCAGGGGCTCACTGGGTTTAAATAGGGATGATAGTGCCTTCCACAATTACAGGCCAAGCCTTCTATATATATATATCTCCAAGGTCCTGCACATGCCTGTCAGAAGTGCTTGCCAAGGAGCAAACTCCAGCCTGGAAAACAATGGTCACGAAGGAGAGCTCTCACTGGAATTTTCAACCAAGTTCAAAAAGCCTGAATTTGTAAGAGGAGTGTAGCAGATCACCTGGCACCCCGACTGGGTACCTACTAACCGCATCACTTCTGCCCACAGTCGCCATGGCTGGACTAGGGCCCTGGAACTGCTCCTTCCTGGAGCTGAATGGGGAATTAGCTCTAGTCCTTACAAGGACTTTCCCCATTGAATCTCCTGCAAGCTGGAACAGCAGACACAGGAGCAAGTCTTCTTTCCCTCCAATAACAGTTTTGGAGTGTAAGTAGGAATCTCAGCCTTAATAGTTAAGGTTGGCTTTTATACAATTCCTCAGGCCAGGGGAACACCCGCTGGACCTGATGGAACACTGAATTACAAGATGTACAAACCAATAAAAACAATGTACAGTGTCTGACATTCCCCTACAGTGTATACAATCCCTCTCCTCTGCCTGTGATACACTTAACAAAGACAATGGGCTAACTCATTTAACTTTAAACAGAAAAAAACATCAATTTTTACAAACCCCAAAAAGTACCCCAAGATACAACATATCCCCACATCCCCTGATAGCCCTGATCTGGGTGAACAACATATCAGATTGGTTCAGGGGTTCAGGAATTTTCTGGAAGTCTTATTTTTGCCCCACCGTGCACATGGTCCCATGCCCAAAACAGTTCCATACACTCGACAACAAAACACCGCTGGACAATTTAAGCTGGCCGCCACCACATGTTTGAATCTGTTCCAGTTAAAAGTCCAAGGGGCAGAAACAGTACTTTTGAACATGGGTTATCACAGGGTTTATAGTCCCAGGGTAAAAGGCTGGCAAGTAGTCCCCTCCAAAAACTCCTGGCAAATTCAGCTAAAAGGGGGAGTTTGTCACAAAGAGTTTGTCCTATTTCCCCTGCTTACCTGCGCTGTTTTCTGTTCATGTAACTCGGTGTCCATGGCAACCTGCACTTCCAGTAAACCTGCACTTCGGGCCATTTTGTATCAAAGTTTTGCATGGTTAACTCATTATAAATTTATTTTTATAGGATGTTGCGGGAATTAGTTCCAGGTGAGGATTTATCTCTAAATGACACTCCAACTAGGCACTGCACTCCTGTCAAGCCCAGGTTCCCCTGCAGAATCCCTTGTCCCTGCTACTCCCCAATTTCACTACTAATACAAATTTCAGCCTAATTCAGTCATACATAGCATCACAGCAATGCCTCCTTCCACTTACGATATTAGGCCCTCTCGAGGCCATTTTGACTTTTATCATACACAATTCAATTTAGTCCCCTACATGACTAGTTGTCGCAACTGACTGTATAAATTTATGTCAGGCTCAAACTTGGGCCTATAAATGCGGTTGAGCAACATTAATATTAACTTGTATAAACATTCACTGTACACATTTAACCCCTTAACGACCAGTGACGGTTCAGGACCATCATCAGAAAAATCCCCTTGAGGATCGGTGATGGTCCTGAACCGTCATAACGGTATTATGTACTTGATCGCCGCCGTTTCCTTGACGTTGCTCCCGGTGTTGCTCCCTTGGTAAATTAGGACCCTGCAGTCATGTGATCGCTCAACAGATCGGTCACATGGCCACAATCGGTGTCCAAGTATCATGTGTAAAATAAAAAGTTAATAAATAAAAATATAATTTATATATGTGTGTGTATGTGTGTGTATATATATATATATATATATATATATATAATATTTATATAATACATGTGTATATATATCTTATATATAATGTCATACTAAGTGTATTTTTATATTAATATATACATATATTAATATTAACATACACTTATAATTAAATTACACATGTGTATATATATATATAATAATAAATATATATATATATATATATATTGTGTATATATATATTATAAAATACAAATAATAAGTAAATTAAATTAAAAAACCCCATAAAATTAATAAAAAAATAAAAAAAATTATATATATATATATATGAAATTTTATTCTAACTGTATTTTGATATAAGTATATATATATATATATATATATATATATATATATATATATATTTATATCAAAATACACTTAAAATGAAATTAAATATACATTTATGTATATATAAATCATTTTAAATAATATGAAATATATATATATATATATATATATCCATATACAAAATTACATAAATAATTTCATAAATATACACGTAGACTTCAAATATATAAATATGTATATATATTTAAATTCTAAATGCGTATTTATGTAATATTTTTTACCTAATCAAGTAATTTTATTGAATGCAATTTGAGGGACCTGCCTGACAACCCAGGCCGCAAGTCCAGAGAATTTAATTTGCTAACATTGTATTTAACCTTGTAACTTTCCATTACACCCTTAAACCTGTGCATGGGGGATACTGTTTTACTCTGGAGACTTCGCTGAACACAAATATTAGTGTTTCAAAACAGTAAAACATATCACAGCGATAATATTGTCAGTGAAAGGGAAGTTTTTTGCATTTTTCACACACAATTGGCACTTTCACTGATGATATAATTGTTGTGATACGTTTTACTGTTTTGAAACACTAATATTTTACATTGAAAATTGCCAGGTTGATTATGTTGCCTTTGAGAGCATATGGTAGCCCAGGAATGAGAATCACCCCCATGATGGCATACCATTTGCAAATAAAGACAACCGAAGGCATTGCAAATGGGGTATGTTCAGTCTTTTTTAGTAGCCACTTAGTCAAAAACACTGGCCAAAGTTAGCGTTCATAATTGTTTTTTTCATTTTTAACACACAAGCAAATATAAATGCTAACTTTGGCCAATGTTTGTGACTAAGTGTCTACTAAAAAAGACTGGACATACCCCATATTGAATACCCTGGGTTGTCTACTTTAAAAAATATATGTACATGTGAGGTGTGATTCAGAGATTTATGACAGATAACAGTGTTAAAATGTCACTATTCATACATTTTAAAAATATATATTTTGAAACAGCAATTTCCTATATGCTTTTTAACATACAATGTAGGGAACAAATAGATAAAAAAACATATAGTATGGATGGTTTTGGTGAAAATGAGTGATGGAAGTAAAAAAACTAAAACCACTCACATGGTCTGGAGCCTATATAATATTGGCTCCGTACATAAGCCTTTGTGCTCTTTGGGCAGCAACACACCCCTTCCTCTGAGATGTACCTCCACAACAACAAGGAAACAAAAGAAGAAAGGGACCAAATGGGTGGTATATGTGCAGATAATATCTAGGTGGTTAATGTTATGCTCACCTGGTTGAGAGCCTTAAATTCCTGGCTCTGAGGGTGGTCAGCGATGTGCCAATATGAAGGGATGGCACTTCCCTGTAAATATTCCCAGAGGCTCCAAGGACTTTAATGGATAAAGAAAAATGTATTGATTCTAAATAAAAAGTAAATTTAAAACCAGAAATTTGGAGTATAAAATTATAAATAAGAGTCCAAATAAAAGTCCAAATCAGCCAAAATGCGTTTTACTCGTCTGTGAGCTTCCTCAGTCAGCTGTAATGTAGCCGCATGGATTTCTTGCTTTTTAAATATTCCATTACTTCCTCTTTAAGGTCACATGATGTACAATTGTCAATCATAGATATAGGTTTTCTATAGACATTAGTGTAGCCTGGTGACACCTGGTATTGGGGGCTCCCATTTGTTAATTTACTTTTAAAACTCCTGTTTAATTTGTAACTAACCATATCATTGGTGGTTTAGAGATGTTTGAAAAAAACGGTAGGTGGTTTGCAGAAATGGTGCTGTTCGAAACATCTGGCCTCTACCACTGGAAGTAGATACTCAAAACTAGATGGGTCATTGGTGGACAGGGAGGTTGTTAATGTGCCCTTTCGTTCGTTCCGGGCTGGCAGAAGTGACGCGGCGTTCCGAACAGCACGTCACTTCCGCCCTTATTATACAGCAAAAAGCCTCCTCTTCATGGCGGAAGTGACGTGGCGTTCCGAACCGCACGCCACTTCCACCCTTACTGTGCAGCAGAAGCCTCCTCTCTGTGCTGCACAATAAGGGCGGAAGTGGCGGTCTACCAAGATATGCATGTTAACCATTATGTTCAAATACGATACGTATCAAGCCCCTGTCTGGGGACAGAGAACTAGCCTTTAGGTTCAGGCACTGGTCCAGGAGGGGGATAACATCACAGCAGACACACTTTCTTGATTTCAATTTCAGCAATTTTCAACTTACACCCACCATCAACATACATCCGACCAATATTCTGGCATTTCCAGAAGCTATGTTTAGCTGGATTGGATTTATGTTACTCGCACTATCCCATCACACTTATTCCGTAATAACCAAAATAACTTACGTCAGGGCATTAACAGATTTCCGTAGGTTTGTTTTAGAGTCCTACAATAGCAAATAGTGTTCAGCGCAAAATATATAAAACCAATATACAATAATCTTAATCCCAGAGTTCACTCCACCCAATGTGTATAAAGTATAGATGTAGGATGAATAAAATAGCACAGCTTCTTTCTGAAAAAATAAATAGACAACACACCGTCATAGAGTAGTATAGTAATGTCCCAAGTTATGCAGTAAATGTACTCTTTAGGTCATCAACTTACATTTTAATGAGCCTGTTAACAAACTGGCTCAGGTAATACAGCATTGTAGGACAGTGTAGACCCCATTCAGGAATACCAGATCTTCTTAATAGAAATAGATGGAGATAACCAGCTTCTGACTTCAAAACAAATTATATTTATTCCAATAAAAGATAAAAATTGTACATACAGAAAAGTGCCTCAAATTCCAATAGCACAACGCGTTTTAACGCTAAAATCTGTGTCTTCCTCAGGTGCATACATATTTTCATGTGAGGTCCCAGCTTTTAAATCCATATTGACACTTATTTTTTCTAATTAGGAACGCCCCCCTTACTATAATTACCCTATAGGAACCTTCCCAGTCTCATTATCTCATTGCGATCGATATCGCAATGGTATGTGATGTCAATTCCGGTTCCGCTGCTATGCGTTCCAGCGGCCATGTTCATGCGTTCTACCTTCGAAATGCGTTCCAGAGGCCATATTTGTGCATTCCATCGTTGTTTCTAGTTACATCTCGGTTACACACAATTCAAACAGTTCAAATTTCCATATATGGGGGAATCCTAACCTTTAATATCAATATCCTTGGTGCTCACGACTTTTGGGCCTTTCTATCAATTACAAAAAATTAGCACATAACACCATTAATCCTTATCTTACAGGAATACTACATCACAACCTCACTACATTTCCATTTCCCATTCATACCCACTTTCCTTTCCTCATTTGCCATTACAACAAACTCCAAAGGCATCAACAAACGGACCGTTCTCCTTCATCCATTAGACTACTCACAATCGAGCATATATTCAGGAGCCTATCCGGTTTATTGGATACCAATCCATTCGATAATAAAGCTAACACAGTTATTTAAGTAGCATTTAGTAGTTATTTAAGTAGCAATTTATATTGCCTTCCACGGTTTCTTGAGGCCCAGAGAATTCACAGTGGTACACCAATATGAAGTCAACCCTGACCATGTCAAACACATCAACATTCTCATCCTAAAAGATTTCCAAACTAACCATCCACGCAGCATTCGTCTTTAAAATGTGATCTAATATGTAATCAAGATCTAATTTAGTAACTGATTTAACTCTGGAATTGTTTAAATGTTTAAACAGTACACACTGTCATGCACACAAAACACCACAAAAGTGGAAAATGGTGGACTATTTTTTAGATAAACAAAACATATACTGTTATAAAAACACAATAAGCTGAACAATAAAAACATTAATAGCACATCTTTATGTAAATGAAACCACATCAAACAAAATAATTCACATTGTAGAGAGGCAGTGTGGACACCTGACTCTAGTGTAACAGGCAATGGAATCTCTAAAAGTGGCTCCCAATCTTCTTGATTGGCAATACACAAGCAGATTAACACTCCAAATAGGTTGTAAAATACAACTTCATAGCATAGTCTATCCTGAAATAACAAAATAAAGGAATGCAAAAAGCTATGACAATGCAGGATCAAAGATTTCTAGCAGAGAAAAGATTTTTTTTTTCATAGAGATCAAATCAAATAACAAAATACAGAAAAGATCAAAAAGTGTTTTATCTTACGGCTTCCTCAGACATGAAACATGTAAGTTCCATCGAGTGTCCTATATATACCCTCAAGCTTGATTGGTTTGATTCCTTTAGAGGTTCAAGTGCCTGTCATTTGCCATTAGAAGCAGGTGTCCAGAGTGGCACTATACCTTGTGAGTTCTCTCCCTAATGCGATCTAATTTACATAAAGATGATTTACATTAATTTCTTTTTTCTTTTCTAGCTTACTATGCATTTATAACAGGGCAAGTATTTGTTTTTGCTCATCTACAAAGTGTTATACCTTTGCAATAATGATCTGCATTGATGTTATACACACTTTGAGGGTTTACAAGTATAAGCACCCAGGCTCCTATCTAATATATCTGCAGGAACTGATTCACTGAGGGAGAACCCACAAGGGCCTCCTAAAGTCCAGTTGGCTGATCTTCAGTACACTGGTCTTTGCATCAACTCCTACAATCCCTTTGTTAGTTGTAGTGCTGTGAGAGAGAAATAATATGTGATCCAAAATTCAAAAATCTATATTTAACGGAGTCAAATGTTATATTTTACACAACTGGTAAAATTATTATTATTATTTTTTTACAAGACTATGTACACTGTAATTCTCCACTGTGAATGAGCTAATTCTAAGAAGCATGTTTTGATGGATTACACTACATACACCAGTTCACAAAGTTTATTTTGCATATTGTGGAACTCACATTAACTCGATTGTGGAACCTGCACCAAAAGGTGTAAACTCGTTAGTTTTTGAAATTGTCTCATTTATTGTTAAATCTCCCCTCCTATAATATTGTAAAACGCTACAGAATTTGTTGGCGCTATATAAATGCCAATAATAATAATAATAATGAATGGTTCGGGTTAGATTGCAAAGTCTCTATTTACTTGCTTCTTCTAAACTGATTGTTAATAGCTATTAAACCGATTTAAAACTAGCATTTTTAAATCACTTATACTAGCATATCACTTTAATAAAGCTGTGGTCTGCCAAGCAGGAACATTTATAAACGTGTGTATAAGATAGGACATGTGGGATGGTTGTTTTTCATGAAGTAAATTTTACATTAAATCAGCCAAGACTTCTTTGACACATAACAACTGACTTTCAAATGCACAATTTACTTTTCTTCACAGTACGTATTCAATTACTCTCAGATGTTTTTTTTTTTTACAAATGTGGAAAAGTCCATGCTGTATTCTGAAACACTTATCAATGATTTGTGTGTCTGGTTAAAATTGTAATAAAGTAGTGATCTGCATAATTTCCAAGACCCATAAGTTTAAAAGCCATGAATGCTTGCTAACCACTTCCTGTTCTGCTTTTATCTTGGTATTCAATTACTATCGCCTTATTCTGCAACCACCTGATATTCCCATTTCATGTTCAGTAAGTGCACTTGAACAAGACCTTCTTCACCTATCAAATATGCCCTTTCTAGAGTTGTAGATATGTTGCCACCATATTAATAATAATAAAAATAATAATAATAGCATTAACCTCACATCTTTTCCCCCTCCATGGATTTATCCCTTCTGCCTCTACTTCCACCAAGCTATTCTCAATATTGATGCACATTTTATTGTTACTAAAGGTAACACAATTCCTCATTGTAGCAGACTTGTTTCTCTCTCCGTTGGGTTGTCCGTACCGCCCTTGTTTGTATAATGAAGATGAGTGTTCCCCTTTTTATACCCCCAAACACTTGGCTTGTTAACTTCAAAGAAGTAATTAGTTCAAGTGCTTTCCCTAGGGGGCTGCCATTCGTATAACTGAACACATGTGCTCTAGTGAATGGTGGCCATTTTGTCTCCCGAATGCAGGCAATGGTACATTGTCGTCGAGTGTATGGAACGCATTCATTGGTGTTCACACAGGAACTCCCGAATGTTGACCGGTCACTGCCTCTTTTTCTCTGGAATTGTTTTGGGCTACCATAGAACTTTACCCGAATGGTGATTCTGATCCACTGAATGGATCAGAGCTCTATTTGGACAACTTGGATGCTCAGATCCAGGCTATTCGGGGATATAAGACTTCTGGGGTTCCTGTGCAGTTTGAATGTATTTTGTGGTGTTTTTTAAAAAGATATATATATTTTATGTATGGTTCCCTGTAACTGAGTGATAATTGAGTTGCCAGTCTTTGACTCTGTCAGGATTACTGTTTGATCCAGCACGTAGAACTGTACAGCACGGATGACAAATAAGTAACGTATTACCGGTCCTTAGAATGGCCGGATTTAACGTACAAAGAATAGTCAAAAATACTAGCCGAGGTCAGGGAACACAGAAAGGGACACAGCGATGAGGAAAGCCAGGAGTCAGGATACCAGAATATAGAGAAGTCAATAAACAAAGCCAAAGTTAAGAACCAGGTAGAAAACTATAAACAGGAACGCACTCTCAGACAACCACAAGGGAAACCACGACAGGGCACTGAGCAGGCTGAGAACTGGGCCTAAATACCCCTCCTTTAGTTCTGATAGGCTGTAACCGGCCTTTGACCCCAAAGTCAGTTACCAGGTTTCATTTGCATAATTGCTGCTCAGCATTAACCCTTCTGTGGATTAGGTTGCTGCTCGGCACAACTTTTCCTGTGTGGACAGTAAATGTCATTAATCACTTTTCTCTAAGCGGATGAATACATGACACCAGGTTTCATTTGCACAATTACTGCTCAGCATTAACCCTTCTGTGGATTAGGTTGCTGCTCGGCACAACTTTTCCTGTGTGGACAGTAAATGTCATTAATCACTTTTCTCTAAGCGGATGAATACATGACACCAGGTTTCATTTGCACAATTACTGCTCAGCATTAACCCTTCTGTGGATTAGGTTGCTGCTCGGCACAACTTTTCCTGTGTGGACAGTAAATGTCATTAACCACATTTCTATAAGCGGATGAATATGTGACAGACTCTATCTCAAGACACAGGGATGCCTGGGAGGGGGTTTGTGTTATGTTGTATGGAGACCCCATGCAGCGGGTCTGTGCATAAAAGTGTGGCAGAATAAAATCAGTTGTACTCCCAGAACTGAGTGTCGCCCAGTTACTGGGGAGGTATAGAGCTATTCACTTCACAGTGCCTTGTTCCAGATCCAGTGGAGAAAAGTCCTTGTCAGGACTAGAACGCCGCTACACTTATTACAATATAAAGTTAAACTCTATAGAAATTAAGGGTAAATAAGGAAAATACAATTTTTATGCATTCTTCTTGGTGAAAAAAAAAAAAAGTTGAGAATATTGAGTTAATGAAATAAAAGTGATCTAAGCTAAGTTTACTTAAATTTTAACTGAAAATAGTTTTATTGAGCAATTGAAAACATTACATAACCATTGTGAAATATTGCATCAAAATGAAGTAACAATAGTAGAGGAGAAAACCTGTGAATATATACCAACAGAACCCTGTGCAGTACATTGCAAACACCAACAATAACAAAGACAACAGTAGGAGAAAAGGCAAAGGCAAAAGTCAAGAAAGGACCATGTTACTCAAGAACACAGAATGAAGTGGAATGTGAGGTAAAAGAGGGAAAAAAGCAAAACAATGTGGAGGAATTCTTCAATAATATTGGTAAAATACGAGGTTAAATGAATATATCCACATATACTCTGGTTCATTTTCACATACACATTAATGTAATTATTATGAAAATTATTACAATTTAAATAAGTATTGGAAATCTTGGAAATATTTCTTTGGAGCTCAAAATCCAAGAGTAACAATATGAGTAAGAAGGAAACTATTGTAACAAAAAAATAAATTTCAACATGTACCTGTGGTGCACTGTGATTTTCCTGACAGCTGATGGCAGCTTTGTTTAATATATTAACCCTTTTATGACAGAGTCCCATGACTGTCATGATATGATGGCATTCGCCCAACCCCTTGCCATAAATGGGGTATTAATTTGTAAATAGATTCTAGATACTTCACATTATCCCTATAAAACCACATCTTCTACTTTAGATAAAGCAGATGTGTATATTCAATGTCGATAAGCAGATTCCAGCTTAGTAACATGTAGAGCAAACAAAAAAGGTGATTAGCTGTAAACAATTTAGAGTCCTTTAAGCAAATAATTTTCATAATCTTGACACCGCTACATTAAAACAATATAAAATAATAAAATATGCTATCTGAGGACAGTTTGTTCAGGGTGCATGACATGTGACAAAATCAGCCAACATCATAAATGTAATTATGAATCAAGTGTTTTATGAAGAAGCACTTCTGTATGGCATTTCGTATGTAGTACTAGAAATGATTCCAACACTGTTTATCACATCTGGGAAAGCAGCTGGCGAATAAAACAAATAATTAGAGAACTGCACGCACTCAAAATGTTTTATGGGTATTTTGGTAAAAATAGAAAATCCTTGGAGATAGAAGAAGGAGAATTGCAGTTTGGACCTGAAAAAACTCAAGCCATGTGATAACAAATACCACCAGCATGAACTTATAAATGATAGAGCTGCATCTCGTGGACGAAACAATGGGGGTGTGTTTACATATTATGATCCTATAAAACTCTGTGACTTTGATTAATGGTGAACTCTGCCATTACAGATTTTTGCCTGGAGCTATGATTATGCTTGATCCTATCCAACCGTAACAACAGATTTGAATATAGCTGTAGGTATAGTAATGGTATAATTAACTCTCTATATTAATTGTATTATTTTGTTTCTTCTCTTTATTGTCAGCTGTGGTCTTACTGATAAGTGTTTTGTTTCTCCCCTTTATAGCCAGTTCTTGGGTGTGGGCTGGGGGACACATTAAGTCCCTCTGATTTATCAATACTAGACCCCTCACATACCAGCCATGATCCCTCGCTTTTTTAATTAGAGACACCAAATACAGAACGTCAATGGAGACCTGGGGAAGTGGGACACTAAGCCCCTTCCTGTTCATTTTAATTATCATACTCTGGCCAAGGGTGTGGGCACGTGGGAACACTATGTTCCACCATATTATTAGTTAATTAAGCCCCATCATGGGGGTATGGGTGGAACTTTATTTTATTTAGAGCCTCATTATGGGGGTGAACAATCTACCGCCATTATTTAAATTAAAGCCGATGCAGATACCTGTGGGTGGGTCCAGAGAGGGGTGCGTGTTAATAGCTATTGGACAAGATTTTGTAAATCCCTGACAAATCTTCCCCAAAATTGTGTGTGAACAAATGTGTTTTGATTGCAGTTATAAAACAGCTACTAAAACTGAACATTGGCAACTTAAAGGAACACTTTAACATTAGCAATACAGACAGGATCCTCGCTGTTGCACTTTCCAGGCTGAGAGCATCAGTGACAATGATCTCAGAAGATTTAATGTATCCACATAGGGGGCTATTGGGCATGCTCAGCAATTGCTGTGCTGCACCACTCTGCATCTCCTAACAGGGATGCATTAGCTCAATGCATCTCTATAGGGAACAGAATTCAGTGAAAACAAAAGTCTCTGCTGAGTGGAATTGTTGCTTCTTGTGTTTAATAAAGTTTTCACTGGATATAGCCTTGTGTGTCTGGACCATTTTACTATTTGTATCTCTATGGGGAGCATTTAGTGTGTTCATGCAGATCGTGAAAATGCTGAACACCAGTCCAACAATAATTGTAGGATTGCAATAGAAATGCCTCTAGTGGCTGATAGCCATACGAGATGTCTCCTTACAGACAAATGTAAGTATTGCCTTTTCTCAGGAAAGACAGTGATTACATACCTGTGACTGCAGGGGCAGTCTATTTCCATCAGATCTACTAAGTTAAACTGTTCTGGTGCTTCTAGTGTCCCTTTAAACCTTTTAAACATATATAAATTAGAAGATTACTGTGCATCCTGTATTAGGTGCATTTTACTGTTATATATCAGGTATATACAAATGTTCCTTACTTACTCCAATTCTTTTTTAAAGCATAGGAATATTCCATCAGCTGCATATCTAAATCACATTCTGCATCATCTTACTTATGCTGTTATGACTAATACACCTGCTCTTTTTCCCACTTGCTGAACACTCTACACAGAGTTCATGCATTTTTAAAATAATTTGACATCTGATTTGCATTTCCACTTTTACTTTTTATCAGTTGACTAAAAATGTTAACGGTAACAGCATAAAAAGTGAAAAAAAGATATCCTGCCCTGAATAAATAATTGTTATGATTATTTTATGCAAAACGGGTCAACAAAATAAACACTGTTCTGTATGTTTTGAATATTTATGCATTAGGCAAATATGTAGAAATAGGTTAATCCACCAGTGAAACAACATGAACAAGATCAATAAGCTCAACATTTAGTGAGTCCAAAACATTGTGGCTTACCATGCATGCTGGACTGATTGATTCAACAGATTGGATAAGACTGATTATGATTTAAATCAATAAATGTCATCAAAAAACATGGATGCAGTGTAAAATGTGCTGATCCAGCTTTTTGCAGAATGCGCACATGGGAATGAAATTTGCAGCAGCATCAGAAGTTGGCATCTGACAGACCCCAGTGACTCATAAACTGTATATATTCAAAATCTTAGAATGTAGAGAGTGTTAACCTAATTATTCCCATAGGCTTTTTTTTTTTTTTCTTTTTTTTTTGTGAAGGCTGACTTGCGAGAGCTGACCACCTGCTTTAATACTTAAACCTTTGCACTGCTGAAGGGGTTAGTAACTATTTACCTATAGCTCTGCCAGCAAACAGATTTCGAGCCAAATATATTCACTTGTACAATATAGGTGTATGTATTTTGTGTCTTTGCCTTCAACTAGATTTGTTTTAAAATGTTGTGGTTTTATGAAAAGGCTAGACATACTTGACTAGAAAAACTGAATTTTAACTGGATTTTCTATTAGTATATATTAAAATTGCAAATTGCTATTTAGTTCTTTTAACTAGATTTTCTCAATCCAGACCAAATGTGGTTATTAGTAAATAAACCAGCAATAGTAAGAAGGCTAGAGACTCTAATTCTTACAAAAATAATTTTAACATAACAGTAGAAAAAAATAAACCAGATATTTGAAGAATGTTTTGTGCCAGAAACTCTATCTGAAATGTAATTTTGACTTCAAGCTATTGGCAAAAATAAAATAAAAATTGAATTGTTAATATTATCACTATATATTGTGGTATTTGTTATCTATGTAATTAATACAGACTATACTTAAATTATGGCATTGATGTCTTAAAGTAGAGCATTTTAAATTCACTGGTGGCCAAAATTGTGGAAATATTTTGGAAAATGTGTATTTCTGTGATTTGATGGCTCATAACATCATAGAACCAGAAAACATTACATATCATTAGAAACATAATTTTTTTAATACAAAATAGAATATAACAAGCCGTCTTGAATAATGTTTATTCTATCAAACATTATAGCCATATAATCAGAAAAAAACACAACTGCCTTATGTTACATAAAGTGGATTTCCGCACTCAAAACTGGCCACTGTTTGAAAAAGACATAACAATTAGACTGATTGGGTTTCATTATGGAACAGCATGGACCCAATAAGGTGTTTGTACGAGTCAGCTCTTATTACTATGTATCACAGCTATAATATGACTGCTATTCAGGTGTCACTGTGGCAAATGCCTTTTTTGTGATTAAATCATAAGAAATGTAGGTGGAAATCTAATCAAAGGATATATTGCTAACCTGTACAACAGGTATCTGCAGACAATCAATTTAAAACCTTACTGGTGTAACCGCAGGTGGTTCCCTTATTTACTACTATAATGTCTTAAAGCATAGAACTTAGTAGGGCTAACCATACAGATATCTTAGCCATAATTTTACATAGTTAGTAAGAGATCCTCTATTTACCATATATAAATAATTGAGAATACAATATAAAATAAGGATTGTCTTGGAAGCAAGATTGTCTTTTGGATATTTATTATATAGAAATATAAATATAAAATCCATTATAGCAGAGTTTATAAGATTAAATTACATGCTTGCAAATATCATTAATAGGTTAACATACCCTTCTGAACATGTCATCATGTCAGCCTCTCTGTCATTTTAAGATTGAGCAGCGTCTGTCTCCAAGTCTTTCCTCCGTATCTTAACATTTAAAAGTACACCTATTTATACCTTAGGTGTCTCCATTTTCGGGTTACCGTAGTTCATATGTAAAAAAGTAACACTTCTTTTACTTTATTCATTTTAGGACCTCCCTTAATTTGGCAAACATACAAGGCCATAACTAAAGGGTGTAAACGTCATGGAAATTTTCCTGACTTAGTTCAAGATGGCATCTTAAAGTCTGAATAGGTTATCTGTTGTCTATACTAAGTCGTAAGTGTACAGTCGTGGGAGATTCCCGGATTTGGGGAAGTTCCATTAACTTGGGGTTACCACAGTATATTGTGTACTGCAAGTGTCGTAGTATAGCCTTGAAGCTTGTTTATGCATTATTGTTATTGTAATTTGTCTGGGACAAAATGTTGCAAACATATTATGCACTGAGGTTATTGCTTAAAGAAACATCTATGAAAAACAATATGTTCCATTTCTAACACCTTATCAGTTTGCAATATCTCTTAAAGACAAAGTACACAGTTTAAGAAATACATTTCATTCTAAAACTTGTAATATTTGCATTTGCCCATAACACTGGTGAAGTCAAAAAAGGTGCACAAGAGTATGTAATGATAGAAGATTTTTTAAATATAGTGACAGAAAACCATTATCTGTGTCAACTAATAATTAATTGATTCAATGTGCTTTGAATATAAGTGCTAGGACTGTTAGATGCAGACTAAAATACTTTGGTTTAAATAGGACAATTGCAAGGAAAACACCATTTCTATCTCTCATAAAAAAAAAAAAGGAAAATGCCAGAATAGGCCAAAAAAAGAAATGTTAGTTGGTCTGATGAGCAATGGGACAAAGTAATCTGGAGTGATGAAAACAGATTATAAATATTTAGTAGTGATGAAATAATGTATGTAAGAAGAATTTGACAAGGTTTGCTGCCTGAACAGTTACAGCTACCATGAAACATTCAGTTACTGTTTTGATCTTGGGGGTTGCATGATATGAAAAGATGTGGGCAGATATTGTGTGCAATACGGTACAGTAAATGACAATAAATACATCGGTGATATACTTGAGTAAAAACCGAAAACTTTGGCATACACTTTTTTTTTTCAACAGGAGTTTATTTTTCAACAGGATTTAGCTAATTGTCATATTGCTGCTGTGTGCAAAAAGGGGTTTCAGGAAAATCATATTACACTGTTAGAATGTAATAGTCCTGAACTGAATACAACAACAAAAATCTGTTGAACAGATTGAAGAAACTTGCTAGTAAGAAGCAACCAAGGAATAAAAGTCAACTGATAGAAGTGATCATACTATCTTGCTTTCAAAATATAGTTTAAAACGAATTAAAACATTCCATAGGATGCAGTTGTAAGGCTGTTATTAGGGCAAATGCTTTCTAACTAAATACTAAGAGAGTTGGTGAATAGTTATAAAATATGCCTTACCATGGATTCTTCGCTTTATCATGGTTTTCTTTGTATAACTTTGTCACAGTGCGTTAGAATCCTCAGCAAGATACAAGGCAACAATCTTAACAAAAGCAAAGTCAGATGAGATAATTAAGCATATACTAAACCTTAAAATGGCCTGACTTAATGCAAAGCGGGAACTAGGAAGTAAGAAAACAATAATAAGTAAGAAAACAAATATTCAGACCAGGAGGAGAACAATGAAAACAATAGCAATAGTAAACACGGGTATGGAATAACTGGAACTCAAGCTCACAAACAAGCTGGATTTAATAGACATACAGGAATAGAAAAAAATCAATGCCAAACATTGCTGGGGTCTAGTACACAAAACATGAAGGTAATTGTGGTCAAACATAGCCAGGGTGTGATACACAGAAAATACTGAAATAATTAAAGTCAATAGCAAGCCGGGTCTATAAACAGAAAATCAGGAGCAAGAATCATATAACACACTTAAGGATTCTGAGACCAAGAAAGAGTGTCGATAGAGGTTTCCTTACAAACTTCTTTTAAGACACAATTAGTTAGTAATGTGTGTTGCATTGCATTCTGCATTCAATTAGCTTTCTAATTATATATAATTTATGGGTATTTTTCTTTAAAAAAAAACAATTAAACCTCAGAAATTAATTTTATTTCCAAGCGTTTTTCCCAATTATAGCCACTACTGAAAAACAAACAAACAAATAAACAACTGCAATAAAGGGCTTTTGCTACCATATTATGTTTGAACAAGTGTCTTCTACTGAACTGTTAATGCATTTCTCTGAAATTTCAAAAACAATTATTTCTTTTGAACAGTAATGCTAAATATGTTTTAAGTAATTACTATTTTAGTGTATCATGTAAAGTATATCTGTCTTATATTTTTTTTGTTTGTGTTGAAATTATTTTCCACAACCAACAGAAGATTGAAATACACGTTTGTTATCTTTCTATCACCAAATTAAAAAATAGATTAAAAAAAACCCTAGTTTTTAGAAAGCATGTTGGATTTCCTTGATTATTGATACTAACTAGAACACATTTTGATGCAGCTTCCCATAACCATTTGTAAATGGACACATAAGCAGTGTTCCATGAACATAATTACATTTATGGTCCCATCTACTTTTTGCTGATTTAGAAACTTTAAAATAACACGCTTGCAGGTATCCTTTACTACCAGTTTCATTTCATTAAATAATATTAGAACAGTGTAAATGCCCAGATAAGTTTTCATGTATTAATTCATTCAATAGAAAAATGTTACGGAAATAAAACGTTTCAGAAATAGTATTGTATTTGTTAACTTATATTTAGGCCTGGAATATTATCATGAAAGCTAAAATAATATGTCTATCACATACAGCAGATGCTATTTAAAAGGAAAATGCTGGCATTTTGAGTAATTCAGTTTCTTGAAAATGCTACCAGAATGTAAAAGCAATGCCCATATATGTCCACTTACACCAAGCAGCTATGCTCCAATACTTTAGTCCTTTAGTGTATGTGTTATTTGTTAGGGTGCTTTAGAGGCAGACACCCAGGATGTCAGCTGTTCACTAAATCTACATTTTCAAGCAGTATAGAACTTATCAGATACAACATCAAAACCACCTGCCTAATATCATAAAAGTCTCACTTGTGCTGTCACAACAGCTCTGATGTGTTGAGGCAGGGACTCCACAAGACCTCTGAACATGTGCTGTGGTATCTGCCACCATTAGCAGCAGATTCTTTAAGTCCTAAAAGAGTGTGGGGTGGGGCCTGCATGGATTGGATTTGTTGTTCCAGGACACCCTACTGATGCTCAATTTGATTTAGATCTAGAGAATTTGGAGGCCAAGGCAACACCTTGAACTCTTTGTCATGTTCCACAAACCATTCCTGAGCAACTCTTGCAGTGTGGCAAGATGCATTATCCTAAAAGAGGCCACTGCAATCAGGGAACACCATTGCATTGAAGGGGTATACCTGGACTGCAACTATCTCTAGGTAGATGGTACATGTCAAAGTAACATCCACTTAAATTCCTGGACCAAAGTTTTCCCAGAAGAACACTGCTGAGTGCATAAGACTGCCTCTGCTATCCTGCCTTTTTCTCATAGTGCAACCTGCTGCCATATTTTCTCCAGGTAAACACCCTAATCATCTAAAATACAACATGTTTCAGCAGATTAGGCAATTTTCCTCCATTGCTCCATAGTCCAAACACTCATGTCCCCATTCAAGGCGCTTTGGGCAGTGGACAGGGGTCATCATGGGCACTCTGACTGGTCTAAAGCTATGCAGCTCCATACTTAACAAACTGGGAAGCACTATGTGTTCTCATGTCAGCATTAAGTGAAGAAATAAAAAAAAGACATAATAGCAAGGTGAATTTTGCTGATAACTGTCGAAGTTGTGCATTTTCAGGCCAATCTTGAAGAAAACGGAGAACAATATTCACGTCCCAGAGGTGAGAATATTTAGGAGCTTGGGGACAAGCTAATTTGATGCCACGCAGGAGTCTGCAAATTAGGGGATCATGCACCACGGTAATGGCGGAACGTACCAAGTTAATGGATCAGAATGAATGTCCAAGTTCAAAAAGTTGAGAGAGAAAATAGGATAACGGGAAGAGGGGCTGTGAGGGGATAAGAATTGCACTGCATACACCAACTGCACCAAATATTCCAGGGGGACAGATAGCATCTCCGAGTTCCAGCACCCAGGAATCCCAGAGGAGGTTCTGAGTTGTCTGCCATAGGCCTCTGATGTTCCAGGTACCCCGGAGAGAGTCCAGACCACCAGTTTAAGATGATCGTCTAGTACCAAAGGGTGTGGATGGCCCTGAAGATCCGCAAGGAGATCTGGGAACGTCCGAAGGAGGTCCAGAAACCATGGTTGGCCCTGCTGAAGGGGTGTTATTGAATGTGCAGTATTACTCTAGGAATCATGGCGAAGGGTGGAAACGCATAGGCTCAGTGTTCTGGCCACTCCTGGAGGAAAGTGTCTACTGCAGTTGATTCCGGATCGTGGAGCCAACTGAAGAACCTGGACGCTCGCGCATAACACAGAGGTCTCTCCCAAATGGACCTCGCAGGAAAGTAATGCGAAGGAACACCGACCGGTGGAGCCGCCAGTCGCTGATGTCCCTCCAATGTCTGGAGAACCAATCTGTCGTGATATTCGTCTCTCCGGGAAGATATTCTGCTTTGAGCAAATACTGTAGACATCTTTCGTGACCAGGCGGTTGATGTATTGCACTGCGGATATGTTGTGTTGCGGATATGTTGTCCATCCTCAACAGTATGCAACAATCCGAGAGGTGTATGGCCCGGCTGCGGATAGCCAATGATCAAGCGATCAACTCTAGACAATTGATATGAAATATATACCCCGACGATGTCCAGGGTCCTCCTGTGGAAGCTGATGGGCCGGAGATGCCCCATCCATGGAAACTTGCATCCGACTCTACGATGAAGTCTGGAGTGGGACCGAAGATCACCTTGCTGTTCCATGCTGACATGTGGAGAAACCACCATTGGAGTTCCTCTCTGACGTCTGGTGTGAAGGGGACCCTTTGATCATATGAGGGCCGGTGACATAGGAACCAAGCTTTCAAGAGCTGCATAGCTTGATAATGTAGTGGGCCCGGGTAAATTGCCTGTATGGAGGCAGATAACAATCCCACGATGCGTGCTAGTGCCCGGAGGGGAATATGGTCTATACGTCTGGCGAAGCTCCTTCCGAATTGCTGAGATTTTTGACTGAGGAAGATGGAGGACGCACTTCAAGGCGTCTATCTCGAAACTCAGGAATTGAACCATGTGTGATGGAAACAGAGCTGATTTTTCTCGATTGACCACAAACCCCAATGACTCGAGTAAGGAGATCATAAATTGCGTCTGAGACCGCTATATGGAGAAGTCGTTGCAGAATAGTAAGAGATCGTCTAGATAGATGAAATAACGAATGCCTTTGGTCCGTAAATGTGTCGGGACTGACTTCAACAGTTTGGTGAAGCACCAAGGGGCTGAGTTGAGGCAGAACGGAAGGCATGTGAACTGGAAGGATTGGTCTTTCCAGATGAAACGGAGGAACTGTCTGCTCTCATGGTCTACTTGGACCTACAGATATGCATCCTTCAGATCTAGATGAGTAAACACCTGGCATGCTGGATGTCTCAAAGGAGATGAATGCCTTCCATCTTGAAGTGCCTGTAGACCATGAGGGAGTTCAACCGTCGTAGATTTATGACTGGGCAGAACTCCCCCGACTTCTTGCGGACCAAGAAAATGGAGCTGAAGAATCCCTTGTGTCCTCTGTGAGTTGGATTGCCCTTTTCGCAAGAAGGGACTGAATCTCTGCGTTAAACGAGCTTGCTGTTCCTACGAAACAATCGGGAAACAATCAGATAAGATGGACTATCCAGTTGTTGGGGTGGAGAGTGAAAGTTGATGGAATAACCTTGGACCGTATTTAGGATCCAAGCATCTGAAGACAGTTTTTTCCACCTGTTGAAACAGTGATATAATCTTCCAGCATGACAAAGACATAGGTATAGAGGAACATGTCTCACCTGAAGGTAGTCTGACTTGACCTCTTGCTCTACTTCCTCTTCCAGAATCCAATATCGGTGTAGAAGCCCCATGGTTTATAACTCAGGAAGAAGGAAGGAGAGTGGGATCTTCTGTGGCTGGAAGGCCAGAAACGGCTGACAGTTCGAACCCTTTGATGGCCAGCCCTGTTAAAAACCCGGGTGGGTGTTGGCGGAAGACCCTCTTCAACTGGGCTTTATTAAGCATGGTGTAGAGGTTGACATGTTTGTGTAGCTCTTTTATAAAGGGCTCTCCAAATAACAGGCCTTTGGCCAGAGGACCAAGTTCCTTGGAACCGAGGTCTGATAGTTTGGCGTCCATGTGGAGCAGCACCTCTTTTCTACGCTCCGTACATAAAGAGACATTTGCATTGCCCAGCAGGCAAATGGAGCGTAGAGCCCAGTCCCGAATAATGTAAGTGTCTAGTGTAGCTTCTTGAGAAAGGGCTTCATCAGCTAACATTAATATTTTGGCCAGAGGTCCCAGGACATCCAGAAGTTTGTCTTGTGTCAGCCACAGGCTCCGTTCAATGCCCTTAACCCTACCTTTAACCCTACCCCTACCCTAACCCTACCCTAACAATAACCCTACACTTACCCGAAGTGCTGAAGTTCCGAAGTGTTGAAGTGCCAAAGTTCTGAAGTGCTGAAGTCCTGAATTTTGGAATGCCGAACTGAACCGAATATTTTCTCATGCACATCCCTACTGGACAGTCAAATATTCAGTATAAATTACAGTTAAAAAGATACGAATACATGGGATAAATGAAACAAAGAAATGGTTCTGTAATGCTTTTTTTTAATTATTATTTGGTTTCCTTTAGTTATATTCGCTATATCTTTATGGTTGTATTCCCCCCAATTGCCACTTCCCTTTATTTATAATTATTATATTTTCTTCCTTGCATCAGATTTCTATACCTGGGTGTCTTTATTTTGTTCTTTTCTGATCATGATGTCTGCTGTTAACCCTTCTATTGGATTCATTTTACTAATGGATTGTGGCTATGTTTGATTGGCAGCTAGCTTAAGTTTAAAAAAAATCCCAAGTGACTAAGATGGCGCAGGTTCACTTTAGAAAGTGAAATAGGGGCATGGTTTGGCCGTCGACCTTAATGGCCGCTTAGTCTCTGAGCTCCGCTCATCTGCAACTAAAGCAGCATTAGCCCATGGCTGACTACCCATGACTCAAACATGTCCAGTACAGGTTCAGGAGCAAAACAAGCCCCAGAAAAGAGAGGGGAACGTTTATATTTATATATACGTATATTAATAAAAAAATACACTTTTAATTTAAATTACACACGTATATATACAATATATATATAATAACTATATATATTGTGTGTATATATATATATATATATATATATATATATATATATATATATATACGTCCCAGGTCCCAGCACTCAATGCTCCCGGTCTTTTAATGCTCCGGTGCTGTCTCCAACCAAATTGTATACAATACCAGTAGAGAGCACTCAGGAGTCTTTCAAGGCTCCTTGAAAGACTCCTGAGTGCTCTCTACTGGTATTATATATATATATATATATATATATATATATATATATATATATATATATATATATATTATAAATTATAAATAATATGTTAATAAAAATAACAAAAAGTAAAAATTATTTTGAATCATTAAAAAAATTATATATATATATATATATATATGTAATTTTATTCTAACAGTATTTTGATATAAATATATATATATATATATATATATATATAAAGAAAAAAGTTAGGACGCACTCACAGGGCTTAATAAAGATGAAAAAATGTCTATTTTAATAATCCATGTGAAAAGTACAAGTGAAATAATCGACGTTTCGACCCTGTCGGGTCTTTTCACTTGTACTTTTCACATGGATTATTAAAATAGACATTTTTTCATCTTTATTAAGCCCTGTGAGTGCGTCCTAACTTTTTTCTTTACATATTTTTGACGCATAGGATCTTGCACCCAGGCTAGTTATCTTCATTTCAATACGGAGAGTGCCAAGCATCTAATTTTTGATATATATATATATATATATATTTATATCAAAATACACTTAGAATGTAATGATATATATATCTATGTATAAATAAATAAAAATAATCCGAAATATACATAATTACATAAATAATTTCATAAATATACACGTAGACGTCAAATATATAAATATGTATATATATTAAAATTCTACGTGCGTAATTATGTAATATTTTTACCAAGTTAAATAATTTTAATTATTGCAATTTGAGGGACCTGCCTGCCAACCCAGGCCGAAAGTCCAGAGAATTTAATTTGCTAGCACTGTGTTTAACCCTGTAACTTTCTATGACACCCTAAAACCTGTACATGGGGAGAACTGTTTTACTCCGAAAACTTCGCTGAACACAAATATTAGTGTTTCAAAACAGTAAAACATATCACAGCGTTGATATTGACAGTGAAAGTGACGTTTTTTGCATTTTTCACACACAAATGGCACTTTCACTGATGATATTATTGCTGTGATACATTTTACTGTTCTGACACACTAATATTTGTGTTCAGTGAAGTCTCCTGAGTATAACAGTACCCCACTTGTAGAGGTTTTATAGTGTTTGTGAAAGTTACACGGTCAAAAATAAGGCTTGATTTTACTTTTTTTTTTTTATTGAAATTTGTCAGATTGGTTAGGTTGCCTTTGAGAGCGTATGGTAGCCCAGAAATGAGAATTAGCCCCATGATGGCATACCATTTGCAAAAGAACAACCCACGGTATTGCAAATGGGGTATGTTCAGTCTTTTTTAGTAGCCACAAACACTGGCCAAAGTTAGAGTTTTTTGCATTTTTAACACACAGACAAATTTTGAATTGACAGCATGTAAGTCATGTTATTCACACATTGGCTTGTGAAAAAGCTGCATCACATTCGTATAAGAGTAACACAACACAATAACATTCTGTAGTGTGAGTTTTGGCAAGCTTAGTTTTATATAGACTGTCAACAGGTTTTACAGTTTACAAAAAGTGTAAAATACAATGTTAAAAGGTTAAGCAAAACAAACTGTTAACTTGTAACATTGCTTGTAGAAATCTTTCCTGCTCATGCCTAAGGTGATACATTCATTCACACTCCGCTACTTCCCCAGTAAACTGTGTCTCTCGGTGTCTCCTGGGAGCCCTCTCCACACCCCCCCCCCCGACACCCCAAGCGTCCACCGGCCAGGGCTCCTTATGGGCTTAGAAGCGGTGACCCCGACCGGTGTCCCCCGAGGAGATCCAAAATGTGGAGCGGCGGGTCCCCCCTATGGCCACCCCCGCCCTACTGGACCCATCTCCTATCACTGTTGTCTCCCATTAATCTGAACAAAAGGAGGAGTCAGGTCTCCAACAGGCTGCTACGTGGAATTTTTGTGGGTGAATGTGCCTCCCTCACCTAAACCTCTGTCCCTTGGCTCTAAGCCCCTCTCCCAGTGACTTACTGCAGCTAGGAAATTCAGTATAGGGTATGAAGCACCGGGCGAACCCAACTCATGCCTGCCTCCTGCCCTCTGGGCTACCTCCCGCTATGGATGTTGCCTGCCCTTTTATACGTCATATTGCTCCCACAAATCCCAAACCTTATGGAAAGTTTTGCTGGTATTGTGGACCATTGATGTCAGGTTGTCCATTAGGCAATTGTCCCTAATATTGGTGAGGACCATCGAGACAGTAGGTAACTCTTGGCTTATCTAATTTTGTACTAGAGATCTCCTGGCCGCTAAGTTAACCATGTTAACCAGTTTTTGTTCATGTTTAGGTAAGCCCTCTGTGGGTCCTTAAAATAGACATGCCCATGGGTCAGCTTTCAACCATCTTTGCATAATCTTAGAGCTCAGGTCTACCACCTCAGGGGGGTGTTCATGGGTGGGAGTCCATGTCCTCCCCTTCTTCGTACCAGTCCCGTGGCAGGGATGACAACTTGAATCATGGTGTTTTAGGCAGCATGAAGCCCGGTGGTGGCTTGATGGAAAGTCCTGCTAGAAAGGGTTCTGGATCTGACCCTGTAACAGAGTGTGGGCCATACTAGCCCAAAATGCCACCAATTTAAAAGGGTGCCCAAAGGTAAAAGCGAATCTTATGTTGCCTTAGTAAGTCCGCCAATGGTTTCCCCTCCTTCCTGCGCTGCAAGGTAGTTGGGGCAAGGTCTGGGTAGATAGAGAGTACAGCATCCCGGTATTGTAATGCGTTATCCCTGCTATACTTAACGATTGCTTCTTTAGTGACATAATAGTGAAATTGGATAATAACGTCTGCTGGCACGCAGGGCTCTGTAGGTCCTATCAATTGCCCAGTGACCTTTCGTTATCTTAGAAAGTAGGTGCTTGAAGTAGTCTTGCATGATTTAGACATGGAAGTCAGACATCCGGGCACCATCTCCGCTTTCACCTCCTGTGCCTTTTGCTCCATCTCTCCTGCAAGGTAAGTTCTGACCTCCATCAGCTCCAGTAGAATATGTGCTGTGTCTTCTGATTGCAGTTCTGGTGAGTCTCCATCCGCCACAGATGGAGGATGAGAGTGAGCCTCTACTTGACGACCATCTTGCAAGGCCCAAGAGAGTTGTGTGGCTGCAAACATATCCAGGACTGTTATACGTGTGTAATTTAAATTAAAAGTGTATTTTTTTATTAATATACGTATATATAAATATAAATACACTTAGTATGACATTATATATATATATGATATATATATATATACATATATTATATATAGATATAATACATGTATATATATCATATATATATATATATATATATATATACATATTTAATTTTTTTTACACTGATTGCTTTATTTTTAAACTTTTTTTCTGATTTTCTACTTGCAGGGAGAGTGCCTGTCAGCACAGACAGTCCCCCAGCAGTCAGATACACAGACACCTATTGCGGTCATGTGATCGAGTGATCACATGGCCGCGGGGTCCTGATCTGCCGAGGGGAGACTGCCCGGGCATACAGGCAGTCCCCCTGGACCGGGAGGAGCGCTGATCACCGCCGGGCGACCACGGCGATCAGGTAAGTAGCCCCAGACCGTTATGATGGTTCAGGACCGTCATCGGTCCCCAAGGGGATTTTTCCGATGACGGTCCTGAACCGTCATTGGTCGTCAAGGAGTTAAGTTCTGCCTCTTGTGAAGTGGTCTCTGCTTTTCCTTCTGTATTTTATGGAAATTAGAGCAATCAGGAAAATAGAGAGTCAGGTAAATTTTTTGGTAGCAAAGCTCATTTAGAGAGGGTGAGAAGTAAAAGAAAACAAAGCAGACAAACAAGCAAACAACAAAACAACAAAAACCATTAGAAATTAAAAAAAGAAAAGAAAAGTAGCTTTAGTTATAATGTAGGTTGTGCAAAAATCTCCATTTCATTCATTATTATAGTTCAGATTTATCAGATTTGCATTGGTTTAATGGTATGTGGACAATTTAAACAACAATGTTTAGCTAAGTGGTTCCCAAACTGTGTGCTGCAGGCTCATACACACACACTGCTCCCCCATACACATGCACTACCCCCCATACACACACACACACTTCCCCCCATATACACACACTGCCCCCATGCACACACACTGATGCCCCATACACACACACATACACACTTCCCCTTCATACACACAATTACCACCCATACACACATTACCCACATACACACACATTACCTCCCATACACACATAGCCCCTCCATACACACAAATTGTGCCCCTCACACACACTGCCCCCCCACACACTGCCCCTCCACACATATTGTAATCCTCACACACACTGTTCCCCTCATACAACCTGCCACCCACACACTGTACCACTCATGCACAAACTGCCCCCCCACACACACACACACTACTTCCTTCACAATGCAATCTTGTACACACTGCACCCCTCACATGAACACACTGCAACCCTCACACACACACACACACTGCAACCCCCACACACACACACACACACACACAGGCACACACACACTGTACCCCTGACACACACTCTACCACTCACACACATACATTTTGTACCCCTCACACACTACTGTCCATATCCCGGCAGATCCCAGGTAAGTTGTCAAACTGTTCTTAAACAGTTTTACTACTTACCCTGGGGGGGCACTACTGGCACCATAACCACTACAAAGTGCTGTATTGATTATTGTGGCTGGATTGTTTCTTAAATAATCTACCAGTGCCCTTCCCAAGATTAGGTTCTGGATCTGAATGGCAAGCATTTCTGACGAACAGGGGCCAAGTATGTGCCTCAGCGCTGTACATATATACAACCTAGAAAATTGTTTTGACTTTGGGCGCCTTGGAAAAATATTGAAATATTAAGGTTGCCTTGAACCTAAAAAGTTTGGGAACCACTGGTTTAGCTGTTAGAATTAAGAGAAAATTTCAAACGGGGGTCATGACTAATTCCATCATATTAAGCATAAAGCCATATGACAATATATCTTATCATTCCAATACATCAAAATAAAATAAAGAAGAGTACATCTTTATCAGGTTTAAGGAGGCAAAGCAGTGCAGATATACCTGGCATTAATGACATAAAGGTCACGTATAGAGGTGACTACTTAAAAGTAACTTGCTACAATTTCTAGAGCAACCGGAACTATTAACAATATCTTCCAGACAGCACATCTCACAAGTTATGTCATAATCAGCATGCCTTTAAACTAATGTGATAATCTGTTTTTTTGGATTGTCCTTTATCCTTTGTATTTCTCCTGCCTAGGCAGACAATAGGATCATGCAAGTGTGA
The DNA here is from genome assembly GCA_933207985.1 of Pelobates cultripes. NCBI lineage: Eukaryota > Metazoa > Chordata > Amphibia > Anura > Pelobatidae > Pelobates > Pelobates cultripes. Next base: position 89,525,432 of record OW240916.1, on the reverse strand, counting down.
AACAAACTTATAACTACATCATTGCATATTGACATCATGGCATTTATTTAATTATAAAAGAGAATGTTTAAATGTAAAAATGCCATCATACTACACCTCTAGATAATAGGATGTACTAGCTTTTGGGATTTTTGTATTTATTTTTTGCTTTCTTATATCAGTAACTACGTATTACTGTTTTAAAGTTACTTGAACAAGTTCCATATGTAAGATTTATTTTCATGATTTATTTTTAAACCGATAAAAGGTGTTGAAAACTGGAAAAAGGTGGAAACTAAATTCACCTTGCCAGTAATGTAAAAAAACATCCCACTACTTCTGTCAGTTTCCAAAGGCTGTTATGTAAGACATGAAAGCAAGTTAAAAGGAAAAAAACTGACGTGATATGACATGCTGCACTCTAATTTTATTTTTAACAAGCATGAAAGTTTATTCAACTTTTGACATACTCCTTCGAAAGGCAGAAAGGCTTAATCAAAGAATCAGCAGGGACATGTGAAAAATCTGTAGGAAATGTAAAATTGAGTTTTGCCAAACATAAAATAGAACTCTAATGATTATGTATAGCACATATCATCAATATAATAACTGGTTAAGTGTAAAGGACTTTATTATACTGGAGATATTTACTACAAAAAAGTAGTATTAAAAGGACAGTCTATGTACCATAACCACCATCACATAATGCATTTGAAGCAGGCGAGCACTTACTTAGGAATCCTTGGTATTGGTTAAATTATTTGAAAATATTTTGTCCAAGAACCAGGGGATGGCATCTGCAATCTAATAACACCATAACAACTGTATTTGTATTGGATCAATTAAGAGCTCAGTTAATAGAGGTTGAGTTGCATCTGAGAGTTGAAGATATCAAGTAATCTGCCGCCGTGAGCC
>OW240916.1:89510023-89524438 GCA_933207985.1 Pelobates cultripes | reverse complement strand
CATAATCTTGCATTGTAATGCAAACTTGCAAAAGTAAAGAATCCAGCTTGCAAACATATAGTCAATGGAGTAACTAACACTTAAGTTGGGGACACACAGCCATTGGATAATTTTACGGAATCAAAAAGTAATCTACAAAAATGGTGGAATATGAAAAAGTCAATCAATGTGGAAATGTTAGCAGAGTAGCAATTTTAAATTGCTTACTGCCAGCAGGTTGTAATATAAATGTAAATAGAAGCAGGTCATGCCTTCTGCAATATAAACAGCATTAGAAAGTGGGTGGAAAAATGTTGGGGAATTAATTAACTTGTTTCAGTGCGGATGGCTGAATACCTAGATTTTATCACAGTGGATATTATTGTATGTTATAAAAAAAAAAACAACTTGAATTGCTATATTTTTGCAGTATACATATCAAAATAAGATGAGTTGTTATTTATTGCAAAAAAAAAAAAAAGTAGTCACATTGAAGTTACTGGATAAATACACAGATAAATGGAAAGTAACGCATTACAAATAGCAAATTAAGGGGCGAGTCCAGAATGCAGCCAGGAGCGGTTACATATGAGCAGCGCTCTGCAAGTGTACAGTCCAAAAATTCCAATCCAGCACAATCTATGGTTCTGGGAAGTATCAAGCAAGAAAAAACAATACATGAGCAGACCATTCACCAAATCTTTCTGTGTCACAGAATAGTAGTGCCTTGGCGTCAGCTGAAATATTTTCCTTACAGTTTAACTCCCTATAAAGCTCATGACGTTTTTTTAACAAATCAAACAAAACCAAAAAGTAAAAAAATTAAATGTTTATACTCCGTTAAAGGTATGTGATTCATATCTAACCTTAACTGTTAGTAGTTTGAGAGCTAATCTACATTTCTGAATTCCTTGCTGACATTAGTCTCAGGTTCATCCCTATATCCTACTCTTATCAATTCAACAACAGAAACTCCTGTAGATTCAGTTGGGTAACCCCACAGTTTAATGTATATCTGCAAGCATATACTCAGCAGCACTCCTCACTTTTTAAAAGAAGCCAGATTGCCATACAGTTCCTATTTCTAATTTACAATTGTTTATCTTTGAAACTGTTACTGAGCGATCCACCCTTCCATCCATTCACATTTTGAGAGTAACAACACCCAGTTGTACTATTGTCTTCTATACCGTCTGGGTCTTGTTAGGTAGCAGTAGTCAATTGGCATTCAATTCCAGCATCAGTTTTCATAATTAGTTAAATAAAGATCAATGCATAATTATTTACATTATTAATTATGCATTTTTCTCCTTCATTTCTTTTAGGGCCCCTCTCTCTTTTCCTGTTGCCCTGTATGATGAACCCGTGCCTCATGCTGCTTTGAACAACTCATCGCTCTCAACTCATTGCCCTCAACGTCCCATCATCACCACCCATGTGAAAGCTGCATACCATACACACCATTATCAGATTGCTTAGCTTTTCTACACACAGTAGATCATAAGTCTAAAAGACCTAATTACAGTATACTCACATAATACATGAGGCCTTAATACACCACAGAAATGCAGGATATTATTTTGGAACATTCCTCAAACTAATCCAACAAAACTAGGTCTCCAAGAAACCCACTTCTGTAAATGCAAGCCCCTGGCTTATTAGTCTCATGCAGAGCAAAAATCTAGAGAGGTTGTAGTTCTATTGCCCAGAGACTGGGCATTTTCCCTTTCAAAATAATTTACTATCAATGAAGGCAGATTTATAATCTAAATGGGCAAACTCAATATGGAACTGATTACAGTTATATATATCATTATGAAATGGAAGCTATATACTCAACTCCCTTCCATAGACATTTTTAAAAAAAAATACAGTCAATTACAACTGGGGTGAGCATTACGTCACCATTGGCAACTTGAATTCCAGCCTGAAATAATGGGCATGTTTGGGGGTCTAGCCCACATATTGGAGGCTCCTATGTCTCTCATTTCACTTAAGGGAAACCCTCCCTTTTCGTACACATGGAGGGTGAGCTCCTCTTATTTGGCACTATACTTTGGTGAAAAATGGCTATATATATATGCATTGAGCCGATTCCTGGGTGAGCCACAGTTGTATAAGGAGCTTGGCACCTGGCGTGGGTCTCCGACTACCATACGCCCACTGCCTGTCACTGTCTTTTACAGGACGAATAAAGGCATGATGGGTGATGCTCCCCCTCCTACACAGGGCTTTCAAGCAATGATCAGTGCAGCAGTGGTGACCTCAGGGGTGAAGGCCCTATCACGGGTCATACCACAGGCGCCAGACACGGGTTTCAAGGAGCTGGGGGCACCCCGGGATCAGACGCCCCCCGGAGCCAAACAGAGCCCAAAAGACACTGGGAGCTAAAGCCAAGGGCAAAGTCCCCTTAAATAAATCTAAATGCTTTGAATGGGTGGAACCAATTCCCCCTCTGGTCCACTCATCAGACGATGACTCTTGCCCACCTCACAATCTGGATGTGGGGGATGAATGGTGGGCTGACGATTCCCCCTCCGATGAGGAGGTTTGGCAAGACATGCCCCAAACAGACTCCAAGTATGTGATTAAATTATCCTGATTATGCTGAGAGGGATTTCCGTGCTCACCCACCCAAACCCAAGGGTGATGGGGTCTTCTTGGATGTGCTAGGCGTACCACTATTTGACTCATGCACTAAACGGCATCCCAGGTCATCCAAGTTGACCTTGCCAGACCACCTGACTCAGTTTATTCATTTTTGTCTATGCAAGCCTCTGAACAAAGAAGTCTGGGCATGTCTACGGGCGGAATGCCCTTCCCCCTCCTGATGGACAAAATTGCCAACATTCCTGAGTTTGATACCACAGTCCTGGTCTCCATGTCACGTGCCGGCAGAGACCCACGCATGGTCATTGAAAGAGGGCTTAAGTCGACCGAAGACAAGCTGTTAGACTTACTCGGCCCACTGGTCAAAATACTTTTTTTTGTTGACCTGCCCCTTTCCCAGGGTACCCAACTGGACCCGGGCGATATACATGAATGGGCACAATGCTCAATTTGTATGCTTGGTGTTACAAACTGCCATTTATAACTGTTATTTTATTTGACAAATTGCCCTGCTTCCCTGTGTTATGGAGAAGCCTAATTGCCAGCCTCCTGCCCCATGACTATGGACCTAGTGTGTATGGCGATTTGACTGTATTTGTGGGATCTGAGCGCTGTTTGGATATATTGAGCGCTCAGATCCAAGCCATCTGGGGATAGGTTGAATGTGGGGGTTCTGTTCAGTTCAATAGGAGTTATGTATTTTTGTGTCTTTTTGTGTCTTTTGCTAACATGTGGTTAATGGAGTCTGCCTCTATCCCTGGATAATTGGATTACTTTCCCCATTGTCCAGGATAGAGGCCTCTGTAAAACCGGTTTGGGCCAGAAAACCATGCTGCCAGCCAGGCCCCAAAAGACACTTTTGCTAACTTTTGAACCCCTTGTCTGATTTGTGCCATTTTTTAATATGTTGCTCCCCTTAATGGATTGATTCCAAATATGTAATTTTTATGAAGATTGGATGTGTAGTTTGGAAGTTATAGTACATGTATAAAAACTGTATTTTTACTGCCTGTGTTTAATTATGTTAACCCATTGTGTGCCATAATTAGATCACAGGCAGAGGGGAGGATTTTTGTGTGTAATTGCTGGGAGTGTTTCTGTAATGTACGTTTATGATTGGTTATTCTGTAGACCCCTGTGGGTGGTCCTATCTCAGGGAAACCTGCATAAAAGAAGGCCCTTTGGTGCCAAGTAAACAGTTCTTCTTGATCCCTCTAAACGTAGCCTTGTCTCGTTATTGGAGGGAGCTGTTATAATCACACTGGGGATTGCTATGCTCTGCATGCTCCCCTGAGCTTGAGTCACTTAGCTCTTTTAAGAGCTTGTTCCTGACACGCTCTCCTTGGAGGAGGGGTCTTCACCACACAGTCCTGGATGCTGGAGGTTCATCCAGGGTGGAAGGAAGAGTTCTTTCCCACACAGTCCTGGAGGACAGAAGCTGATCCAGGGTGGAAGGAAGACGGCGAGTCTCCAGTCCAGATACGGCGGTTGCGGAGTCTGCGGTGGTTGTGGTGTCTGCTGCAGTGCTTGGAGTCCTCAGGAAGCGCTAGGAGCATCCGTCAACGGAGGGTACTCGGTCGGAGTACAGGAAGCTCCGTTACACTTGGGAACACCAATGCTGCCCTCTGCACTGAGAGATGCAGGTCGGCACTTCTGAAAATTGATTCAAAGCTACTAGAACTGGGCTCCAAAGAGCTGGGGCCCCTGGCAAAGGGCCTCTTGGTTGGGGAGCCATTTATAGCTGAGCTAAAGAAGCATGTCAACCTATTCACAACGTTGAACAAAGCTCAATCCTCCCTAAAGCAAGTATTCCGCCCTACACCTGGCAGAGGTTTGTTTGGGAGGGCTGGTCGGCAGCGGGGCCAAGCCACCAGCCATTTTTGGCCCAATCTTCCTCATTCTACCCTCGTATATGTCAAGGCCATTATTCCACAGAGGCACTGAACATGGGAGAGAATCTAGAGGAAGAGGTCGGGGTCGCTTCCCTGCAGGTGAGTCCCCACTTATGTACTCTGGTTACCACAATTACTGCAGGCCGTTTATCTCTTTTCTTACAGAACTGGATGGAGATCACTGCGAACGGTCCAGTGGTACATATGGTTTGTCTGGGGCCATCTACGTGCCTTCCTTTCGGCCTGCTATGCATGGAGTGGCAGAGCGATATTTGGGCCATCGTTGGATTTTGTAGTGGAGTCGGATGCCAGCCTCTGGGGCTGGAGAGCCCATTGTGCGGACACATCCCAGGAGGTCCATGGTCGGAGGAAGAGGCCGGGTTACATATAAATTGCCTGGAGTTGATCACCGGATCATTTGCGGTACACAGTATGGCCAAAGGCCTCTCAGATTGTTGCATCCTGCTCTGGATGGGAAATATCTCGGCAGTTCGATACATCAATCACCTGGAGCAAGATCCCATTCCCTGACAGAAGCGACAAAGCATATTTACAAGTTTTCCCTCACATGCAACATTACGCTGCAGGCAGAGTATCTACCGGGGATCACCAACCTCACGGCGGACTGGTTCTCTCACCACTTGCGAGACACCAGCGACTGGTGGCTAGACAACTCAATTTTTCAAACCTTAGTGGATCTCAGGGGCCCTCTGCAAGTGGACTTGATTGCCTCGAGGACAAACTGACAACTCCTGAAGTACTTCAGTTGGCTCCCAGAGCCAGAATGCGAGGCAGTTGACGCATTCCTACAGAATTGGCCGGACGAGGTGACCTGCACCTTCCCTCCATTCACCATGTTGACGAGGGTGAAACATCACTTACGCCTCCACGGAGGACCCCTCCTTTTCTTCATCCCCCCTCTGGAGGGGCCAAGTATGGTTTCCGGATCTACTGGAATTGTCTCAGGACTATCCACTTCTTTTGCCGGCGTTCCCCCTCCTTCTGACAGGACCTCGGGGGGAACCAAATCCGCTGGTATTAGAATAGAAACTGGATCTAGTGGCATGGACACTTTCCAGGGAGCATGGGTTGTCCACGGCTTATCACAGACATCTAAAGATCTCCTATGGAATTCCTGGGTCCCAGGCACTAGACAATGTTACATCTCTGCCTGGAATGCTTGGAGTAACTGGTGTGTGGAGAGGGACGCAGATCCCTTTACTACACCTACTACATCCATTCTGAACTATCTGTCTCACCTTTTTTTGTTCATTCCATTAATGTGGTGCGATCGGAAATTTTGGTGGCTCATGTTCCACCCCGGGCATACTGGTGGGTCAGGACCCTATGATTTGTCGACTGTTGTGAGTGATTAAGTTATTCAGACCACCCACTCCTAAGTATCCTCGTCTCTGGGATGTCAATTTAGTTTTGGGTGTCCTTCGGGGCTGGCCAGACGATGCGGGATTGTCACTTTGTAAACTCACTATGCTTTTGTGCCTCCTTTCCTTTCTACGGTTCTCGGACCCGCATGCGTCTCATTCTTAGTCTCATGGCGTACAAAGTCAGATTAGACTATGGTTTTCTACCTGTTTTTCCAGACGGTTCCCCGCTCATGTGTCGTTAGTACTCTTTTATGGTACATCGGGGTTACGGCAATGTTACGGGCTTCACCTTCGGGTCAACTCCTGGTGTCTTATGTTAGACCACATCAACCGGTATCTTCAACAACCTTGGCTAGATGGATTCTGTCATTAGCTGGTATATATTCTAGCTTTGGGGCCAATTTGGTTCGCGGGAGTTCCGGTTGTCGGGCGTTTTTGCCGGGCGATATCATGTGATGCGCAGATTGGTCGCGGGAATCTACATTCTGCATGTTTTACTTTACAGTCCTCTCATGCTTCTTTTACTTTCCTTGATTCTGAGCATTAAAACTGCAAATATGAAGCCTCCTGTCATGTGATAAAATTGTATATTATGCTAACGGAGTGTACTTATAATCTTAATTTTAGTAATGACAGGAGGTGAATATTTCCCACCCTTTCTTTCTTGTTTCCCAGCCTGGGTAATTTCCATTCTGCTCTTCTCTGTTTCTAATTTTCGATTCGTGCTAACCTTACGTTTTTCACTCTTTATGCAGTTGGATATTTCATGTTTATTTAGTATATTGTTATGAAGCTTCGATCAGACTAATGTTTTGTATGATGACTGTTAAATTTGGTTAACCATTATATTAGATGTATCTTTTGAACTTAATTGATAGACAGTTATTTACATAGTTACATAGTTACATAGTTACATAGCTGAAAAGAGACTTGCGTCCATCAAGTTCAGCCTTCCTCAGAAATGTTGTTGCTGTTGATCCAAAAGAAGGCAAAAAACCTGGTCTGAAGCACTTCCAATTTTGCCACAAACTAGGAAAAAATTCCTTCTTGGCCCCAAAATAGCAGTCAGATGTCTCTTGGATCAATCAGCTATTACCCACTAATTAGAAATTATATCCCTGTATGTTATGTTTTTGTAAGTATTTATCCAATTTCAGTTTAAACATCTGTATGGACTGACAAAACCACCTCTTCAGGCAGAGAATTCCATATCCTTATTGTTCTTACTGTAAAAACCTTTTCTTTGCCTTAGATGAAATCTCCTTTCTTCCAGCCTAAATGTGTGACCTCGTGTCCTATGTATAACCCTGTTTATGAATAGATTTCCAGATAAAGGTTTGTACTGGCCCCGAATATATTTGTATAAAGTTATCATATCCCCTCTCAGGCGCCGTTTTTCCAAACGAAACAGATTTAATTTTTGTAACCTTTCTTCATAACTAAAATGCTCCATTCCTTTTATCAATTTTGTAGCTCGTCTCTGGACTTTTTCTAGTGCCATGATATCTTTCTTTAGAACAGGTGCCCAAAATTGCACAGCATATTCAAGGTGTGGTCTTACCAGCGATTTATAAAGAGGCAAAATTATATTTTCATCCCGAGAATTTATGCCCCTATTTATACATGACAAAACCTTACTGGCCTTAGCAACTGCAGATTGACATTGCATATTGCTGCCTAATTTGTTGTCTATAACAATGCCCAAATCCTTCTCGTGTGTGGTTATCCCTAATTCACTACCATTTAGTGTGTAAGTTGCTTGTGCATTCTTAACCCCGAAGTGCATAACTTTGCATTTCTCTATGTTAAATTTCATCTGCCATTTTAGTGCCCAGTCCCCAATCTATCCAAATCTCTCTGCAACAAAGCAATATCCTGCTCACATTTTATTACTTTACAAAGTTTTGTGTCATCTGCAAACACTGATACATGGCTTTCAATGCCTATTTCAAGATCATTTATAAATATGTTAAATAGAAGTGGTCCCAAAACAGAACCCTGAGGGACACCACTTGCCACTTTTGTCCAGCCTGAAAATTTACCATTAATGACAACTCGTTGTACTCTGTCCTTAAGCCAATGTTCTACCCAAGAACAGGAATATTCATCTAGACCAATTTCTTTTAGTTTGAAGACTAACCTATTGTGAGGAACCGTATCAAATGCCTTGGCAAAGTCCAAGTAGATCACATCCACTGCAACACCCTGATCTATACTTCTACTTACTTCTTCGTAGAATGCAATTAGGTTAGTTTGACATGACCTATGTTTCATAAAACCATGCTGATTATTGCTAATAACAAAGTTCTTCCCAATGAATTCCTGAATATTATCCCTTAATAGCCCTTCAAATATTTTCCCAGTTACTGAAGTTAAGCTCACAGGTCTATAATTTCCAGGCAAGGATTTTGAACCCTTTTTAAATATAGGAACAACATCTGCCTTCCTCCAATCCTCCGGTACAACACCTGAAACAAAAGAATCTTGAAAAATTAAATACAGAGGTTCACTTATTTCCCCACTTAGCTCCTTAAGTACTCGTGGGTGAATACCGTCAGGCCCCGGAGCTTTATTTACATTAATTTTCTTTAATAGCTGTAGCACCTTGTCTCGAGTTATCCAGTCACAAGTTATTTGCAAGTTTTTTGCAGCAAACATTTGCATATCTCTTGCCATAGGATCCTCATTAATATATACTGAAGAAAAATAGTTATTTAAAATTTCTGCTTTTTCCTGGTCTTCATTAGCTAATAAACCCAACTCTGTTTCAAGTGTACCTACACTTTCATTTTTTGTTTTTTTAGAATTGATGTACTTGAAAAAATTTTTGGGGTTGGTTTTGCATTCTTTAGCTATCAATTTCTAATTTTCTAGTTTAGCCACTTTAATTGCCTTTTTGCAAGTGTTATTGGCTTCCTTATATCTTAAATAGGATGCCTTTGATTTGTCTGATTTAAATGCTTTAAATGCCCTTTTCTTATTTTTAATCTCTTGTTTTACTTCTCTACTAAGCCACATTGGTTTTAATTTGTTTCTTTTATATTTATTACCCAATGGTACATACTGAGAAATGTACCTTTCTAATATATGTTTGAATAGTTTCCATTTATCCTCAGTGTTTTTATCACTAAGGAGTTTATGCCAGTCGATATGTTGTAGAGCTGCCCTAATCTTATTGAAATTGGCTTTTTTAAAATTATATGTTTTAGTATACCCCACCTGCTTTTGCTTTTTTGAGTTTATTTCAAAATTTACCATATTGTGATCACTATTCCCAAATGCTCCCCTACTTGAATGTTGGTTAAAAGATCAACATTGTTTGTTATGACAAGATCCAGACAAGCATCCTGTCTAGTTGGTGCTTGTACCAGTTGTGACATAAAGGTGTCATTTAACACATTCAAAAACCTGATTCCCCTTGCTGAAGTACTAGTCCCTCTTTTCCAATTTATGTCTGGATAATTAAAATCTCCAATAATTAACGTGTTACCTCGATTTGCAGCTTTCTCAATTTGCTCTAACAGCTGTTCTTCCTCATTAATATTTACATTAGGTGGTTTATAACATATCCCAACCAATAATTGATTTCCCTTTGTTTTCCCCAAGCAGATATCTACCCATAAAGCCTCCACCTTTGATGTTGGACAACATATTACTTCATATGCCTTTCACTTCTATCTGTTTCTTTTCAGTGTAATCATAACATTATACCTCTCTTCTGGATTCTACGGACACTTTGGATGTTCCCACTACCATAGTCTGGAGTACAAGTTTATTTCTGGATTTCTGTTGGATTGTTTGCTGTTTTAACTCTATTTGGAACTTTATTTTCTAGTTTGCTACAAAGAAAGAGGAAGAGATTGGCTTTTAACGACTTTTGTGTAATGTTTAAATGTTTTTTCTGATTGGTTGTTCTGTGCTGCTGGAAGTTTTCAGTAAAGAGAGATATGCAAATATTCACCTCCTTTCATTACTAAAATTAAGATTATAGATACACTCCATTAGCATAATCTACAATTGTGTATTGAATCCCAGTCTGGACATCTGAGGAGTGACTTCCACTCACCCCCCTAAAACAGAAATACGAATAGGGAGAGTGCTCATCTGGTTGTTGAACAAATACAGTATATGCAATTCCTGCTCAGCACTCAATCCAGGCCTATGGGAATTCACAAACTTTTCCACTACCTATCAACAGATATCAACACTATCAGAACCTTTCACAGAAAACTACATTTAAAAAGTCATCTCCACCTCCTCAAAACTCAAAGCACTGGGACCAGACGGGTCTGCTCATGACTGTTATCACTGCCGCAGAGAGGTGTTAACTCCACATCTTATAAAGATTCATTTCCTTTGTCATATTGCTACTCATGTTGGATGCTAAGGCATTTGACTGACTAAATTGGCAATACATGTACACCACACTTTAACGCTTTGATTTTCCTTTTTGTTAAAGCTGTTAGTGTACTCTACTCATCTCCATCAGCAAGAATTCTAAACAGAGGATTTTTCTCTAATCCCTTCAGAATCCAAAATAGAACCAGACAGGGGTGCCCTCTCTCTCCCTTAATATTAAGTTTGTCGCTAGAACTGCTGATTTAAAAAACAAATCCCAGGACATTCAAGGTTTCACAATAAACAACTCCACAAACTAATTGTTTGCTGATGACATCATTTAAAGTATAACACCAACATTGCCTATTGGAATGAACATAGAAATAGTAGAAAAGATGAAGCAGTGGCACTCCTTTTACTGGAGGAGTTTCTCCCTTTCCAATTTAGGAATCCAACTAACCAAGACAAACCAGGCATTGATCCACCTAAGCTTTTATCCAAAATTCATACAATTATCGCTCAATTGAGTAAATTTTGAGATTTCATTGCTGGGTAGAATACATTTGTGCAAAATGATGGTCCTATTAACCATTCTATATTCAGAACATTACCCCTTCCTGTTCCACAATATATTATTAAATGTTACAACATAGTCAACTCTCTGGCCAACATAGACTCTATGATTTGGTTGATCTCGCCTCCTCTATTGGCGACACTGGAAAATGTATGTATTCACCCATTTTAATAATCTCAATTGCTGTGGGCCCAGAAATTTGCGGGCCCCCTCTATTTAAATACACTAACTGCCACAAAACAATCCACACATATAACTGTGTGGCACAGATGGGCTCCACGGTTAGTAGTGATCAGCTCCTGTCTTTACCTAACCCCATTAATAACACTCCAACTCCTCTCACAAGACTTAAATCTAGTTGTTGTTTGGCCCTTCAGGCCTATGGCCATTTTTGGAGTTATTCCATCTAAAAAGTTGTTTATATATCCCAGTATTAAGATCAGTCTCTAGAGCCACAAAGTTAACCACACCAGTACCAGTGAGAGTAAAGACTTCATCAACATGATTCTAATAGTGGCAAATAAAGCAAAACATAGAGGCAACATACTACAAACAAATAGCTATTTCTTCTGCAACTCACAAACATTCTTATATGTCGCAATGGGAAAAGGAGTTGGGGAAGGAATTCTCTATTGAGACGTGGAAGACAACCTTACACCAAATGCACTGTACCTACAGATGTCTCAGCCACCAGGAACCTAATCACAAGATAATGATGGTCCCAGCACATTTGGTCTCTATCTACCCTTCATCACAACCAACTTGCTGGAGATGCAGATATGGGATAGGCTCTACGCTTGCTGATGCCGTTTTCGCAATAGATTTGAGTCATGGTTCGGAAAACCACCAATTACAAGCTCCCCATGGAACAAGAGATATACTTATTGAACATATTTCCGAGCCCTTACCCATTGCATTATAACAGCAGCGATCACTACTATTGCCCAAATCCCCACTATCCAAGCTGTATCCAACAGATTATATATTACTAAGAAATACACAAAGATGTCACATAGACTTTTGGAAAACCTAAATAAATTCCACGCAAAGTGTGACTGAGCGGCTTGAAAGTGACAGTGTGGTCTATATACACTAGAAGAAGCACAGGAGCAGGAAAGTCCCCAAAGGGTGGAATGAGCAGCTATACCTCAGTTGTTGCTAGCACGTCAACAACCTTCTACCAGTACTGATGTGAGCACCATACAAACTGTAAAGGCATAGATTGCGGTGTTTGTAAGTAACAGCAAGGCAAATGGAATCTCAAAAGATGAGTACCTCAGTTGCTGCAAGTGGAGCAACAACCTACTACCATCCTATACTGGGCTATAAGTCATCACACTACCGCAAGACTAACAAAACATAGTGCAGAACATGCAAAATAAAATAAAGAAAATAATCAAAAGATACCTCACGTGTTTCAGGGTATGACTACACATTCATCAGGGGAAAGTTATTTGCAGCCATGCACTGAAAACTGTGTTGGCTCTTTTGATTTTTGTGCTAGAGTTTAACTGTTAACCCTTTCAGATTAGGGTCTTTTAAGTTGAATCCTTTGTGGGATAAGGTTTGTGGGAGTGAGATTATATTGATACAGGTAGCTTCTAATGTATGTAATGTGTGTATTTGGAGATAATTAGATATCATTATTTCTTTATACAGGAATGCTCAAAAGTTTGCATACCCTTGGAGAGTTGGTAATGCATGTACATTTTCAACAAGTTACTCACAGGTTGTGTTTTTTTATAATTTACATTTCTTCAGGTGCTTATACTTGTTTGCAGAGTAATGTATTAGGACTTAACACCACCTCTAGTAGCCCAAAATATTCACTGTCTCATCAGTGGTATCACTGCTTACATTAGATTTTAGATTTTCTGCACTTCAGGTACCTTTCCTTTTGCAAAATAAGTTATTCAAGCTTCATACTGCTACTTGCAATTTTATAACATGACAGGAGACTTCATATTTGCAGCACATTAACATAGAGAGAAAAACACCAGAGACAAAAAACTCAGGAATCCATAAAAGGCTTCTCCCAACCAACTAATTCCTCTTTCTTTGCTGCTCTGCAGACAGTACAGGTCAGAGTACCACTGCCTCCTGTTTTATATGGGTGGTTGTGGGATAAATACTTTTACTTGTATTTGATCTTAAGATTTGTTTTTAAGATTTTATTTGATTGTATGATTTACAGGCAAGCGCGCATAAGTGCTACTGAAATGGTGAAGGCCCTAAACCAGACACCCGGAAGATAGACTCCAGAGAAGCGTCTAACCCTGATGCAATCAGGCTGGACGGCACTGCCTATATAGCGCGAGGGAGGCGGTGTCCTTTGGACGCAGCAGTGACCACCTTTTTAATAAAGACAGATGACTTGAATAAGTCAGACTCTCCTAGAGGAGAGCAGGCAAGTGCGCACAAGCGCTACTGGAGGGGTGAAGGCCCTAAACCAAGCGCCCAAACAGATTAGACTCCGGAGAAGCGTCTAACCCCGATACGATCAGCCTCGGCGGCCAGACTACACTGCCTAGGTGGCGCAAGGGTGATAGTCCTCGTGACCCCACCCCCACCACGGCCGCCCTAGCTGAATGGCGGGCGGACCAGGCCCTCTCGGAAGAAGAGGACGATGGGAAGTGGACCAAGAAGCACCACGGGACGGAGAACAAGCCCACTACAGGGGCTCTGACAACTGTGGAAGAAGGGTTGTGGGTCGCCTTAAACGAACCCCTGTGCGACCTTCGACCAATTGCTCATTTCTTAGGAAGGGTCTCGGCCCGGGCACCTAGCACCATCGGTGCGTTGCTGGGTCCGTAGATCGCTGACTTGAGAAGCCCGCAAGATACTTGGAGTGGTATACCCAGCCGGGCTCCCGAACAAAGTAGCCTCGTACCCAGACTTAGACCCCGATGGGTCGCTACGGCTCTCCTGGTGGCAACGCCTGTCTAGTATACAGGAGATCCAGAGTACAGCCCGCTGCGGTGCCTATAGTCTACTTTTCAGTCCGCACTGACAAGCCAAGAGTTCTCCCCCGCATGAGTGGGTTGTCCTACGGGACATATGGGGAAGAATATTGAGTCCCAGTTTATCATATGAAAAAACGTTACGGAGACATATCTAAAGCTCCAACCTGTACCTGTTATAAGGGAATGTCACAGTTGCCTCCACCTTTGGATGACATAACAAACGGGATCCCAAACCTGGGGATTGCAGGAGACCCTATCTTAGTTAATTCGGACCACTGGAGGTGCTTGGGATCAAGGGATCTGAGGCCTTTGGAGCCCACATGAGACTACGCTTGAAGGTATAGCCATTAGTTACTTTGAATTAGACGCGGTCCTCAGGGAACTTCCAGGACCGCGGGGCCCACTCCTGGTAAGGCGGGCTCAAGTTTCTCCCAGGCGAGATAAGGACCTGGGGCATCATTCATTTGGACGATAATACAGCCTGGCTGACAGGTTTGGATGAATTTAGGATGTTCGGGCATACCAGAACTATCCAAAGAGATATTTCTCGTTTTTTCCACGAGGACGTTTCGCAGGACGGTCTACCCAGATGGGCTGGCTGGATTCTCGGCGAGTTGCCCCCCAGACCGAAGGGACAGACGCTATCTGCGTTTTCCTTGT
The DNA here is from genome assembly GCA_933207985.1 of Pelobates cultripes. NCBI lineage: Eukaryota > Metazoa > Chordata > Amphibia > Anura > Pelobatidae > Pelobates > Pelobates cultripes. The sequence continues at coordinate 89,510,037 of OW240916.1, read as the reverse complement.
TTGGGTCCCTGGAG